>CM023535.1:7207436-7807436 GCA_013350335.1 Chimonanthus salicifolius | reverse complement strand
GAAAGAAGTGGGGTGACTTTCTTATATCATTCATGAATGAAAATTTTCATATCTTTTGGTCAAATACCCAATACCCTCAGGTGCATAAAACTTGATAAATAAATGGAGAAAGTGCCTGTAACTTCCTTTTTGTCTTGTATAATAAAGAGTCATACACCCGGACCATATCACCGTCATTTTCATAGTCATTTATTCATTCATCTCTGGTCATTGTGCACCTAATCCATGTCATATATCAATTTTGATCTTCCATCTGTTATATGATCATTTAAAGTATTCTTATGATAATAAGAATAATCATAGTAATAGTTTTAAATAAATGCAAACCTGTGCAGGGCGCTTTCTACCTTTAAGAGTGTTATATGCAAGTGCTTCTTTTCACCCCCGTTAAAAAAGAGACCTTCCATTGTTACTCATGGACAAAATATGTTGACTAGCATTGAACTTGGCATAACCACATGGTGATGAAGATATCATGTGGAAATATCACTTCTTGGTGGCTATCTCTATTTAATTGGACTGGAAAATAGGAGTACAAATGCAAGCATGCAACGTACTATTGTTATTCTAATTGAATCTGATGAATATTATTATTCCTTTAGGAATTGGTATTTTCATTAGCAATCTATGTTTCCTTCCTGATCTTGTTCTCTCGCTTTTTGATAATTAACTTGCATTAATAAAAGAATGAAAAAGAAATGTTCCTTCATTACTGTGGCTTTGCACTGTGCTACACTTTTACTCACTACATATTAAGAGCTTTTAGACTTTTTCTCATATCCCAAAAACATGATAGATGATCTGGCATTGTCATTTTTGTAACTTTATTCTCATACAAATCCTAAGCTCTCTTAGAGCTCATATAAATATACAACTAGTCACTTGCTAATTTGATGGCCTAATTTTCTTGGCCTTTTTCTTTGCAGAATCAATTCTTCATATCAGGTCTTGCAACAGATGACATAATACGCAACCGTGTTTTAGAAGCCTTGTACAGGCGTATCAGTCGAGCAGATAAAGAAAAGAAGTGTTTTAGGGTTATTATTGTCATACCACTCCTACCAGGGTTTCAGGTACCATTCTTGGATCTTCCTTGGTATCTGATTGGAAAAGTTCTATTTTTGACCTTTGGATTCAACAGGGTGGTCTTGATGATTCTGGTGCTGCATCTGTGAGAGCAATAATGCATTGGCAATATCGTACCATTTGCAGGGGTCCAAATTCAATATTGCAGAAGCTTTATGATGTGTTTGGTCCTAGAACTCAAGATTATATTTCCTTCTATGGTCTTAGAACTTATGGCAGACTTCATGATGGCGGTCCTGTGGCTACCAGTCAGGTGAAGTGGATCATGGGTAGTGTCTATTGATAATTATGTATCCCTAATAAAACAACTGTGAAGTTTGTGCATGTG
Organism: Chimonanthus salicifolius; assembly: GCA_013350335.1. Taxonomy (NCBI): domain Eukaryota; kingdom Viridiplantae; phylum Streptophyta; class Magnoliopsida; order Laurales; family Calycanthaceae; genus Chimonanthus; species Chimonanthus salicifolius. The sequence continues at coordinate 7,806,022 of CM023535.1, read as the reverse complement.
TTTTAAGTGCACATAGATTTGTTTATGTGGTTTGTAATGCAAAACAATAGGTATTAGTTTTTGTATATAATGTGATTCTCTGATGTATTATTACCAGTATGCAGTATAATATATTCCTTATGATGGAAGCTACTAACACATGATTTTGTCATGGAATTAGTGATATTGCATATCTGTGGTTATACTCCATTTGTTTTGATGCATACATTTCTTTTATGATTCAGGTGTATGTACACAGCAAAGTGATGATAGTTGATGACCGTATGGTCTTGCTTGGATCAGCTAACATAAATGATAGGAGCTTACTAGGGTCAAGAGACTCTGAGGTATCATTATTGTTGTGCATATCTAGATTGGTAAATTTTGAATGGATTCATCTATCTATTTGTGATATGGCTGTGAATACCTAGGCTACCTGATGTTGAATGGATCATTAATCCATTTGTGTATTTGAGTTGAATGTCAATCTGTGCATCCAGGAAACCCAAAACAAAAATGTCTATGCTTCCTATTGATAAGTACTGCCATAATACAATAGAAACTAATTTCCAAATAGTGCTTTGGAAATATTAGTATAAAACTTCAATCTGTGCATCCAGGAAACCCAAAACAAAAATGTCTATGCTTCCTATTTTTAAGTACTGCCATAATACAATAGAAACTAATTTCCAAATAGTGCTTTGGAAATATTAGTATAAAACTTCTTTGACTGTATCTCAAACAAAAATGTTGTGGCCTTGGTCACCAAATCTCATTGGAATGAGATAATTTCTTCTGGGTCTGAAAACTCAAATCTCATAATGTTTGCTGTCTGGAAACCTGCCCTATAGGGTCTCTTGAATGCTTAATAGGGTCTTCTTGTGCTTTGTTTATATCCAGTGGACTGGTATCAATCTACGTGCTTGTTTTAATGTAGTATGTTAATACAGGTTTCTATTTTTCCTCCTTTGGTAAGTGCTCAGGATTCTTCTGTAAATGCTCTGGTTTTTCTTTAGTCATAAATATCTTATTGTCCATTTAATAAAAATCCTTGACAAATAATTATATTTGAATATAGCACCTTGCACAAAGAATTCTTGTCTTGACAACTTTAGTGACCCATTCAGCCCTTTTCCATAGGATACATTATGTTTTCTGACATTCTTATAGATGAAACATCCATAGTTATAGACTTATAGTTATCCAGTCTTTTCTTTGAATCAGAACAAGATGCATGAATCAAGAAATAATGAATGTCCTGTTGAGTTGGACAATTTAGGAGATGGGATATAGTTGTAAGGGGATTCCTCCACAGTAGTTCAGTACAAAGAAATCACCTGTCCATAGATGGATATTCTTTAGATAAATGAAAGGAGATGCTATTCTCATGGGATGCTGTCTATTTATTATTTCATGCTACAACTAAATCCTTGAGATTAGGGATATAACAAAAATCAAATTCAAGACATAAGCTGCTGTAACATGTGGCTGAAGATAGATAGAATCCTAAGCTAGAACAGTAAACACGCACAAAAATGGTGTTCTGAGGACCATACAAACTGGTGCTCCTTTCACTGCCCTGCCCCACGACGGACTGTGATAACAACTCGTCACAGTCTGCCCCGAGATGGTCAAGTGAGAATTTTTTTTTTTTTTTGAATATAATTCAAACCATTCACATGCTACACAAAATATAGAATTCCACAAGGGTTCTAAGTTCTCAAAACACCACATAAGACATGGGTTTCACAGGGATTCTAAACTCTCCAAACGACACATACCATAATAACCATAACTACTCTATCCCACCATGGAGGTCCCAAAATAAAGGGTTACATCCCAAAATAATCCATGATAGAGAAAGAAACATGGTTCTTAATCAATTACAAAACCCAATTGAAACCTCATTAAACAAAAACCCAAATGTTTCTCTAACAAGTTTTCAAAACACAAGTAAATGAGCTAAATCCAAGCATCATGGCTCCACTTTACTTATATGCACATATTAATCCCAAAGTGCTAACATAGTTCATCATTATCATATAATATATGAATAATGCATGAATCAATGAATGATGATGGCATGGGAACATTCATTCTCAAAAATAGTGGCTGTCCTCCTCACCTAATGATTGTGTGATGTGCATGGGGATTCACTAAGGTCTGGCGAGAAATCTGGGATCAGGAAGAACTGTTTTAATAAAGAAAATCAACAACAAAAAAAAAAAAGGGATAAAAAATCACCGATTAGAACAGTTTATGTCGACCAATCACGGATTTCGGTCGACCGGAACAACCTGGGTCTAGTTTCAGTCGACCAATCCTACAGGTCGGGCAACTGAAAGGTCAGGGTTCGATCTACCGACTGCAAATTTCTGTCGACCGGAAATTGTAGCGCCCCTCCCTTTTCTCCCTAATTATCGGAGTAATTTTTATTTTTATTTTAACAAGAAGAAGAAAGGGGAGAGTGCCACGACTCGAGTCAAGTCCGAATCCGAAGGTTCGACCCTTAACTGGCCCAACCAGTGTGTGCACATGGAAAGACTCCACGTAATCTTAGCAACACACTAACTTACAATAATGCGGAAATAAGTACATTCATTTAAATCCATAATTCAATCTTTCTCAATCTAAGCAAAGCAGGAGGATAATCTTGATAACATGTATTTCTCAAATAAGGTTCAATACAATAACTTAAAATTCTTGAATAACACAACCCCAAGTATTTATTTCTCTAATAATATTAAAAGGTAACTCTCCACGCAATCCTCCATTATGTCTCCATCCATAGCTACGCATGGCTGACGCTGGGTCCAGCTTCATCACCTTTCTCCTTTCCTGTATTAATTTCTAAAAGAATAGAGTATTGTGGGCTTAGTCAACGCCCAGTAGGATTTCCCATCAAAGTGGGTACCAACATGACATATGTAAAAATCGGGGAAAAACATACAAGTTCTTCATATCATATAATTCAATTGAAATCATTCCTACCCCATATTTCAAAATCAATTCATATCTCATATTTATAAAGCATTTAAAATCAGTTCATATTCATTTCATAAATCAATTCATAATCAACATACTTTTGATAACTCATTAAATCAACATGATGCAAATGCCATGGTACATGAATCAATGCAAACCCCTCTCATGCCCATGCATTTCTCTCTATCATACTTTCTATTCAAACAGTTGTAATCATTGGCCATTATGTCCGTAGCTTTCCTGAGGCACCAGCTGGGAGCTACTACCTATTACCTAGTATTTAACCGGAATTGCCGGGGGTATACTATCACCTATCCTCTACTGCGCAGGTTTCGGGTCTCACACCCAGGAGCTTTGAGCCCATTTTCTGTGTTCATGGACGCGGCCATACAGAATGGTCATGGTATTTCATATTTTCCATGTTAGAGTTTAACATCCCCTAACCTTTAACTCAACTATTCCCATCCCCCATAAGATGCATGCTTTCATGTCTATACATCGGTAAATCTTATAAATCATGCATTGAAATTAAATACCATCTCCACATACATATCAATCATGTGATACATCAAGAAAGTAGGAAAAACCTACTTGATCAATAAAGTTCCGTGAAGGAGTTGCTACAGTGTCTGTATAGCTCCTAGATCACCTTCCGATCCTCTTGTTGTATTCATCAATCAATACAACCCACACGATCAGTTCGTGTTCATGATCTCTAATATCATATTTCATTCATCTCTTAAATCTTCAAATTAGTGTGTCTCCTTAAATCTAATTTCTTATCCAGACCAAATCTGTGGTCTCGGAACATAGGTCACTGGTTCGGAACTTCCAAAGCTTGTTCCGAAGCTTCGGATCATCACAATTTTCTTCGGATCATTCCGATGTACAACAGTTTACTGGTCTGCTCAGAACTTGCCTTCGGTACTTCCGAATCAATTTCCGAGAGTCGGCACTTCAATTCCTCTCTCGGTACTTCTGAGAGATCTACTGGTTTCGGTTTACACACACTACTCAGAACTTGGCCTCGGTACTTCCGAGCCATGTTCCGGGACTTCAGAACTTCTAACCCTCTCTCGGTCCTTCCGAGAGAGTTATCGAATTCGTTCATACACTGTTCTGCTCGGAACTTAGCCTCGGTACTTCCAAGCTAGGTTCCGAGAGTTCAAAGTTTCACTACCTCTCTCGGCACTTCCGAGAGATCCACTGATTTTGGTTATACAATGCAGTGCTCGGAATTTGGCCTTGGTGCTTTCGAGCCATGTTCCGACACTTCGGACCTTCACTATTCCCTTGGTACTTCCGAGGCTTCATATGTTTCATTTCTGTGTCTCAGGGCTTGGAACTTGGCCTCTGTACTTCCCAGACAAGTTCCGAGGCTTCGAAATTACTAACCCTCTCTCGGTCCTTCCGAAAGAGTCACTGACTGGTTTCATATATTATTCTGCTCAGAACTTGGCCTCGGTACTTCCGAGCCAGGTTCCGAGAGTTCAACGCTTCGATGCCCCTCTCATTACTTCCGAGAGATTTTCTGGTTTTGGTCTAAATAGTAGTACAGTGCTCGGAACTCGACTTCGGCACTTCCGAGTCAAGTTCTGAGAGTTCGGAACTACAAATACTCTCTCGGTACTTCCGAGAGAGACACTGGTTTCAGTTTAACACTTTACTGCTCGGAACTTGGCCTCGGTATTTTCAAGCCATGTTCCGAGACTTCGGATCTTTAACCATTCCCTTAGTATGTCCGAGACTTCAAATATTCCAACACTATGTTTCGGTGCTCGGAACTTGGCCTCGGTATCTCCGAGCCAGGTTCCGAGAGTTCCATTCTCATATGGACTTAGCCAATTCTAAGTTTGTTTAACAGTTCTCTGACTTTACAGTCTCCTCGGAACTTGGCTTCGGAATGTCCGAGCCAAGTTCCGAGACAGTATTCCTTCCGAGAGTTCTCGGAAGGTCACATTTCTCTCGGATTGCTCCGAGCCTTCGGAACTTGTCTCGGATGTTCCGAGACAGGTTTCGAAGTCTGTCTTCTCCAAACAGTCACTCTGCAGAAACTGCAGAGTGCAAACCGAGTATGGGAAACTCGGGAATTAGATAAGGGTAAGGTATTTGACCCATTATTTAAATCCAACCCTTCTGATTTATTCCCTACGTGATTACTCACGTCATTAGGGATTAATGTTCATAATCTAACATGCATTTTTATGGATTTAAACCCCATTCCTGAATTGGAGAGTATTCCCGACAATTCCCGAATCGGTCCCATTTTCATTATATAAATCCGAATTCATCAAGGGTTGATTTTAAATCACCCTAGACTTTAATTTAAATCTAACTACTTAACTTTAAAGATTGTACCAACCTTTCAAAATGCTTCCGTAATCCTTTCCTTTCCTTCTTTTTCTTTTCTTCCTCGCTTTTCTTTCTTAGTTTTCACAGTGGGAAGATGGGTTTCTTAGTGTAAGGTTTGGAAGATTGAATATTGACTGCCGTGTGAATGAGAGAAGTGAAAGGAAGAACTGCCGTGGGAGAGAAAGGAATAAGAAGTACTATGCGCACGAAGTGGAAGAGTGGGGAGCCGTGCGCATGAAATTGTGCAACTGTTCCACTGCCGTGCGCATGAGACAGGGGAAGGTTGAAACTGCCGTGAATGACTTAGTCATACACGTGGCTTTTCCATTCCTATTTTGCCCTTATGTCTTTAATGTATTCCATCTGAGTCCTTTTGACGTAGCATGGCACGTCACCGAATCATTTTAATTAATTCTCAGGTATTTGATTCCGATCGTGATACCCGACATCAATTTAATTCCTCTTAATGTCTTTATTAAATTCACCACATCTTTCTTAATTAATTGATTAACTCACATTAATCTCAATTAATTAATATAATTTCAATTTTAATAATCTTTAAAATTCTGGGGTGTCACAGAAATAACTAAAACCAAATTCTGCAGATAGGGAAAACAATCGGTTGACCGGAAATAACTGGGACTAATTCTGCAAAATTGAGAACATTCGGTCTACCAGTCAAACTTTCAGTCGACCGAAAAGTTCAGGACAACATATTCTTAAGGGAAATATGTGGGGAAAACTATGGGAAAAGAGGGAAAAAGCTTTTCCAGAAAAAAATCTAAGTCATTTGCAAATCTTTGGCTTTGCTTTTTAAGAAATCAAAACCCTCTTTCGAAATCAAACATTCGATTGCAATAGAAATCCTCAATTTCTTTGAAAATCAGAGTAAAGTTAAGGAAAAAAAGAAGACATAAAGGAGAAATACCTCCTGGAGGGGAAGATTTGGCCGAGGAGGAAGGGTTTCTAGCAAGAAGAGGCTCGAAAGGAAGGAAATCCGCGGGAGATGAAGAGTCTCTTTGGAAGGAAAGGAGGAAATCTGGCCGAAGAGGGAAGGAGGAGGAGAAGAATCGACTGGGGGAAGAGGTGAAAGGGCGGCGGATAGGGCAGAGGGGCTGCTGCTTTTTGCTAAAAACAGAAAGAGAGGTGAAAGGGTGGTCTTGGGTTAGGGTACCCTTTACTTTTTGTGGAAAAACTTAGGGTATTAGGGGTCGAGTTAAGCTGTTCGAACTGGATCTTTTGAAAACAGGCTTTCAAAACACACCGAACTTTGGGTTTGAAAATTTTCATAAATTCATTGGATAAAACTCGAGTCATGATTGAAATCTCATTGAAAACAGAAGCATGTAGCTAAATTTAAAATTTATTTTCAACCCGAGATAAAATCCGAGATGATGAGAAAATAAAATTCATCAGACCTCGAGACTAATTTGTGTGGGTTTCTAAGTTTTCCAAGTGTATCTAATCGAGGAGAAGGTGTGTGCAAAAGCATTTGGGGACCTAATGATGTAAATCTAAGTATTTGTGAATTTTCAAAGATTTTCCACACAATTTTCCAAAGTTACAAATATGCAAATCAAATCTCCAAGTTTCAGTTGACCGATGGTCACTTTCGGTCGACCGATCTATGTTTGGCAGATCATACCTCTCCCACTCAAACGGATCTCGAGTTCGGATTCGAGCAAACTTGGGCTCGTTGGAGAGCCCACACACCAACCTACGCTACCAAACCAAAACCACACGATTCGGAGATCCACGGATCTCCTCAAAAATCAGATATCACAGGTCAAGTCATTGCAGCTCCTCAACAGGGTTTATAAGGGGGTCCACCTCATCGCTGTAATTTATTTTTCATGCTTTTCACGTATGGTGCTTCATGTGGGACGTTGAGTGTGTTCTTTTACTTCATGATGTAAATTTGTAATCATTCACCTAAAAAAATAAAAATAATATAGTTAATTGCCTATTGTGGCTTATGGAATATAACGAATGTTCATTGAAGACATCCAACCAGCATTAGTCATGTGTTGGTTAATTTTTTAAAACCACAAAACCTTCCTTCAACTCTTTCATGTTTCTTGGTCCATGCAATCTTGTCTGTTGTAACCTGAAATATGAGAATAATATATAATGATATTTTATAAAATATAGGTTCCCAATATCCAAGAAGTTGGGATTTTGATGTCCATTTAATTGTAACAGTTACCTTCTCTCCAAGTTTGGGAAATTTTGGATTGGTTGTAAATTTATATAACTCTCTCCACCCATACATTCGAGTTATGGGTTTAAAAATCGAAGCAAACCTGACTTCTGAGGGGATTGGATTCTTTGTCCCCCTCTCAAGATCGATGGTACTTGAATTCTCAGAGGTTGCTTCACTTTCCAGTATTCAAGCACTCCCATTTTACCTTTCATGTTGTGACTTCATAAATGGATCCTGTAGGATTTATTGATTATATGAGTTGTTTTTATGAATTGACAATTGTTAAGAAAACAATGCCACTTTTTCAAAGTTTTGTTGGGAAAGAAGTGCCGAAAAGGTTTCCTCCACTGACGGAAACCCAACAAGTTTTCTTTTCTGTTATTTTCTTTTGTGAATCTAAATTCTTTCCACACTAGACAGTTGATTGTATGATCATTTTCTCTCTTTGTTTTTGCTTGACTCACGGCGTTGATATTTCTGATCCAGATTGGCGTTGTAATTGAAGATAAAGTTTTTGTTGATTCATCTATGAATGGGATGCCATGGAAGGCTGGAAAGTTTTCTCATAGTCTCCGCCTCTCACTTTGGTGTGAACACCTTGGTCTTCATGCAGGAGAGGTTAGTAGATCATTTTTACCTTGAGAGGTTGGTAGAGTTGTTCACCTGAAAGAAATACTTCTTATCATTACTACATCATAATCTTAACGCATGATATTTAAGGTTTTGCTCTGCATTAATGTAGAAATACCTCTACAACAGCTCAATTTTCTCCATAGATAGGGGACTAAAAATTTTGTTTTGTTCTTGTGATTGGTAATAAAAGATAAGATTCAACCGAAAAAGGGGCTATTAAAAAATTTGAATTTTTTTGGAGGGGCCAACAAGCAAATTTTCAAACAACATCACTATGTGGATGGTTTTGTGGATGGGGTGGAGGGCGGCGGCGGCGGCGTGGCCCTGCTCTCTTCCCCACTCCCAACCACTCCCTTCTTCCCAAAAAAAAAATTGCTCCTATTTCTAACACAACATCCATGGATTTGGCATAAAATTCCAATAAACTTAAATCAATAGTTGTTTTTGAATGAAATAACCAGTAAAAATAACAATACTACAAATTAATGTACAAATTTTGCTCTAAACTATCAAAATAAACATCTCAATATTCTTGTTAGGTTTCAAAGAGAAATGAGTGTGTTGATATTTTATTATCTGAGGAAACAATGTTAAGAACTTAAAATAGTACTAGAAGAATCTATGAAGATTTTGACACGGAGACATTCATTTCAAAGAATCCGTGCAACATTGTTCACACGCTAGTTGTGTTTCTTTATCATCATCATCATCATCATCATCATTATTATCAATTCTTTTTGTTTAAGTGGGTAGGTGGTCGGTGGTTATGGAACAGTTCCTTATATTGGTCTGATGGTTTATATTCTATGAAGTTTTTTAGAATAAAGACAACAAGACTAAGAGAGCTATTTTAGCTATGCTTAATTTTATGGGAAATGGGTTATTCTCATCTAACTACGTGTTCCCACTGTTCAGATCAGAGAGATCAGTGACCCTGTGGCTGATGTAACCTACAAAGATATTTGGATGGCAACAGCTAAGGTAAAGATTGCATATACAGCTTCATTGTCGCTCAAAATGTTTAGTAGCAAAAACTGAAAATGTCTCGAAGTTTCTCAAAACTTTTTTCTAGTCACTCTCTCATAATGCCACTTCTATTTAGAATATTTACATGCTAAACTTTTTCGGCAAGGATTATGTTTAGCCTTTCATGTTTGATAGATATGAAGAATGAATTACTTAGAGAGGACTCTTCAGCTAAAGAAGGGGAACATGGATTTGCTTCTGTTGACCTTACTCAGCTCTATCTTTTTTGGTTTCTTTGTTCATATAATCTCTCTTCCTCAAGAAACTTCTCTCAGTTATTATTAAGAAAAGAAATGATGATAGGTTTCATAGTATCGATATATTTACTTTTTACCAAATTGATTTTTTTGGTGATAATTGCGTTATTCACTACCATAATTTGGAAGCCTTTGATGCCTTATGACCAATGCCTAGCTATTCCAATAGCATATAATCTTGGCACTGTGTGTTACAGTGCCCAACTGCACCATGAAAATTCACTCACACATTTGATATGTATCATTCATCATCATCTCCATTTATCCTCTCCCATCTATTTGGGTTGTCAAATTACTTGCTTTAGATACATTTCACTTTATTTGTTAATGCATCTCCAGTTGAACATGGTTACTATGTTTTAATGCCAGACAAATACAACGATCTACCAAGATGTATTTGCATGCGTTCCGAATGACCTTATTCATTCCAGGTATAATGCAATTACTGTCTGTGTTTGTGTGTGTGTTATTCTTCCCATCTGGTTGAGTATTATACTTGTGAATAATGTGGTATGAGCAGAGCGGCATTCAGGCAAAGCATAGACTACTGGAAGGAGAGACTTGGGCACACCACCATCGATCTTGGGATAGCTCCAGATAAGCTGGAGTCCCATCAGAATTCAGATACCAAAGCCATTGATCCCATGGAGAGGTTAGCAGCAGTGAGAGGTCACCTTGTTTCCTTTCCTCTGGATTTCATGAGCCAGGAAGATCTTAGACCCGTCTTCAATGAAAGCGAGTATTATGCCTCTCCCCTAATCTTTCACTAAAGTAGAATTAGCAATTACCATATCATACAAAGATCTGTGCCTCCAGCTTATGTTTATCTAAGTTAGAAAATCATAGGAAACCGAAGAGAGAAATGGGCCTGGCCTTTTTCAATGTATATTCCATTTTGTAATTCAAAGAAAATAAAATGCCCACTCATTTTTTTTTGGGCTCATTGTATAGTCCATTTACTCTCTGGATGGTTCTCTTTAATTCTATAAATTGTATAGAAACAAAACTTCATATTTTATCTTTGCCAGGATGAATACACGTGTTGAAATTGTCGGAGGATGTGCCATACTCAGTAAAAACATCCAACACTTCTTGTGTGCCTTTGAAGCCAAGTTTGTTGTATTTTTTAATAGCTTAAAAAGATTCAAATATAGAAAATAAAAATAAAATTAGATGAAATAATAAGACTTGTGTCTTCTCTGGCAGAGCGAGTGAAGAGTCATATTGAAGGAGAGAATGATCGATTTTAGGCTCTCTACCATTTGAAGATAAGATGTTTGGTGTCCCTCTCTAAAGGAGAGATCATATCATTTATTTATTGTCAAAAACAAATAAATGAGATGAATTCAAAATGATAAGATAATTGTAAGTAATCAAATTTAAAATGTAGATAAAGCAAAATCAAATTCAAAAAGTATATAAAGCAATTTAAAAGGATTCTATAAAAAAAAAAAAAAATTTCTCCTGATAGATTGATAAAGCTGCTTCGTATTTGTTTCCAATCCAATAAATTTACAGATGAACATATTAGACAAATTGGAAGATACAAAGAATTGTACAAATTATATATTATAAAAACACCGTGGACAATTATTACGTCCAAACATGTTCGATACTTGTGACTCGATTAAAGAAAATACTCTCTCTAAAAAAAATTTCTAACGTCAAATGATTTTAATCTTTATTTTTAAATCAGCGTTAAACTAATGAATAAATATTTATATTCTTAGTATTCAAAAGAATAATGAAAATGAGTTAAATAGACCATTCTAGTGGATGGCCCGGACGATCTTATATATATTTATTCTTTAGTTCGAAGTTCGAACGATAGAATTTACACATAATAATGGTCCGGACAATCTTAACTGAGAGGAATGAAATTTTATAGTCGTTGCTTGAGTTTAGATCGTCTGGACCATACTAGAGGATGGTCCGGACGATCTTATATACATTTATAGGATGGTTTGGACGATAGAATTTCCACATGAATAATAGTTCAGACGATCTTAACTGAGAGGAATAGGATTTTACAGTCGTTGCTTGAGTTCAGATCGTCCGGACCATGCTAGAGGATGGTCCGGACGGTAGAATTTATACATGAATAATAGTCCGGACGATTTTAACTAAGGGGAATAGAATTTTACAGTCGTTGCTTGAGTTCAGATCGTCTGGACCATGCTAGTGTATGGTCCGGACGATCTAATATATATTTATTCTTTAGTACGAACGATATAATTTACGCATAAAGTATGGTCCGAACGAAAATGTTCTAATCTCACGTTCGGACCATGATGGCACAGAAAGGTAAAATGATAATTTTCTTTAAAATTTTGAAAATCCTTATCTAAATGTCCACCCATTTTAAATTGACTTAGACATTCAAAATGTTTGACCATGGACACGATCAGACGAGACGCGTGAGGTCTAAGTCTTGACTCTTCCTTACTTTTATAATTTAGAAATGAGTGAAAATGAAACCGTGTTGGTATTGGTATTTGGCATTTGGTAAGTGGGTACATTAAATTAAAATCTATAGTGTCAACTGTGAAGTCAATAAATTAAAAAAAGTGATAATCCGTTCTTACTTTTGAAAGAGGAAAACATGAAAATCTGATGATCTAGCCTTTATCGAAAAGCTTCAACATACTTCTTTGAAGGGACAAAATCAAGGGTCCACCTCTAACTTTTTCAAATTATTGCAGAATATAATTGAGAGTTTGAGACAAGGTCGGCAAAGTAGGAAAAGACTAAAGTGAGAATTGAGATGAATTCATAAGTGAATTCAATGGACTAAACTGGTAAGATTAAGATGATTGGATATAAATTTCCACATGTTTAGAAGAATAATCAGGTGTTGTAAAAAGTGTTTTGAGATGAAATAAAAATAAAACTCAGAACTCTCATCTTCCGACATATCTTCAACTCTTTTGAGATCGATTTCCTAATCAACTTCTAAAATCATTCTAATTTAAGTATTTTTTTGTGAAATCATTCTCTAACATTGAAGATAAGGTCTCCCCACCGATCAGCATTTAACATTAGTGCTTTCATTGTCAGAGTTGAAACTTTGGAAGTCCCATTGATCACAAAGGTACACTCATCTAGCATTAAGTTTATTGATATTTTACATGAGATCCAATTACAGTCTCAATCATCTGAAATCAGGTCAAGTCTATGTGATAATAAATGCAAGAAATAAAAAAAAAAAGACAAATACTTTTCTTCTCTTCAGACTTGAGACACCGTTCAAACACGCAAATACACTGGTATTGTCTTCATAGAACCATAGTGTTACTATTACAAGTCTCCACAAATCACATGTGAATAATGCAAGTGGGGCTCACTTGATGTTGATGAAATTTTGACTTCAGCACTTCAGTACACCATTTTCTTGATGAGTGGGACACTGTTCATGCATTTCATAGGTACCCATGATGATAAATGCAGGGGTCAGTACCCACCATTTGCAAGTTCTAGTCCCATACATGAGAATATATATCATACTATCATGCCGTGTTACATTGTATTTGAGTATCACGATACGAGTTCTATATTAAAAGTGTAGAGAAATATTTAAGAATTTATGAATGATTTTGGTCACTTCAACTAATAGATTAATTTTTTCATAATGAGTGATGTGTTAAGATTGGTTACGAATGGACTCTTACATTAAAAGTATAGAAAGGAAGTTTGAAGATTTATAAAGGGACTTGAACCACTCCAGTCAATAGACTAATCTGTTAAAATGGATATCTAGTCCTAGCATGATGATAATTAAATTATAACATCAATCGATTTTTAAAATCACATTCAAGAGAAGAAAATTTGTCAAAAATTAATAATTCTGAAATTGCCCGTTTGGATGCTGGATTTTAAATGAAATTTATGGAATAAGATAGACACGTGTATGGTGGGTAAGTGGGTTGAGGTGGAAACGTAGTTTTCTCCTTTTGCCGCCCTCACGTACGTGACGGTGGTGGTCCCCTCCTTCCCACGCTTTTAGATATTTTCTACACAACCAAAATATATTAATGGTTATTGTTATTATCAAAATTAATTATTATTATTATTATTATATATAATATTATTTTCATCATTTTACCCTTTTTATTATATCAATTTCATAAAAAATTAAGTCCTCAGTAAAATCCAATTTTCTATGTTTATTTTTACTTAGTTGAGGTTAGGTGGTAGGGGGGGCAACATGCAAGACCCATATCAAGTATGGAGCGGATCCGCACCTAACATTTCGGATCGGATCTTAACCCGCTGATGATCAGCCCTACCTTTAACACTAAAAAAATTCCTTGGTGGAGCACAGAATTAAAATCATTTTTACCTTTGAGTAATCAAGCCATTGGAATCATGACATTAGCCACTAGCTGCACTTCCACACACGGCATGACATGAGAACAATACTTTATTAATTCATTTAAGTACATTTTATGTCTTATAAACTAAAATGTATGTCGAGGGAGTAACTAAAAATATAAAGACATTGTCTTGTATTATTCTCTTTAGATAGACGTGGAGCTTCTTAAATTGAGAATTATTAAAAAAAAAAATTAAATATGTCATGTTTCAAAAGAATTGTGGAAATTTTTTTTTCTGAAGAGAGGGATCAAAAAGTAATTTTCACAACTTATGAATTTTAAAGTATATAATCCAACCCATGTACTAATCATGGCTCAACTCGATGATCCAATATCCAATCCAAACACAACTCATGACCCGATTAATGACCCATGACCTATTTCATGATTCAATTGACCCGATCCATTACTCAGTCTAGAATCTCACCAATCGAACATTTTTCTCGTGGTCAACTTAACTATACTTATAAACCAATTCACAGCTTGAGACCCAGTTTATAGTCTAATCTGACCAAACAATCTGACCAAACATAGTATCTATAATATATTTCTCAACTCATGACAAAACCCAACTCACATCCCATGCTTACTCACTACCCAATCAATGTACGACCCTAATTCACCATAACTTATGAATTTCTAGAGTAATTTGAAGTATATCAAGTTGAGATCTGAACCAATTGTACTATTTATTACATAATATTATCCTTTTCGGTAAAATATAGATTGAATCAACTATATAATATATATAATTGTTATAATTTTGATGATTATGATCATCATCACCATCACCATCATCATCTACAATTAGGTATAATTGTTTTATAACTTGTATTCCTTCCACCTAACAATATAAAAGAATTCATTTATGTACTATTATGAAACTTTTTATTACACCAAACTAAAGATATTAATATTCATGGAAAACAAAATAAAATAATTGAGAAAATCTATGACCACCTTATCTTAATTTTAAAACCATGTGCTACTTCCATCCACAAGAAGAAGTTGTAGTGAGTGGATATTCAAATGTTTAAACTCACAGAATAATCCCATCTTTAAATTAAGCCAATGGGCATTAGACAAAGCATGAGTTTAAAATGTTATCTCATCCTTAAATACCTCATCATATGAGAGAAAAGAAAATGTCATATGAGCCATATTTTGTTTGTATTTCATTGGTGGGCTTAGGTAGACTTAGATAGCCCATTTATTTTAGTGTTTGTGGTCAATTTTACTTATTCCTCCAACCACTACCTAAATTGGTTTATGAGAGTAATGTGTATGGGGCTCTTCCTTGCCTCTCATCTCTCAATCATGAGTCACATGACCAGTAAATCAATGTGCTGCAGGCCTTTTTATGTAAGACATTTCAACTGTGGAAATTTAAGGACATGAGACTCATTCCCTTTCTATGAAGTGGGCAACACAAGTATTTTTGTCTTGTGGTTGTGGGTGCACCTAGTCTCTTTTGACTGTGACTGCCATTTGCCGCCTCAGTTCTAGACTTCCAAATCTGACACTATTAAGATACAATACCTAGTGTAAAACTCCCATAAGTGAATCTACCATCAGTATACGAGTGAATTGTGGCTTTATAGGACCCCCAAGTATGCACTCAACTCTGCATTATTTGAGTGCAAAACTCACACCTCCCTTGTAATATACTCTCTTTCAACGAGTGGGTAAGTCTAAATTAATTTAATTTGATGAGATTTCAAGTTAAGTGAATCAGTGAATTTTTTTTAAATAGTTTATGTAACAACTATGTCTCGCTCAGCACGATATTGTCCATTTTAAACTTATAAACATTTTCACGGTATTGCTTTGGAATGTGCACCCATACATATACCCCAAGGCCTCGTAGTAAGTGAAGGAAAGTGCTATTTAAATCACAAAAATCATGATTGTTCATATGCAATGTGGAATTGCTCATGTCCTTTATCAAAGATTTTCTCTCTCCTTGTTCGTGGCTTCATGCCACACTGATGGGATTTCTTCTGCTCACTCGATCACAAGTATCCACTGGTATTCTTCTAATAGTCATTTCACTCATGAATATTTTTCTTTTTTCAAACTAATATTAATATGACTGTGTAAATATTTTCCAAGCATAAATTTCATAAAATTCAGTTAGGAAAAGCATGATATAAAAATTTTCATTCACATATTAATGTTGAAAAACAATTATTTTTTTTTCAAATTTTTATATATTTTTTTTCAAAAGACAAATAAAAGACTAATTTTTTTTAATAGACTAAAAAATACATAAAATTAACACAATATAATCCCTCCATATAGAGTTTTCCCTCTCCTCTAGTCTCGCACAGGCTGAAATCCTACGCGTGGAGTTTTCCCCCTCCTCTTTCTAGTGCGCACTATGACAGTGCGGACTATGACAGTTCACTTATTTAGTCAGAGCTCTCAATTTTCTAATATTATGTATCTAACTTTTTAATATAAAAAGGATTTTACCATTTTACTTTACCCACTAGAAGAGACACTTTTCAATTCAAACATCTATAAACGATTGGCTAGGATGACCAGATGAAAAAAAAAAAAACCAAGTATTAATGCAACCATCCAAGACAAGAGTCAAGGAACTGACATCTGTCTTTAAACCTAAGTATTATTTAAGAGAGTTGAATCTGCAGTGGGGCCATCATTTCAACCTTTTGTAGCCTGTTGTTGGGACGTAGGATTTATGAATCATGGCCCCACATAGATGATACTGTGGGCTAACAAAACTTGGATCCACAACAGCGCTCACATAGTTTCTTTCTTCTTTTATTTGTGTAGTTCAAGCAACAGCAGGTTGAATGTTAGATCCCTCTCATCCTGTCGACATGAGATTTTTATTTAATTGAAAGTCTCTGTCCAATTCAAGTTTCATATAAATATATTTTTTTATTTTTAATGTTTAAGATTTTTTAGAGAATTCGATCTAAGAGCAACCTTTTAAAATAAAATAGCAAACTCCTTCCTATTCAAATGAGTTCTTAGTCATCGGGAGTGGAGATCTCATTCTTGGTTAATAACTTTCTCTCTCCTATTTTTTTTTTAAAATTATCTTTATCAACTGATAAATATCTCCATATATTGGATACTAGGCCGATTTAAAACCTTAATATTTAAGCCGATAGATACGTATTGGCTGAGATTATTACCCCAATTAGTCATTATTCTAGCCTTTTTAAGTTCTTATGAATATATATATTTGCAAAATAAAACATAAAAAATATTGATTAGTGCAGAAAATTAAATCTTTAAAATTATTAATTTTATAATTAAGACAAGAATTAAAATAATGTAATAGCCTTTAAATTTAAGGATAGCGATTCTTCTACAGGAGGTTTGTGTAATCAGACACGAGAATTATTGGATTCTCGATTTTACCCTTTTCATAAACAGTAAAATTAGACATTTTACATGAATTGTAAAATTTCAGCTAGCCGATTTACTGTTCATATGAATTTTGGCGAGCCGATATTACTGTTATGCAAATATTAGCTAGCCGATTTACTATTCATCTTATTGTTGGCAAATCAATTTACTATTTAACTGCATTTTGACAAATTGCTTTACTGTTTATATAAATTTTTGCAAGCTAATTTACTGTTTATACAAAAAGTTAGTAAATTGATTTTACTCTTCATATAAAGAGTAAAATTGAGAATTCACTAATTTTAATGTCTGACAAAAAAACTTTGAAAGTATCGCCGTCCAAATTTAATTATTTAATAAATACTTTTACTCAACTTTTTGCCAGGTGGAAAAGTGAACCTTATCGTCTAATCTACATTGGATTCTATATAAACAACTTCATCTCGAATGATCCTTTGGGTAGGCATATACACCAAAGATCTCCTGTTTCTGATTAGACGAGACGTGGAAGAAAAGAGTGGATATCAGCCCCGAGATTAATGGCTGAGGATTGCACAGGTGGCTCATATCCTCTCATGGTCGGTGGTAACATTATAAATATCTCTGATATTTTTAAATTTATTTATCAATAAAATACTAATTATTATTAATATTTTAAGATTTATCAACAGAGCAGTAATTTTTTGATAAATTTGTAATAAATAATAATATCATGATAATTTTTTAGTAAAATATAAATAAATTTTATATTTATATTTATATTCTATTTATTAGTAATTTTTTAATATTATATTTTTTCTAAGATTTTCCAGTAAAAAGTTAAAAATATTTCAATCTTATTATCATCATTAATATCTCGAAGACGGTATCTCTAAGTCGATAGTGGACCCTGCTTCTTGGCGGGAATGTTGCCTGCTTGACGTGGGAAACGTATACACTGATAGTTTCGGTGTATAAGAACTGCTTTAGTATAGGTATGCTGCTTCATTAAAGACGTAATTATTACTAATGTTTCGATAAAGACTATTATAGTAGTAATCATGAGCAATGATAGGCAGCATACCAAACAATGCTTCATATAGTATCATAGCATGACAAGAAATAGGGCACGTATACCTCTGGAGCACTCAAAACTATATTCCCCCTCTTAAATAAATTTGGGTTGTGAAGAAAAAATAATGGTTAATGGGAAGAACATGCTCATTAAAAATGGGTTTTGATTAATCTTCTAATTCAAATTGCTTTGTATGATCTGTTTATTCATTTAATATATAAATTGGATGTCGATATGGGTTTTAATTTTATTTTATTATTATAATGATAAAAATGGCCAAGTCATATTTTTATTTGACCATTTGATGCTTTTTTTTTTCATCAGCGTCGATAACTAAATCTTATCTTATCTCTCTAAAGTGAAACTCTTCAATAAGTAAACTAGATACAGGCATGCAGATACTACACATGTATGGTAAAATGTAATACAATAATCTTCTAAAGGATCTTTTATATAATTCGATATAGGTTTTAGTGTATTGTCTATTTTACCCTTCAAATCAGTTTGTCGAAACTTTTGATATAAGTGATTTGAAGATTTTTGTGAGCTGATTTAAAAGATAAAATAAACAATAAAATAAAACTTATATCAAATTACATAAAATATCTGTAAAAATATTGCCATCCTTATTTAAATGGCCATCATAACTTAAAAAATATGAACCTCAAAGACATTGTGTGAGATTCAGAAACTTTTTTTTCAAAATTACAATAAATGATTGTCTATTTTTTTCTATTATTTTATTAAAATTCCTAAAGATCATACCACAACCCCTTAAAAAATCATCATGATTAATCTGCAGAATTTGAATACGACACCTCCCACCTCCTAAATTAGGAGGGAATCATCGTAGCCAACACACGAGTGACTGTCAAATTCTTACATGTCGGCCACCATCATTGGAAGATAAAATCTTTTAAAATGTGCAACTTTCTAAATCATTCTCTGCCAACTAGAGATCAATGTCTAGGGGCTAGGGAATAGGGTCATAATTTCTGCTTTGACCCGGCATCTTGGCTTTAGGGTAATGTATCTATAGCTGAAGATCACATGTATGAGTTTTAAATCTTTAAAATAAGCAGCCAAATTCATCATTTTATTAAATGAGTGATTTCCATCCGAAGGTCAATGAAAATAGAGTCCCCATTATTAAAAAATATGTTAGGGTTCATATAATTTACAACTTTCTGAAAAAAATCTCAGCTTTCTACATTACTTTTAATTTTTGTTTTTTGATATTTTAAATAAATTTATTATTTGATCTAAATTTTTAAGATTAGATTATGAGACATGAGATTTAGAGATAATGTCGTGCATCTATAAAATTATTTCACTTTTAATATAAAGTGAAAATATTTATATTTTAGAAAAATATTATTAAATATAGTCAGCTGAATTTTAAATTAATTTGCAGTGAATTTCTCTATTCACATATGTTTTGGGTATATGCTGGGTGCAACGAGATTGTCACTGTAACTGTTGATAATGATTTGGGGTCAAATAAAGGGCCTACAAGTCAAGATTACTGGATTTGGAAGATCACGCTTTCTGCACGTGATCCAAGGCTTTATATCATGTGGGCGCACCACCTCAACATACAGTCATACCCCAAACACCGCATCTCGAAATCCAGGCCGTCGGTTCTTGCATCGTTCACATGATGACCAGTGAACGTGTCTAGTTTTATCGATGAACGTTTCTGATCTTATACATGTGTGCCGCGGCTTGTTTATTATCTCCCACACGTATGACGCAAAAGCAAGCATGTTCCCTCAGTGTGAAATCTGTCCTAGCGCGAGTATTCTTTGCTTTCACGAAGCACAATGCCTCAGGGAACCCATCTTTGGAATTATTGATTTTGACTGAATATTAATATTAAATCATTAATATAAAAGACGATAATGACATAATGAGTAATATAATTTAAAGAAAATATAGATAAAACATAGACACAAGTATCTATCGGTACGTACCAATACCTATGGATTTAATTATATCATTATATAGGGGTGTAAAACACGCCCCGACTGATAATTCGACCTATATGCAAATATCAGCCGATATGATTCTCTCTCATCTTTTATTTTTTTATAAATATTGGTATTATTTTATTATTTATTTTTTTTGAATTAAAAATATAAAAAAATAAAAAAGAAACTATTTTTTAAAAAAAATTGGAAAACGTAAATATTGACTGATATCGACCGATATCTGGGCCGATATTGAATTGATATCGGCCGATATTTTGACCTGGGCCCATCACAGTTTTCATTAAAAAAAATACCGATATAAATCCTCTCGGCCAATATATATCACCGATATATTGGTCCATATCGACTGAGAAATAGGTTGCATGACCGATATAATATATATCAGCCTATATTAATCGGTACTGAAAAATCGATATTTGTATCCCTCAATTGATACATATTGTAGTATTTTATCAAGATATAAAATATCGATATACACATGTTTTATCTATATTTAAAATCAAGGTATTCAGATGTTTAACGTGATTAATCATTATGCAAAAATAAATACGTTCTCTAAAATATCGTTTAGAGGAATTTAATCTCAAAAAATTTCGCAAATAAGAAGGGTTTTCAGTCCAACTAATCTCTCGTAGGTTAAAGAAGGTTGAATTTTAAAAACTTATTTCAAATAAATTGGATTAAAATAATGATGATTTATAAAAAATAATTTTTTATTTGTCAGCGTATGAATCAGCATTCAGGAGTGCCACTTATGAAACACATGCATGACACCCAAGAGGTTACGCACGCTGCAGTTGTTAAGATAGCTGCTTACCATATTGCAACTGCCAAGCGTACTCTACTCTCTTCTTCTCATTGCCAAAGCTTAAAAAAAAAAATATATCAATCCCTTTTATTCTCCGTACTGCTTGGAATTTTACATGAAACCATAAATAGACCAAAGTCGAACGGTAGCTGCCGCGGCAGCAGAGATTCCATCCTCACACGCCTTGTCGCCATCGCACCGCTCTGCGACCGTATTCCCGGCACTGACGTCGGATTCCGACTATTCTTCTTTTCTGAAAATTCCGGCAACGCAGTCAGTTTCCGACTCTTTATAATACCAACTTCCCTTTTCATTGCTTCTCTGTACCTTTTCTCTTTTTTTTTTTGAGATGATTATAGATATAAAGAACTCGCGCTGTTGATATTCTGAGTAAGATTCGAAGAAAGAAGATTCTCTCCTTTTCCTAGAAATTCAGATTTCCGACCAAAATATTCTTATCTTTTCAACTCCTATTCCGGACATTCCGTTCCGCTCTCCTGCCGATGCTACTTGGCATTCGTGTCATCTAGCTTCTGTTCTGCTTTTTTGTCGAATCTCGAGCGCTGGATTGAATTGGACGGTGGGGATGAGGCATTTGTCGAATCTGATAAATGGGCTGGCGAGGTCGCTGTCGGTTGGGAAGGGGAGGAAGTACGAAGGTGACGATGCCGGGCGGGAGGTGGCAGATGCGCTGGCGAAAGAGGCGAAGAAGAATGATATGATTCTCTGTTCCTCCGGCAGCGTCCATGCCACAGGTTCGAAGTGTCTTGCATCTGTCTTCTCTAAGAGGGGGGAGAAAGGGGTGAATCAGGACTGCGCTATCGTGTGGGAGGTGAAATTTTCAAGCTTTGAGGACCGTTTGGTATTTATCAGAATTTCTCTGTGGAATTGAAATTCTGTAGTTTTCTTTAAATTTCTCATTTGGTGATCTCCAATACTTTAGTAGGATGGAATTCTGTGGATTCCCACACAGAGTGGGACGCATGGAAGGAAAAGTACTTGGAAGAAATAACCAGAAAGTATTCAAACATTTTATTTTTTCTGTTTGAAAACTGGTTTTTTTTTTAAGAATTTTTTTTTCATGCGTCCATTTAGAGGAGGCAATCATGTTGCTGATTCGTTTAATGTATGTGTTTTTGGATTCTTCTCTTGTGGGTGATGTTTGAATTTTAGCTTTTACCTTTTTGAGGATGAAGTCTAATTTTCGTCTGGATGGATACAAACGAAAGTACTTTCTTGGAAACTTTTGCAGTCATTTCTATATTTAGTTCAAAAATGGGCTACTTTCCAAGACAGTTTCATGGTTCAAATGGAGCATTAAACGTGTAGAATCCTTATGAAAAAAAAAAAAGAATTAGGATTTTTTCTTTTTTGAGATAGAAAATGAGTTTGGATCAAGTTGCCGATTTTAGAGAGCTTGATTCATTTTTGTAAATCTCAAGAATGGTTCTTGATAAGAAAAATGATAAATTGGAAGTATGGGCTTTATTGCGGACAACAGGAATTAGTTTCTGGTGATATTTTGATAATTTTTGTACAATTATGAGAAAACTTTACTTTTTTTCTAGTTTAAACATGATTAATTTCATTCTTTATTTATTTATTTTCGTTCATGTGTAATCTGTGCTTTTAATTCTTTTTGTGTTGGGAGTTGGGACATACCTGACAAGTTATATGGGCTGCAACCACCGGGATATCTCATCGGTGGGTTTTGTGAGTTATTCTTCTTGAAATTATATCATTAATCCTAACATTTCAAAGGTCATCCTATCCTCCTAATACCTTCGATCCGTAATCTCTCAATTCTACGCACTGGAGCTGCACGTGATCTTGACCAAATCATCTCAAACGAGTTTTTCTCAATTTATCTTCTATTGAAACTACCTTTTAATTTATCCCTATTGTTTCTAATCCTATCCATTGCAACCATTAAAAAAGAAAAGAAAAAGAGTCATAGCATTAGCATAAACCTGTAATTTACAAGTCTTTCATGGATGGGAGATGCCTTGAACAAAAACCCTATGGGTTTTCCCTAATTGACTGATTTAGCCCTCATCAAATCTGGTGCCTCATTGTCATTGTCTATCTGCAAGCCATTAATTGAGCACAGCTCATCCCTTGGCAGGATCCATGTGGGATGCTTGGCTTAGATTACAAAAACTAAGCCTGCATTTACTGGTCACTGAAAATTGATGTTTTCTGAATGGAAGTTCCTTCATTACCTTTTTAATAATTTAATTCGACTGGAAGAATTGAGGGTGGTTTATGGTCCGTCTATAACAATGGTTATAGTCTCATTGATGGGTTACTAAATTCTATATAGCTTAATCTCTTTCCCATTTAAAATTTTTTATATGCCAAATATTATGAGATTGTGTACTCTCTTTGATTTCATTTCACTTAACATGTGATTCTGTGACTTATTCTCAACCATTCATGCATAGTAGTTATGAACTTTTGTATGAAAGAATGAGAATACATTTGGTTTTTCTAACATGGGTAAGGACCAAATTTTCTTTTGTTTAATATTCAACCTCATAATGTTGAAATTGCTCTATGTGGGTGGCAGGAGTTCGGATGTCAAGAAGATTTGATGTTTTGTGGTGTGTTTGACGGGCATGGTCCTTGGGGACATTTTGTGGCGAAAAGCGTAAGACAATCAATGCCATCATCTTTGCTTTGCAATTGGCAGGAGACTCTTGCTCTGACTTCCCTTGATTCAGATTTTGATCTGGAATCAGATAAAGAGGGTTCCCGGTTTGATGTTTGGAAGCAATCATATTTGAGGACTTGTACCATCATAGACAAGGAACTAGAGCAGAACCGTGGGTTGGATAGCTTCTATAGTGGCACGACTGCATTAACAGTTGTCAAACAGGTAGGAAGGGGTTTAAATTTAGTATTTCCTCTTCTGTGAAATTTTGAATATCAGCTTAGCAAGGCATTAGTAACTCTTCTCTTTTCCATAGGTTGATAAATGTTTATTTCTATATTCTGTCTTGTCCTTGAATAAATTTCCTCCCATATGTGCAATTATTTGGTGATTACTTTTCCTTCTCAGGGAATGAGCAATTCTTAATATCTGCAAATAGTGCATGTTGATTTGAGGTTTTTTTCATCTTTTAGACCTCATAGCTGTTAGCATAGGTTGGTATCATACTCAAGCTGTAGAGACACATGGTGTATCTACACAGGATTGAACGTATTGCCAAATGCCTTTCTCATTATATACTGTGTCGTGTACAAACTGCATTAAGTTCAATTTTTCCTTATGTAACCAAGCACCTGGAGAAAATAATGGTATTTAATAAGATCCTGAAGATTAGCATAATGACATTTTGACTTGGAAAAAAGAAAAGAAAATTAGTTCCTGAAGTATTTACAATTTTACAGAAAAACTTACCATCCGAATAATGGGTATTTGGTAGTCAAAATTGTGGCATGAGGGAGCTTTATTAATTAGGTACAGAGTCACTAGTGGCATGAGAACATTGGTTTAACTTACATAGGTGTGCAGGTAGTAAAGACTGAGTTTGGCTTCTTGCCACATTGGGGTTAAAGAAAACTTCTCTTGTAGCTCTCCTAGTGCTTAAATTCATGAATTCAAAATAGAAAATTTCTCCACACTGAAAATAGTGAGGAACCAACCACCCCCCGTCTTTCCGATATGTGGATTTTAGTTCTTAGTGCAATGAAACTGTATGCTTTCCATTTTAATGAGGTGAAAATGGATGTTTCAAAATATTTTTTTTAACAATATCCTGAGATTATTCCTAAAGTAACATGTGCGTAAAGCTTCTTCAATTGGTTTTCTGCTAGGGTGAACTTATTGTGATTGCAAATGTTGGTGATTCCCGTGCTGTGTTGGCAACGACTTTGGATGATGGCACCTTGACTCCAGTCCAGCTCACTGTTGATTTTAAACCAGGTTTGCCACGTGAGTATCTTATTCATGCCTGTCCACCATATACAGAACTTTACAAATGCTGGTTTGTGCTCCAGCAGCATGGCCTACTTGTTATGTATATCTTTGAAAACTGAATTCTTTCAATAAATCTTCCATATAATTCCTCTTGTGAGGACCATGTGTTTCCACAAATGCCTCCAATGATTGATCTTGGTGGGCTATGATGCAATTTCACCCCTAGATTACTATAATGTTTCACTGATGTCTTTGGAGCCATGGCCTGTGCAGCAGCATGCCATTGATTCTTGAAATCCCAGAAACTTACAAACAAAGCTCATCATCCCCCAATATGGTTTTGAGGATAACCCTCATCTAAAAGAGAAATCTGAGCATAATCCAATTATTTAAAACTCTGACCATAATCCCTTTATTTTTAAATGAGAAATGAAACTCGGAACTCAGTGATCCATAGGTTTCTTCTCTGTTTTATGCAAATTAAGACAGGTAGCACAATGGTCCATGGTTCACTGGATAGGTTCATGTGGGCTGGTTATAAGAAAATTGCTCTGATCAGATCATCCCTATCATCTTGTCGTGGACCTCAAAAACTTGAAGGTAGATAAAATGTTGGGAATGGGTCAATATGAAATGAGAGGAGATCCACAAATCCAAGGATTGTCCAGAACCATGTGAATTTTTGTCACCTGTCCGACTGTGATTAGATCCACCTAATGAACTGTCTGATCATGGTCCATGATGCCGATCTTTCAAATTTGATAGTCAATTGGTTATTTTAATTTGCCTTGCTTAGTTTATACTGTTAATGAGTACTACTTTAACATAGACTATCCCATTGCCAATCTTGAATTCAAGTAAGCAATTGTCCACCTCTGTTTGACCTTTATTTATCTTTCATCTTGTGATCAGAAAATAATTGGCAAGTTATTGTTTTCTCCCTTTTTGGATTATCATGTGGATGCTCTTTCTTGATTTCAGAGGAGGCTGAGCGCATAGCACAATGCAACGGACGTGTGTTTTGTTTAAGCGATGAACCAGGAGTGCATAGGGTATGGTTACCCAATGGTGAAACGCCTGGACTGGCAATGTCAAGGGCCTTTGGAGACCATTGTGTTAAAGACTTCGGCCTTATTTCTGAGCCAGAAGTGACACAGAGGCATATAACCAGCAGAGACCAATTCATTGTGCTGGCAACAGACGGGGTATGTAGCTTTTTCTCCATATAATAAGACGATCTATGACATGCATAGATACAGGGAACATATGAAACTCATTTCATTGAGATGGTATTTGGATATTGGTTACCCTGATTTTTTAGTACCATGACATAATAAGAAAATAGATAGATGAACTAAAGATAACAAGACACTAAAATTTATATTTTACAAGTATGCTTTCAATACAAAGTACAAATGTTGGTATTGAGTGTATGAATGTCAATCAATATACAAGGGAATCCTAGAAACAGTTTTGTACATTTACTTTTTCTTTGACTGCAAAAGGACTAAAAGATTGAAGTAAAATTGGGATTTATTTTTATTTTTTATTTATAATTATGTTTCAGGTATGGGATGTTATCTCTAACCAAGAAGCAGTGGAGATTGTTTCTTCAACTCCAGAGCAAGAAAAATCAGCAAAACGGCTTGTAGAGTGTGCCAACCGTGCCTGGAAGCGTAAGAGACGAGGGATAGCAATGGATGACTGTTCAGCTATCTGCCTCTTCTTTCACTGTTCCTCATCCTCATAGCACATTTGATCTCTCAAGCCTGCTCCCACAAAGCAATTGAAAAAGCAGAATAAGCAGGTAGATCAGCAGCAAGCATTAGTACACCATGCCTGATTGTTCTATGCTCTTCACTTGCATGTCTTGTAAATCATGTGTGTAGATGACTGATGGATGATGTCTTCAACCATCAATTGTATTTCAATATATTAAATCATTCATGATTTTGAATCAATTGACTAAAGCCCACCGTTAGTGTCATAAACAATAAGCTCTCTGTGAAATGTTTGTACAATACATATGCATGGGCAATATTTAGATTTCAGTGGTAGGGGAAACTAGCTTGATGACTGGTCATTTTTGGCTGGATATGTACTAGTTTTTCTGATTCCATTGTTAATCAAGGGACTCAGAAGCCTAGTTTTTCTGATTCCATTGTTAATCAAGGGACTCCGAAGCCTAGTTTTTCTGATTCCATTGTTAATCAAGGGACTCAAAAGCCATAATTCCTATAATATGGCAGTCTTCCTACCTGACCAGAAGTTTCTCACTAACACCAATCCTCAATCCCTAGGTTCATTAATGGTCATTCAGCCAATTTGATTCCAGTTTTAACTTATACCAGTTGTTGGACTTAAACCCATATTTTTCATTTATCAACACCCCCAGCACCACCCACCCCGCCCTTTTTCAAAAAGAAAAAAGAAAGAAAGAAAAGGAAACATTCCTTTCCCATCTACCATTGATCACTGGCACTGCTTAGATGATCCCTTCAAGCTGCTTTTTAGCAGGCCCTATTCTCTTCTCTTTTTTTCAATTTTTTTTGGTACAATCTTTTTTTTAGACCCCACGGTATTAAGGCGTCTCATCTGACTAATCTTTGGAGCATTTGCTAACTTCTCAATCTGCACACGCCAGCTACAAAACAATGGCGAGTGGCTCTTTTTGGGTTGAAAGGGATTTGATCCCAAGACTTGTGTTTTCATTGTTGTTATTGTCATCATCGTCGTTATTGTTAATATTGATGAAAATTATTTGTTTTGGGCATTCTCCAATATAGACCTGACCTGTCTCATCTATCGAGGCCCAATGTTTAACAACTATATAAACTAAATTTTGATTGACTGACCAAACAAACAGCTAGACTCAACATTCAAGTGTTCAACTACCATATAAACTAGAATTAGCTTTCATTGACATGATAAACAGCTGCATTAAAAACAAGGAATAGAAAGGTCAGAGTCCAGGAGAGGTTCCTTTCAGCTTTGCCATTTGTATGGATTGTTGTTTATTTTATATTCTGGGTTTTATGGTCTTCCAAGTACCTTTCATGATGAGCTAACAAAATTCTCACAGATAATAATATAAAGTGAATAAAAATAGCCAGAAATCTGATCTTAGAACTACTTGATAAAGACTAATTCAGAAGGATAATGACATGTTAGTAATTAAACATATCTTTGGTGACAATCTCAAGCCACGAACATTTCAGCTATTGTTCTTCAATGTTCCATCTGATTAAAAAGAATTTTTTTTGCCAAATGTTAGCTTCTCCTTGTGCCACATGTCTACTTGAGGTGCGAATTTTCTACTAGAAATAGAATATTAATCTCAAAATTATGTCGATAATCCAACTATTCTATTATTCTTTGTTATTTTAAACAGTTGACTAATTTTTAACTCGTATGACATGGTAGTAGGTTTGAGCTCTCAACGAGATTAGAAATAGAAACACATGGATGCTGTAAGTTCAGGTTCTTTCTCATGTCATGTGAGATGTGACTAAAATGATAAACAACTATAATTATAGAATAATGTGGAGAATAATTTTATTTAAATTATTTAAAGTAAGATATGATAAGAGGTAGACCTTGTGAAATATGAGAACAGGATAAAGTAAGATATGATAGATAAGAGAGTGACAAATAATGACGTAAAATTTAAAAGTCGATTTTAAATAGATGAGTTCTAATATTTATAATGATAATATTGTCTAAATTCTTAAGGCTTTGTAAACTGAATTCTCCTCAACCTTTTTTCTTCTTAATTAGCTATGAAAATAAATAAAAAAACAAAATGAAATCATGGATGACATTGCACAGCAGCAATGCGGCTGGAGATTTATTTGGATAAACATGAAAAAATTTCAGGAGAGTCAATCTGAGTTGACTCAACTCAAACTCAGCTGAATATATTCGATTCGATGAAATTTTGAATTGAAGTTTAGACGCAACACTTTTTAGTTGTAAAAATAACAGTATTTTTAATTTTTTTTAATATTTCTATTGATATCATCTATATTTTTTTATAAGGTATTCAGGCATTTCACCTGTATTGAGACAAGACAATTTTAATTTGACTAGTCGTTTGAGCATGTGTAATCCTCCCAATTTCATGCAACGATGAGTACCTATAGATTGATCCGTTAGAGTTGGATGTCAATCAAGTTCAAAACCCTGTTTTTTAAAGAGAGAACCTTGACCATGAGGCTAACCCCCTTCTAGCTGCTGATATAATCAATATTAAACAATATAATTGATAATATCACTATTTCTTTTTAAATCTAATGATCAACATATCGGTATCAACTGAAATTATTATAATCGGTAACCAGTGGTCATGGGTGAGGCCATTATTAGACGAGTCCCATCTCACATGGTTTCCTCTGCTGGGCTAAAGTGTCTTACATGACAAGACTACAAGAGTACAATATTGAATTTGGTATATAATGGGAAATATCATATTTTATAATGAGTAATTAACTTTTTTGATTACATTGACAGTGGTAATAACAATCATAAAAATCAGTTCTTTTTAACCATGTGAGTCATTGGATTTAGACTTTGATGGTCAGGCATTAGTTAATTTTATTTAATTATATATGAATACTTTATCACTTCAAATAAAGTCAAGCTAAACTCTAGTTTATTTATTATAAATCTAACCCAATAAATCATCAGTCGTGTTATTTAATTTAAGTTTGGTGATCCAGTTGCGGAAATTTTGATAACAAAAAATGTTGATATATATTTATTTTTTAAGAGTGACATCTATGGGAAAAAGACTTTCAAAATTCTTTATTATGAAAATTGCCAGTATCTCAATAATTAATCCTAATTTAAACAACGATAGCTCAAATTGAATTCATTTATTTCTTAACCGCATGGCCAATTGACACACAGTATGAGACTATGAGGGATTAATGGACTGAGATATTGAATAAAGAGGGTTATTAATTCAAATCACATGAATAGTAATGAGTAAAATGAACGCATTAGAATAATTTAAAGATAGTTCCAATAGTTGACAAATTGAAGAGAAATTATTTGAGATTCTTTGGTTATATTAGTAGAAGACTAATTACAGACTCGGTGTATAGGATTTAGAAGGTACGACAACTAGTTTTAAAACTTGGAGGAAATAGATAAAAATGATATGATAGATTACAGAGTGGCTAAGAGTATAATTTATGATATGATCAATTAGAGAAGAAAAACTTATAAAGCCGACCTTAGATAGATAGGATATTGGTTGCTAATGATGATGACAGACTGAGTTTATATATTAAAACCAAGACCCGAACAGTAAATAGATGATGAAATTATGTGATTTCTATGCCTAAGTTTGATTTCAGATCTAAAAATTGTTTATGAATCATGGTTAGGCCTTTGGCCTGAATATTAGCCCATATAATAAACTGCTCCACTTAATTCACACTATCATATATATGAATTTGAGCCTGAATCTTTGACACTTAAAAATGTTCTACACGGCCTAATTTCTTAATCAACACTAAATGGTGCCCAGGATTTTCTTTTGGAAGCTTTTCAAGCTACTAATGGATAGAATTGGACAGGATGCATAGTCTGATAAATTGATTTTTTATCAGAAAGCGAAGTTAAAGTAGAGATCCTACAGGAAGATAAAGCATGCCGTGGATGAAAACTTTTCAAAGGAAAATTTTCTCATCAATTTCTAGTTTTCTAATTAAAATTTATTTTCAAAAAGCTCTCCTCATATGAAAAGAGATCTTCAGTTCGATTTACAGTGAAACTCCTTTCCCAGCTCTTCATGAAAAACCCAGTGGTGTAAATTCTATTACTTTAGCAATCCGTCTAAAAAATATTGTGACATAATTGTATAGGAGAGACAACTAGAATTTATAAATAAAATGTTATATATTATTTAACATATCTCGGACAAAATGATCTTGTGTTTTCAAGTTAACCCAACAATATCCAAGACAATCTTGGATCTTTATAACTCGAAACCAATCTAACCTTAAACTCGATGATCTTTGATCCAACCTTAAACTCATGATTACAGGTCTCACCGTGGGGATTTACTGTTCTTCATCAATATTATGACAACGATATATGAGTTATTGCAAGGAAATTGTAAAAATTATTCCTTTAAGATATAATCAGAAATGAAGTATTACATTCTGCCATAAAAAAAAAATGAAATAGTGCAATATTTTATATTTCTTTACAATATTTATCTAAAGCATCTAATTTCTTCAAACGTGCATTTCTAAGTATTTTTCGTTTATAATTATTCTATTCATGGGAAGAATTTTCCAGTGATACAGTGAGAAAGCCCGCAACAATGGCCTGATTATTGCGATTTTAGAATTATTAAAAGATAAGTTTCAGCAGATCAATTTTTTTTTTTTTTTTTAAATTTTCATATGACCAGAAATCTCGTATAGAGATGTTTTTAAATATTCGGATAAATAAAGTTAATGAAGGGTTTCTCTTTTTCTATTCTTAAAAGCATTTCTAGTTAAAATAATAATAATTAATAAAATAATCATATTTCATTAGATAAAGATAAAGTTACCCGTGTTACAAAAAGAAAGATAAAATTACCTTCTTTGCCATTTTAGATAAGAGCACATTTAACATAATCAAATTTCATTATGTAAAGTTTTTTTTTTTTTTTTTGCCATTTTAGAT
The DNA here is from genome assembly GCA_013350335.1 of Chimonanthus salicifolius. Taxonomy (NCBI): domain Eukaryota; kingdom Viridiplantae; phylum Streptophyta; class Magnoliopsida; order Laurales; family Calycanthaceae; genus Chimonanthus; species Chimonanthus salicifolius. Next base: position 7,774,371 of record CM023535.1, on the reverse strand, counting down.
GGTTTGTCTACAGACTGAGACATGCACCCGTTTCAAGCCATCTGACCTAAATTTATCATTTACCTTAATCAGCTACTCAGGCAGCCAATTTCCAACACAAAACATAGTCACAAACATGGAATCCACGTTAGTCGCATATCACATACATTCAAATGATATTCCAAACTCAGATTGAGAAAAAAAAAATTGATGATTCAAACTTCTATCTGAATCTATCTATAACAATTCATAGTTCCATTAAAGCACAGGTCTGGTCATATATAATACAACATCAACCTCTAAATTCCATTTCACAAGTTAATCTGACTCAACTCTTTGACCATTTGCTCAAATTTGAGAGCACATCAAACAAGTTTTCAGCCTTCCAAGACCTAACCATATCAAAACTGGTTCAAGGTTGTGAAATTTGCTGTTTGGTGCAGTATCTATAAGCTTCTTTGGTATCGAGATTTAGAAGAAATTATCCCATCTACACAAAGTTCTGCGACTCCGGGATTTGGTTTAGATGCTAATTTTAGTAGAGAATCATTCGAGTTGTTGCAGATCCCAAGCTTTATGACGAACGTATGCGCCTCCGGGATTTGCTTTAGATGCTAATTTTAGTAGAGAATCATTCGAGTTGTTGCAGATCCCAAGCTTTATGACGAACGTATGTGCCTCCGGTATTTGGTTTAGATGCTAATTTTAGTAGAGAATCATTCGAGTTGTTGCAGATCCCAAGCTTTATGACGAACGTAGCAGTACAACCCTTGCCCAAGCCCTCACTTTCAATCCAAATATGACCCTCCATCAAATTGATAAACCTGGCCATACCATTTGCAAAGGTTAAATTGTAACCATGTGCATTAGCTCAACACCGCATACATAGAGGTAGTAAACATCGTATTATTAGAAAAGCATTTATTTATAAATAATGAAAGGTTTTTAAAAAATGAAAACAGTGTCAAAAATTAGGATGGGACCTACAATACTAGAAAATCAAGTAACTCCAAGGGGTTCGCCTAGTGGTTGAAACACAACACTTCAGGATTGAGGTCTTTGGTTCAATCCTTGGTAACTTCAATAAAGGGTCACTCTCCGTGGGATATGTACAGAATAAGATCCTACAGCTTGAACCCAATATGTGTGTGTAGGTAGGCGTGCACATGCTCCAAAGGACTAGTCGGGCGAGACACCACCTGGACACTTTCGGTCATTAAAAAAAATACCAGAAAATTAAGTTGGCAAGTTCTCCAAAGACACCCTCCAAGGGCAACGGCTCCACTTCAAATACAATAGAAAGGCAATCTTAAATACAAGAAACAAATTTTATTCATATGCCTTTCCTGATAAAGTTACCCACATCCACAAGTTTCAACAAGCAGTGTTATAAGAGCAACTTTCTGTCTAGAATATTTAATTTTATAGTCTTCTTACCTCAGTAGCAAAGATGATATTTCAAACGTTTTAAAGGTAGATACTAAAATGGAAAATGAATGAAAAAAATACTTCCAGGAGTCCCTTTTTCTGATAAAAAAAGAAGATTAACCAAAGGCTACTCCTAATAATACTAGTAAATTTTTCTATCAAATCCCTTTATCTAATTAATATGGATGATTTGGTTGTAGAATCGAGGATGTAGTTCCTTCACGTATATTGTTTATAGAAGACATGCTGGTGAGGTAGACAAGAAGTAAATGACAAGCTCACTCTGGAAAAGGAGGGGTAGCCAAATGGTTTGGTATCATGACAAACTACATCAGAATAGATGGAATACAACCCCTTGCACCCCATTAGAAAGAAACCCCGGTACTAAACAGTTGACAATTAAGACAAATCAATGCACTCTACCAAACTCTTAATATGTCAGAAATTGAGAAATCCTGGAAATCAGCAAGGGAAGAGGCCCAAGCTGCACATTTGGCCCTTAACTCAGGTTCTCCACACTGTTTCTGAACACCCTTAGTGCAGTGCTTGTGCAAGCAAGTTCTACATCCCTCAAAGGGCGATTTTATAACAGAGATTCCGATTTAACTGCCGGGCAAAGTACACGGGGGCAGACATTGATATACCCAGATAGAGTGGAATAACAGTGATAGAATTAGGAATTAGTACATAAAAAGGATGGGAGTTGCTAAAAATGAGAAAATAGGCACTTTGCTAGAAAGGTTTTGGCATGAACCCAGGATACAGGAAACATCCCGTGAAGAATTTTAAAAGGAATGACAAAATGAAGAATTAATTAGTGACAACTGACAGTTCGATTGTGAACTAAACAACAAGCCAGACCTAAATAGTGGTTCACAGAAATGTAGAGCTCACAAAACCAACCAAAATGATGATGATGATTTGGTGAAGTAAATACCACAAAGACGTCATATTTCATGGATCCAAGATAAGAATATAGATAAGGGTAAATATATGATATGTTGACACTTGATACAATATCAGAGTTGTTTAATATGAGTAGGTCTTCTGCACAACAAGAGAAATAACTAGAATCTTGAATACACATGTCGATGATTTGGTACCTATATTGGTAGTGCGGTTGGGGATACAAGGAATTGGTACTAGAATCAAAAGCCACTAGAATCAAAAGCCAGAGAGATCTGATATTATCTTTGATGAGATTTTCTTGCACTCTCCAAAGATTTAGGCATCTCATTCATCAAAGGGAGTCAGAGTTAACAGGGTGGGTAATAAAGGGCACAACTGATAGGCCAACATTAAAAGGTAAATATTCCTATTGGAGTAATCTAATTGTGGCTGTCCATCTGTCCACTATACTGATACTTGGGCATTTTGTGTGCTATTATTTCTAATTGAATAAATTCCTCGATGCAAACAAAAAATTATTAGAAATATGAAACACCAAATAGAGTGACTTCAGGAATATACAAGGGTTTGTAAGTATTGAGTTCTACCTTTTACAAATAGCAAGTCCAAGTCCAGTGCCTCCTTGGTTTCTATTTGTTCCAGTCCTTGACTGTGTGAATTTGGTAAAAAGATGTGGAATATCTTGAGAGCTAATTCCACAACCTGTATCTTTAACCTGCAGCATGGGGATGTTAACATCACCCTCTTATGGTCATAAAGAAAAAGAAATTTCTGAATATCTCGTCATTTATCACAAACAAAACTTGGGCACAGATGGGAAGATGAAGTCATCAAGAAAGAAGCAACTGGACACTTCAAGAAACCACTGAGATGTTCGGACTAATGAGCATTTATATAACATGTATAGGAACAGTAATGTTCACACTTCACACTCTTGGCATACCCCAACCAGTATTGGTATATACACAAGTTGCCACCCATCTAATAGATATCCACCATTGGACAACCTAGACATAGATGAACTTTGAACCCTTAAAACAGATCATATCATGGTCCAATTAATGTGAAGTTCGATAGACCCACTCTATCCACATGTTGCTTGCCTAAACAGGTTGTAACCACCAGAGCAATGTGCCACAATATCCAATGGAGGCAAATGATAGGTAGGTCCGATATCTTTCTCTCCATACCCATTCCACAAGTGATGATCACTATTGAATTGAACCACATCATGAGCGTGAAGATCACCTTTGTATGGATGATATTTGGACCCATCACCTGTCATTTGCAGGAGGTTGAGAACTTTGTCACCTTAAATTGCCCCATTGTATAGTCTAAGTCAAATTTATATAAAATTTAATACATGTATTTTAAAATCGAAAGGTCATAAGTAGAAGTACTAGGAGGAGGAGGAGGTTTATTAAGGAATGGAGTGAGGTGTTAAGGCATGGCAGATTGCGAAGCAACGGAGGATGGGTCTTAGGGTATAGTTGAAAAGTAGAACCACAAACCTCATCCTAGATAAATGGGGAAAATGATGATGTATTAAATCCTTCCTATTAAATGGTGACATCCTGCTTATATGCTCAAGAAAGTTTTGAAAGAAATCAAAAATTGGATCAACCTGCACTCTTAAGTAGAAGTGGCCATCACTAGATACCGGGTAGAAGTCAGGAGCTCGTGGGTCTCTCAATGCTTCTGGTGTTGCAACACATGCTGTAACTGACACAAAGCCATCCTTTGTGAACTTCACGGCATTACCGGCAATGTTTAAAATTGTCTGCATAAGGCGCTTCTCATCACCAATAGTAAATACTGGTAGATCTGGTCCCAACATCAATGACAATGAAAGCTTCTTCACAGCTGCAATTGGCTTTATCAAATTTATGACCTGCAATATTAAACAGAAGGTTAGTAACCTTTTCAAATAGGTGGTAGTAATAGTAACAAACAGGACCATCTCAAAAAATAAATACATATATATAATATAAAGACATTTATATGAACATGATATCAGGGCCTGGCCCTATCTGTAGCAAGGTATCACATGATTGCTCCATAAACAATGGTACAGATGGACCCACTTTTCAGTTATCCACCCGGTAGGCTATCCATCTCCCTCCTAAAGGATGATTCTAGTAAGAGGATGGTGGCTTGCAAATGGCTAATAGCAAAGGTGCACAATGAGTAAATGGGGTGCTTAACATCATCTGACGGCATACTGGGTGTCTTGTGACTGATCTCATTACTAAAAACATTCCCCAACACATATTTTCTGACAATTTACAAAACAAGGCATCCCTCCATGCACAATTGGTAATGGACACTGACTCAGAAAAATATAAAATTACCTCTCTGAGCATTACATGAAGATTGAAAGTTCCAACATCTAGTTCAAGGCTTCCATCTTCAAGCCTTGACAGATCTAGAACATCACTAATAAGTGTAGCCAGGAGGTTGCTACTCTTTAGCACCGTCTCTATCATAACACGCTGTTCAGGAGTCAGTTCAGTTTCCAGAAGTAAGGAGGACAAAGCAGTGACAGCATGCATTGGTGTCCTCATTTCATGGTTCATAACGGCTAGAAAATCATTGCGAGCACAGATGGCCATTTCTGCTTCACGCCGAGCTAAATCCAATGCAACATTCTGCTTCATTAGCAGATCACGGGCCCGCATAGATTCCTCTAAAATTGAAGCATGTGAAAGAGCAACAGCTACCTATATTAAAAAACAAGTAGACAAAAGTTACCTTCTGACACATGCCACAGTAAGAATAACATCTTTTACAATGCGAACGTCATTTTCATGATCTGTGATGGTGACCTGGTTTGTAATTATAAAAATATTTTCATTTACAACCAGACGTTTTAACTAATGGACCCAAAAATCAATAAGCCACCCCAATTTATTGCATCATTTGTAATGAACTAGACCAAACAGGGAAACCCACCATGCAATATGAGATTTATGTGGGTTCTAGCTGCTTCTACGTAGGTTAGACTTGCTAAACTTCACTAAATGGATCGATAAATTTGGAAGGTTAGCCAAATTATATAGTTTACTAAACATATACATGGAGATAAACTTTCTGCCTGACCGATGTAAAACAATTAAGCAGGAATGGGAATTTTCCCCAAATTTTGGTCTAGTAATCTTTCTCAACACCACACAAGATATGTTAGCTTGAGCAGGTGGAATAAGAAGAACTGAATTGAGCTCAGACTTCCAAAACAAAGCAACTAGTCAAACAAACTGATAGTGAACCAAACTCCATACATGCTACAAGCATTCAACCAAATCAAACCATAATCCATAAATGCAATAATGGAAATTGCACCAGAAGCAATGGTGTCAGTGATCTGAAAAGAAAAATAGAAGACCCAATTGAGCTCATCTTTGAAGCCTCACAATGTGGTTCAATTTTAACTTCAATTATAAAATGGTGCATGGGGGCCTTTAGAAGGCCAGGCATTGTGGAAAACTGTACCAGAAGCAATGCATGGCTGATTTGGAAAGAAAGAAATATATGATGATATAATGGAGTCAATAAATGATGCCTCACTATGTCCTTAATTTTATCATCAGTGGTACAATAAGCCCATAAAGGTAGGAGCTGATGGGCATGACAACACCATATCTTTATAGACAGATAGGTTGTGAACTCAAAATAAATGTCTATGTGCAGACAGAAAAATGAAAGTTTGTTATATGTTACGAGACTTTGTTATCTCAATTAGTGGTTCAGCTCAATCCGTCTCTATCCACTTTGTAGTTGCTAGAGGTTGTATAGTCGTATAGTTTATTTATTTTTCTCTATGATACCCGTACCCAATTTGGCTCGACTTTTAAAATCAATTGATCTGACTCAACATATTTCTACCGTTAGATAAAGTGAAAATTTGATTAGATGAAATTTTATATACACCATATATAAACCAGGGTCTTTCAAACCCACTCATCCATGTGGCCGTAGGTGGCGCCGACTTAGGTGCTGGTTTTCAACGGGAAGGCTGCACATTTATCATGGGCTGGACCCACATGGCCGGGTGGGATGATATAATTCAAAGGAAACTCCTCCATCCAATCATCATTGCCTTGTGAGATGAGACATGAAAAACTAAGGGCTTATAGCAATCAAGTTTCAGGGTATAAAACCAAAAGGCTAAATCAATCAGACAAAAATAAAAAAAAATGTGTCCACTACTATTGTCATTTTCTACATATCCCAGCTACAAATGTTTTTGCTCACTTAAAATTTTAATGAGTCTCCCTGAGCAAGATGTCTTTATAAGTCTCACTAGAGTTTTCGAAATTATGGACTGGAACATGCTCAGAACACCTGTGACTAGCAATGCAAGAATGCTACAATTAATAGCTAATCTCAAAATTAAGACACCAAAAGACATCCTTAACTGAGGCTTTTCACCAAATGATTCAAACACTACTCAAAATTGTACATACACATAATATAGGAAAACATAGAATAGTGCACAAAGTCATACAACAAATAAAAAACTGGGTTACAATGAACCTGGTCAGCAACCACTTCAACAAGCTCGAATTCATGTGCCATTTTCTTGCACATGAATGAAATGGTAGAAATGTACATACACATAATATAGGAAAACACAGAATAGTGCGCAAAGTCATACAACAAATAAAAAGCTGAGTTACAATGAACCTGGTCAGCAACCACTTCAACAAGATCCAATTCATGTGCCATTTTCTTGCACATGAATGAAACGATAGAAATGTACACACACATAATATAGGAAAACACAGAATAGTGCACAAAGTCATACAACAGATAAAAATCTGAGTTACAATGAACCTGGTCAGCAACCACTTCAACAAGCTCCAATTCATGGGCATGCCATTTTCTTGCACTGTCAGATGGAAGCATCAAAACCATTACAGAATATGCTTTGGCAGATACATCAGGCCAATCACTAGCTTGGAAATTTGAAAGATGTAGAAGTGGAACTCTCACAGCAACAACCTCCGGTGGCACATATCGCCCTGAAAGGGGCCGAATCTTTGCCAATGGACAAGTGTATGGAATTCTAACAGCCCGGTTGCTATTAAAGATGTGGTTGACCACAGAAAGCTGAATAGGTACTGTAGTTCCAACAGGAACCTGGTGGCGTAAAGTGTGAGAAAGTTCGAGGTTCAATCCGCTACGTGTTGGCATCCATAGAGCACACTCCTCTAAACCTAGGGTCCTTCCTAGTTCAACAAGTGTAGTCTTCAATATTGTATGTCTGTCAAGAGTGCTTCTTATTTCTTGGGTCAACATTCTGACATGCCTGCCTGTTTCTTCTTGTGTACGAATGCGCCCCATCTCCCTATCAAGTTCTTCAGCCTTATTTTTAAGAAACAATTCCCTTGTTTTCACACTCAACAAATCAGGTATTATGTGAACAAGCATCAGAGCTGTTGCACATGACACAACAGCAGTTGAGACTTTTGCAATGGTCATAACCACAGCAACAGTTCTTGAATGCATGGTGAAAGTCCACAAATTTATGAGGTGGGTTGCCCCACACAGAACAATAAATGCCCCAAACTGTATTAGCACCCATCTGTATGGGAAGAATGCAGATTTCTTTACAAAATAAACGAGCTCAAGGGGAATGGAGAAATAAGCAAGGGCAATAAAGAAGTCCGACAAATATTGATATTTCACCAGAAGTTCATCAGCAGGCCATTGTGGCTCAATGCAGTTGCAGGATTCCATCTTCAAGAAACCACAGGAACGAGTTCCTCACTCCTGCGTTCCTGCAAATACAGGTTAATGGTGGCAATAAGAATGAATTATGCATAGATAAATTAATTGAACCAAAAAAAAAAAAAAAACAAGAGCAGGTGTACTAAAAACTTCACAGCAAAAGGTGACATACTGTGTTTCCTTGAATTCTAACAATCATAGTCATAAAAAGGACATTCAAATTCAGACATGGAGTCCTGATGCTTGGAGGATCATGATTCTAATTCTTCAACCAAAGAATTAGTAAAATAGCATCCTCACAAACTCCAACAATGTAACCATAAGAAACCCGTTTGATGCCCTTTTTCTCAGAGCATGAATAAGGCAGTAGCCACAAAGGTGGAAATATGAAATTTGGTGCAACTCCATTTAAAAAAAAAAAAAAAAATATCAACTTGGAAAAAAAAAAAATGGTTGTAATTTTTTAAATATGGTTTTAAAAATTGCCAGAAATTTTTAAGTTTATCTATGAAAAATAGTCAGAAGCGATCAACTTAGCTATAACAATAGAATCAATGCAAGATTTCTTAATATAACAATATCATGCAAACTGGTCATATTTTTGTCATTTATGTTGAATCTTCATTAACCTGCTGTAAGAAATATCTAGGTTCTAGAATATGGTCCTGGAAGAAATCACTTCTAGATTCACCTTCACTTGTTTTTCAATGATAATGTGACTCAAACCTGCAATCTTCATAGTTGCAAGGGTAAGCACCTTCCGACTGTCCTACATTTGTGTTCAAATTGACAACCAGATGTAACTGTTATAAGCCAAATGGTAACCAAACTTCTCAAAAGAATACAACTGACAACTGCCTCCGTTGTGGAGGCCCTAAGTCAATTAACATAGCACATCAAATGAGCTATGGTTCGTCAGTAGCTATATCTGAGACCGACAGTATATTAGCAGTTCTATGACAACACCTCTTACCTAATATAAAACCACGAAATTGCATTACTAGTAATAATTTAATTCACTATTATCCGTATCTCATACTATTTCCAACCTATAAAATCATATTTAATTTTTTTTCTCTTACATACAATATTTAATAACCCCACTGAGAGAATATATCAACGTTGGAAACCACAGTAACTTAATATGGATGATTAGGGGACTAGAGGGTACAGACAGAATAACCCGCCTAATGCTGTATACAATTTATGTGCTGTCCAAAGACACTGACAGCAGATTTCAGACTGTTCTATTGCTGGTGATTTGGGCAACATCTAATCCTACCCTTTGTTATCAATATTGTACGATTTACAATTTGAATCAAATTAGAACATATGGAAAAAGATCTGATATGCTTTTTGGGGGGATGTGCAATCTCAATCTTATTCTTGAATCACATTTTTTAGAATCCTGCATTTCTGGAAACATTACAACCAACTATTCAAGTTTTAGCATGGTCATCAGGTAGAACTGAATAGCTATTTATATCATGCATCATAACAAATCATATAAAAAAAAATCCGGAAAAACCACTGTATCAACAAGTTGCGGTTGACATTGGGGAAAAGTATACATAATTGACAATCAAAGGTTATGGTTAGCATTAACTCCTAAATTGCTCCCAGTCATTAACTACCAGATTTTTTCAAAGCAGAGAGTAAAAAAATAAGCGAGCCCACGGTACTCTTTCTGTAAATTGCTATTGAGAAGTGGATTTTTTTCCTGTTCTGATGTGGGGAAAGAGAAGTACTCTTGCAGAAAGAAACAGTTTTTAACCAATAAGTGTTAGACCCACTTAAGTTTTAACTTAAATAATGTTATTTTCAAAGAAAGTACTGGAATCCAAACAGCGCAAAAGGGTGGACATGTATACCACAATAGCACTCAACCAAGAATTCCAGCAGAACAGATGGTTCTCAATTGTGCTGGGTGTTTGGGGCAGCGCAGAAATGGGAAGTCAAAATCATCAACTACGCCCCCAATTATTGTCAACTACAGAACACCCAATCGCACCCAAATCCAAACTCGGCAGAACCATAATAAAACCCAAATCCCCAAATACAAAATTCAAAAGAGAGCATCTACAAAGCTCTGTTTGATGTATGCAAGAGGAAGTCTTCTACTTAAAAGAGAAAGTAACCGTTTTTAACGAAAAAAAGCTTGCCATTTCCAGTTGAAAATGGCAACTATTTTTCAATAGAGAACTTCTCTTTCCATGCTTCCAAACGAATCTACACATGCCCAAGTGAGAAACGGCATCCGATGACATGATGGAGAAACCGAGCAACTGAAAATGAAGCTCAGAAGCAGTAACAGATCTTCGCCTCCGCTTCGATGCATACAAGAAAAGTTTTTTCTTGCAAATTAATCAGTTGTTAACTGAAAACATAAATGGGTCTGTCAGTTTTCAGGGAAAAAATATTTAACTTGCAGGAAAACACTTTCCTTTCTATGCAGACAAGCGACCTCTTACAGAAATGAGACGTATTCATTCAAAACAAGCAGAAATAGATCCAACAGACAGACAAGAACCAGAGAGAGAACAGAGAGAGACTTACCGAACTATAATAGAATGAGAGAAGCAAAGAATTCTTGGAAATTTTCAGCATCCGAAGCAAATCTATGGAGGAATCCGTACATGGCGTTGAACTTCTTCTTCTTCCTATTCTTTTTCTCCTCCTCCGCTTTCAGCACGCATCCAAAACAAAATAAATGAGCAACAGCAGAGGAAAGAAAAGAGAGGCAAGAACGGAAAAAAAGTCAGTACAAAAGTGTTCACGGACAGAAAAAGCGAGATGTTCGACGTTAGGGAGAGAAGAAAGTCACGGTATTGGTGACTTTTCATTTCCACGTAAGCCTGACAGCCATTCGGTCCCCCCTCACACGTGTCGAGCGTGTGAAACATCTCAACGATAAATCATGTTGATCCCACGATGGATGGGACATGATTAGATAATCCTGTTCGTCATCCAACCGTACATCAACAAAGTATAAAAGACCAGATCTAATATACGTCGAGGCGGTTATCTTGTTTCGGTGTGCAGTCCACCTCTTCTAGGGTTTATTAAACAAAAATCTAGTTCGTCCAAAATCTTATTTTATTTTAAATCTAAATTTCATTTGAGATTTTTCATCTAAATCATTTTTATCTTTAAATTAAATATTAATAGTATAACTATGTATTCAAAAAATCTAATTTTGACATTAAAAAAATAACAATAAAATGAAATGATGAAGTTCATTTATTTTTGTGCAACTGACAAATGTAAGAGTTTCATTGATAAGTGCAAGATGTTCAAAATGTTGGATTTCTCATTTAAAATTTAGATTAAAGTTTGAGTAATATCTATTTGATGTATCGAAAAAATCCGCATATTTTAGACAAAATTTGTTATTTTATGTGATGAACCGACCTGAAGCGTAAAAATAAAATGGTGCATGTCTAATTAATGGCCTTTGAAGTTTGAAGAGGGTCGGCGGTGGTAGTCTGTGATTTGTCTTTCCCGTTTGTTTAGGAGTCGCTGAGCCACGCCATCAATATTCAATTTCAAATATAATATTGTAAAATGTATAAATAAATATAGTTTTTTTATTCTCATCTTATCATTTTAACTTTATATTGTATTTTTTTAAGCTTTCGCTGTCTATAAGCTATTGATTTTATTTGTATAGTTTTTAAATATATATATATATATATATATATATATATATATATATATATATATATATATATATATATATATATATATAATTAAAGTGTTCATACATCTTACATGTATTAAAATAATAGATAATTTTAAAATGCTCGTTTTTGAGGTATGTGCAAGTCTCTCAATCACATATATTGAGTAAGCAACTATGGAATTAACTTATTGAGATTGAGCGTGAATCAAATTTAAAACTTTACTTTTTAAGATCGGTGCCTTAACCGTCCGCAAATCTCTTAAACCATCTTTGAAATATTTTGCTCTAATTTTTCTTTTTAACGATAAAGAAATTTAAGACTCTATCTCTCTCTATCTCTCTGAATAAGAGAGTATTGAATTAAAAAAAAAAAAGTTATGCACACAGCTCTTCATAAGCTACGAAGGATCAGTAATCTAATTTTTATTAAAATGTAAATCTAATTAGCTTGAAGAATTTATTATTTAAATAATTTTTTTAAAAAAATTATTGCTTGGCACGTGGGGATACATGTGGATTAGGTGAAACAGAGAAAGCAGAAACCATGAAATTTCAACCATGGAGTTCACACTTAACACTATTTCATGGGATGACTCAAACGATTGTACACATTATACTACTGTTGGAAAGTTGATTTTTTTGATGTCATTAAAATAAAACTGTGGAGAATAATCATTAGAAATTAAAGTGGAGTTATTCTTTTATCCCCCTATTAAAATATTTATAAAAAATTAAAAACGATAAACAAAATTTTAAACATGATTCAACCTCCCAAAAACATTTAAGCAGTAAAATCTTCTTGAGAAATGATCAGTAAAACCGGGTTTTACATATTTACTATTTATTGATAAATATAAAATATATATATATATATATATATATATATATAAGTTAAATTTAAGAGACTTGTCGTGATAAGATCATGGGTATGAATATTTAAATTTTAAAGCACTAATATTTTTAATAGATGATAAAGATAGAAGACCCAATCTCACTATAATCATAACTCTATTTTCAATAAAGAGTACCTATGTAAAACCTAACCTTGTTTGGTCTTTTCCCAACGTCTAATCATTTCTCATTCTTCACCTGCTCTAGATCATGTTAATGTTAATGGAGATTTCATTGATGAATAGATCAAAGTAAATGATAATATCATAGATATAAGAAATCACCCGTAAACTTCATGTATTTGTAATCCTGAAAGTTCAAGCCAAGTAAATTACTCGGGTAGATTATACATTTATTCATTCACTTTAATAATAATAAAAAAAAGATTAGTTCAAACAAGATCTCAATCCAATTGTCTATTTTAAGTTGTTTTATTAGGTTGTTAAATATATGTTGAGTGAAGCTGAATATTTTGTATTTGGCACATTCTTAATCTCTTATTTGATTGCTCAGTGGAACTCTTTATTACTCAACTACATCATAATAGAATCTAATTTTATCCAACTCATTTGTTTATAATTGCATGTTTATAACTGATATTAAATTTTATCAACTTAAAACTTTTTTTTTATATATATATTTAAAGATGTATTAAGTTCATTCAAATATAAACACTGTCGGGTTAAGTTAGGTCATAGTTAAATTTGAATTAATTAATTGTAATTTTTATGATATTTTAAAATAAACTATCTCATCTATTAAAAAAGTTAATAATAATACTCAAAAACTAAAATAGGTTGATAGATTAGGTCAGAAATTAGCATTCTAAAATTAGAGTAAAGTGCAGTTCTTTAAGAGTGCCTATTCTATACGGGCATTATCTTTTTGGAGCCACAGGTTTTTTGACTTTTCTACTTTACCCCTGTAGAAATCAGTTCACATGTCCAGTACACCGATGAGTGAACCGATTCATTTGGAAATAGAAAGAGTCAAGTTCGATATACCGATCGGTGCACGAATGAGTAAAAATAAAAAGTTTACTAAAATCTATGTCTTCTAAAAAATAGTGTCTGTGTTAAAATGAACACCCTTCTTTAAATATAGGAACCAAGTAAGAACACCAATCTAGGATAGATGGAGTGGAAAGATAGTCACCTTCATTCCTCTCTCAAAAGTCAATGACAGATAACAATAGTAGGTATTGAGAGCTCCAATTACAAGGAATTAAAATCAATCAGGATTTAGGGTAAAACCAATCCAATGATTTTAGACTATTTTTTAGCTAGGTTCATAAGTTAGGTTGGATATGTAAAAAATAAAAGTTATCTAATTGGCATAAAGTAACTCACCTCGCTCAAAAGTCAGAGATTCCTAAATTTTGAATTCCACAATCACTCAATGTTTGTGACTTGCAAGAGTACATGTGCATTTAAAGTTTTATTATTAGTCTCGTACTTGAAAAGAGACAAGGGTCTTTAGATTTCTTTGTCATAAAAAAAATACAAGTATCATTTATCATTATTTATAAATTTAACTTTTAATTCCTGTATTCGACGTGTCTAAATTTGGAGGTTTATATATGTCTAAAAAATTAGTTAGAATATTTTTTTTTTTAAAACTCTACTATCCTCCGCTGATGTCATCATCAGCACTGACACGTCATAAACGATTTCCAAACACCGCTAGAGTTATTATCTCTAGTTTTTGTTGGTTTAGCGATGATTAAACAAAGGAAAGAAAACGTAGGTTGGACAGTGAAAACAAGGGCATTTTAGTCATTTCGTACTTTAAAAAAAAACTGAAGCATACCATTCATCAACGAACCGTCACACAACTTTAATACTTCATTAATTATTCAATTATATATATATATATATGTTATAAGATTGAAAAATTGAGAAATGTGGAGTTCACTTTTTAAAAATTTAAGAAGATATATATATATTTAAAATAAAAATAATTTAAATTTTTAAAAAATAATCTCCATTAATTACAAATGATGTAACAAATTATTTTTCAAATTTTAATTAAGGTATCAATGATGATAAATGAAAAATAGTTCCTTGCATCGAAAGGTTTTTTATATAAAAAAAAAAATACAAAAAAGCCTTTATTTGTCATCATTCACAATGTAATTTTTGGCATTGTATTAGAGGAATCTTTCTATTTAAAATCTTAGACTCTCATTGATAAGATCTGCCAGTTTCAATCAATCACATGTTGTCTCATCTCATTTACAGCAGTTAGTTCTATGTCACATGTAGAAATTTCAAATAAAAGTTTAGTATATTAAAATGACAATCAAGTCTCGTTATTAATCTCATATTAAAAAGTTGGTCTATTATAAGATTTTGTTTTCATAAATTAAAATTTTAAGGGTGGTCATTTAGACACCCAATTATTCGTTTAAGAGACATCTGATTTTAAATTTTTATATGAAAATTACCATTTTACCCTTATTTTTTTAAAAAGACGATTCCTCCACACAAAATTGAGAGGTAAAATAGTAATTTCGCATAAAATTTTGAAATAATATGTCTAAATAACCCATTAAAATGTACACGTAGATAGTGAATAATACTTTAACCCACAAAACACTTGTATTCTTTATTGGGTGGATAAATTATATAAGAATTTTAATTTTAGCAACTCTTAGTTTCATTTAAGTGAAACTCTTATTTAAGAATTATTTAATTTTAATTTTAAGAAATGTAAAACAAGTTGATACAAAATTGTGGCATGGATAAGCCTCAGCCATGTGATTATGCGTAGGGTCACCGTGACTTTTCTTGCAAGATCCTCTAATAAAAAAATTCGATAAATTAATGATAAGACTCCATGAGATATAGTGCTTTGAATATGTGACTACATGAATATGGTACATGTGAAATTTCATCATAAACTTTTAATCATTTAATTTTAACCTTTAAAAATTTGATAAATATAATTTATTAAATTTTAAAATTAAGAAAAAAAATGATTAAAGTAAATTTTATGGGAGTTGACTTGATAGTCAAGAAACTCTCTTCAGAAAGAAGTTCAATTCACACTCAATATATCTCTAGACCACTCGTAATTGTCTATCCAGTATGTCTGAGAGGGTGAGATATAATCCAAAGATCAGTTTTGTTAAAATATCCACTAACAGTGGGTCCCACCATCATGTATTGTTGCTCCCATGAGAAAAACCATGATGCAAAAAAGAGGTGAGGTGCAATGTATTTGGAGACCGGAGTGACAAAATGGACGCATAAAATGGGTGGCTTGTGGAGTCCTTTCTCTTTCTCTGAGTTGTATCGAGACATTTCTCTATCTGCTTTGAAGATGATCTCGCAATCGTACCTGCAGGAATAATGAAAACGACACCATCGTCCACACCTGCTCTCTCTTTTTTTTCTTCCATAGATAGTGGAGAAGCCTTCAATTTTAGCCATGCGAACAATCATAAGATATTTGTGGCCTTATCATCTGACACGTGTCAAAAGATCATGCCAATCATATTCTTTATATATCAAAAAATAATAATTTCAGTTTGAAATTGAACCGTCATATCCTACACATGTGGGGTGTAGATTCACGGCCTTAAAATACATCATCACACTAGGTGAGGGAGACTATCCTTCGTACAAGCATAGTATGAAACTTTTTCACCTATCCTTTATTGTGGCACAAATGTCCCTTTTTTGTGAAGTTGTAACGGTCAGTTCGTTAAAACTAGTCCATACGACTCTAAAGGTAACATTAACGGGTCCTGCCCTACCTCCTACCACTACCATCATCTGCACTGGATTGCTGTCCCATAACCAACATGATGAACTATAAAATATGGCAGTATTTATTTACATATGGCCCTCTTTCACCCCTCAATGGAAAAATATCAAATCATCTTTCAGATATATGGAAGTACATGTTTAGAAAATTGATATTGGCATGCAAGGTATATTTATTGAGCTCGATCTCTTTTTCTGCCTCTGTACTCTTGATATCTTCTTCTGTATCATCTGAGTTTTTTAAGAAAATATTAAATATGAGTATTTTCAAAAAAAAAAAACGTGGTACTGGCCTGGGTTCAATTCAAGTACCAACCCAAAAGGGTTCACATTCCCATTTAATGAGCATTTTTGTCCATCCATCGTACTTGAAAATAACAAATGGTTGAATGACCAGTTAATGACAGAGGCTGGATATTATTTATAAATAAAATGGCTAGTCATTCAGACACCTGACTTTTCTTTTAAGAGATACCTATTTCAAAATTTTATACAAAATTATCATTTTGCCCTTGAGTTTTGTGTAGACGAATTGTCTTTTTTAAAAACCTTAGAGACAAAATGGTAATTTTCATATAAAATTTTGAAATGGGATCTCTCTTAGAAGAAAAGTAAGGTGTCTAAATAACCACCGAAACAAAATAGATCATGGGATTTACTTGTTCAAAGGAATCAGACATTTATTAAAACTTTTTAGCAATTATCAACTAAGGTTGTGAAATGGGTGGCTGAGACCAGTTAGGGTCATGTTCTATTTTCAACCATTCTCTTCACAATTCACACTGAGATTATATAATGCTTCATCTAATAACGCATGCATGAAGGTGGACTTAGAAAAGTAGGACCAGCAAAAAATTTAAAAATATCCAAGATAAAAAATTAAAACTGATCTTGTGAATTTAAAAGATTTAACTCATCTTTATCAGGTTAATATTCAAAAATAGAGAAAAGTTGTTCAAAATGACTTAAAATAAGATAAGAAATTTTAGAATTAATTTAAATAAGTTAAATTGATTTATTATTAAAAAAAGCTATCAAAATTTTATTAAAAAAAATTAAGCTTGAAATTTGTGAGATAAAGAATTTGATATTTATAGATGAATATGATAGGTTGAGAGGATTAGACTCATCATGTCATATCCCTATAAACTTATTGTGGGTTTCTCTTTTACAACATGTCTTGCTATATTTAGAGCTTTTTCAGACCTTTTCATGACCCTTTTCAGTTTTTTAAAGCCATTTTGCAGTTAAAATATCTATTGATGAGATATTTTTTTAATGCAAACAAGAAATTCCCAAACTTATTTGAGAATTTAATTAATGAATAAATTGTATCACTCATTTAGAGCCATATACATAGGTTAACACTTCGAATATGCTTGCATTGACTAATAGTTATTTAAAAAAATTATGTTTCGGCTTAAGGTTAAAGCTTCAGATTTACTTTTGATCAAAGGTACAAAAGAGGGGAGAAAGACTGAAAGACCACGGAAAACATTAAAAAAAAAAATGATTTATGGTAAACTAAAATGGAAGTACTCCTCGAAATGCAGAGCCCAGAAGATATGACCAGGGGTCGAAAAATCGGTATCAGCCGACATTTTTCTCTCCTCCATTTTTTTCAAAATATCGGCCGATATTTTGATACGGCCAATATTTCAACCGATATTGTGAATATCGGCCAATATGATATATATCGGTCAACCGATACAATATATATCAGCCGATATTTGTACCCCTGGATATGACTAGTGGCTTCCAACACTCAACATGCAGTAGCTCAACTGACAACTTCTCACCTCAAGTAACGAGAGGTTTCAAGTCCCTATGGCATTAACTGATAGCTATAACAACATCCATTGGCCTAGAATGAGGATTATCTGTCTTAAAGGGTTGGCATAAATGGAAAATAGATAAAGAACATCGATTCTTCAATACATTTTTTGTCAGATGAAAATTACAGCAGCCAAAAGAATGCCAAGTTCACAGTCAAGAAATATCAAAGGAACACCCGCTCAAACCAAAACTTCTGCCTTGGCATTACAGTTTTTTGGCATTGGTGAACATCCTCTTACATGTGAAATAGCATATACTCTGAAAATTAATGAAATGTAAAAGATTATTTTATGTCAGCTTCATGTCTAAGCGGCATCAGCCAATATGTACAGCTTACTGGTAGAAAGCAGCACAAACTGCATAGAGTGAATGCAACACGCCTTGAGGACCCGTATGATTATTTCTGCATCAATCAACATGAAATGAAAAAATTAATTATAGGAGTCGACCCATTTTGATTGAGGAGAGGCTATGAAAATTACCTCAATATACAGGTTCCACCAGAAAAAGGCAAGTGAGAACAGCTCAATATGGTCTCTTTTAGCAATGAACGAAATCTTCCAAGGACATAAGCACATGATTTATTGCAATGCCATATCCTACTAGAAAATAGCCAAGTGATTCGTATTCCCAAAAGCATGGGTAGATTTTAACATTAAATAATAAGCTGGCTATGGCAAAGCGAGGTAACACGAATCATAGTCTGATTGGTTCAATCTCTCAATGTGTTCACCGGTACTTTTCTTTTTTCAGCCTTTTTGGAAATAGTTCTTCAGCCTCCAGCATAACTTCACGATGCATCTGCACCCAGAGCTCTTCAAACATACTGTGATACTTCTCTTGAAACCAACATCGAATCTCTGAATGCAATTCTTGTGGATTCTTGTTCCACGTCTCTCTCAATGTGGCCCGGCTATCAATCATTCTTGATTGCATCTTTAATTTATTCAGTAAATTGCCAACCCGTCTCTGACCTGCTGCCTCAGGCTTCAAAATGCTAGCCGGTGGTGCAGCCATGAACCTTTGGGCAGATTTCAGGCATGGCAATACATTGCCTACAAGCAACGAGTATGCAAATGTAGACACCCGTAAAACATCATTCTTAATTGGTATACTGTGCAGGGGTAGTTGCCACAGATGTGGACCAAATGTAGGACTGACCCAACATAATACTTGATCAGTTAAAGGATCATAGTATGGTTTTGGATCCATAAGTGGGGCCGAGAAAGTGCAGAGAGATTTAGCATTTGTCACTAGCCAGTCGGATTTGATACGAGTTACACCGTGCATATATGGTCGTTTTGTTTGAAGTAGCTCATTGTACACAAGAAACTCTGGCGCAGATGGAGAAACAGATGACCAACGGTGAAGAAAAACTGTTTCATTTACATTGCATGATTGATATCTAAGTGCATTACCACCTTTCCTATCTTTATCAGATGATTCCGAGACAGTTCTAATGCGCATGGCAACCCTATCTGCCCAACCAGCACAGATTGCTTGCCCCAGGAGCTCTTCTTCATTCAGTAAAAGGGGATGTTTATCAACCCTAATCCTCCACACACATTCTATATCCTCAACATTTCCATGTGTCCACAAGAAGTCTTGCTGCAACTCACCCCCCTTACTTCGATGAAATATCAACTGAAGCAGCTGCTTTCTCAACTTGGACATTTCGTCCATGGTCTTAAAATGCAGAGCATTGTTTCTGCAGTACTCCACAGGATTTTCAGCAAGATCAAATGCCTGCAAAGCATATGCTATGGTCAAAGCATCACTGCTGGGATTACAAAATTTTGCACGAGCCTCTTTGGCCATTGCTTTAAATTTCTTCTGCCTCTGTTTTTCCTGCTGGTCAAGAGGAATCTTTCCTGTACATATTTGCAACTGCTTGGCATTATTTTCACCTTGCTCATCACCCAATATTCTGCATGTCCCGTCTTGATCCATGTTGCCATTACTTCCATTGGATCCACCAAACTGAATAATGAAAGGACTGGTAAAACTCAAAGCGGCAGCTGCAGCAACTGCATAGCTCAAAATCAAATTTGCTCTAGCATAGCCTTGCTGCGTCCTCATAACTTGAATGATTGTCAATAGCATACGGGAATGACGAGGACTCATGGGATATTGTGCCATGGCCTTCCCTATGGATGTAAGTCTTCCTTTGTTATCAAGTGCTCCAAGAGCCTTCAAACAATGCTCAGCTTCTACCAGTGCAGCACTCTCTGGTGGGGTGGGAAATGGAAAATTTGCAACCTGAGACATACAAAAGCAAAAGGAAATGTTTAATACACGCTCAAATGAAAAATAAGATATGCACCGTCAATGTTTTTTTTGAAAGGTATCTTTACTATTATTAAAAGAAAAAATAAGAGAGATACAAAAAAAGGCTAGACATAGCCCAACAAACAAAAAGAGCTACAATTCTTCTCAAAAGCTAGAAAGTGTTATCAAATTCCATAGACCAAACACAGTCCCCAGTGAACCTCCTTTCATCGGCAGTCGATTTAGCCGATCGATGATCCCGAACAAGTCTGAAACCGAAACTAGTTATGACACTCCGAAATTTCTCGACTCTGTCAAGCCGAGGACACGAAGAATCATTCACCCACCCCACAATCATGATATGCACCCTCAATGTTCTAACTGGATTCCACCCCCCCCCCCCCCCCCCCCCCTCTCTCTCTCTCTCTCTCTCTCTATATATATATATATATATATATATATATATATATATATATATATATAACAATCTTTTTTATGTAATTAACAATTATTTTTCAAATTCTGATAATATCTCAAGAAAAAGCAAAAACTTTGAGAATCTCCCAGCAGATGTCAGACATGTAAGAGTGAAATTTGTATCCATCATTAAGATGACTAAACAACTTAGAAGTCTAATGATGGATTCTTGCTTTTCAGGCACATCTCATAACACATACCTGCACTCAATCAATGGTAATGCTATTTGGCTTATCTTAATTTAGATAAAAAAAAATGTAGGTGCCTAATAGCATATACCTGTACTCACTCGTTTAATGCAGATTGGATCCAATCAATGTGATTGAGACAAATATATAAAAAATTATATGAATAAGTGGTATTGAAGTGTAACCATCCATCCATTGTGTGGCTACAGTGTATGACATGAATGAGCATTAAAATCCTAGCCTTCCACATGAAATGTACAAAGAGGAGCCCCTCTGATGAGGGGACCCAGCAGATTGTGGACCAAATGATCTTTATTGGGCTCAACTTATGCATGGCCTGAATTTGACATTTATTGCACATCCACTGTCTGGTGATTTGGAAATGGATACTATTTAAACAACATTCAGGGCCATAAAGTTCATGAAAGGGTGTATCTATTAAAATCATAGGTGTAAATATGTTGCAGATGGGGGAAATTACAAGAATCTAACCTTGTCAATGCCCATGAACTTCATAATAAGTACAACACCATCAACAGGAATCTTGGTTATTTCAGCGCTAGAGAAGTCTGGAAAGATGTTGTTAAAGACAGCAGAAGAATACAGGCGGTAGCAATGGCCAGGGCCAGTTCTTCCCGCTCTCCCTGCACGTTGGGCAGCTGATGCCTTACTTATCCATTGAACTTCATAAGTTGCCATCCCATTCGTGTGGTTGTAGTTCTTAACCTTTTCTCTGCCAGTGTCAACCACATATTTAATTCCAGGGATGGTTAAAGATGTTTCAGCCACGTTAGTAGCAACCACAACAAGCCGCTTCCCTTCACCTATTTCTTCAAATACACGGAGCTGAGCTGCAGCAGGTAGCATCGCATATAGAGGCAGGACATGCAAAGCACCTGGACAGATACCATCTACTCTCTGTTTCTTCCCATTAATAGGGGATGGCTTATTGTATTCATCCACGGGTGAGCTAGAAAATGGTCCCTTATTTGTATTTGATGCATTGCCTGACAAAGACTCAAAAGCAGCCTTCAGTGAAGAAAGGGTTCCAGCTTCTCCCAGAACATCAGCCACATTGTCAGTTTTCTCTGGGGTTTCATGATTAGAAAAATCCTCTTCATCACTGTCAACTAACAGTTCATCATCTGTATCTGAATCAAAAGAAGATGAGTCTTTCTCAAGGTCATCAAGCTCCTCATCACATGAGCCAAACCTTCCAGTTTGTTGATCATGTGAGTGACCTTGAATCTCAAATGCTTCGCTGATGTCCTTCATATCAGGGTCCTGCCCAACACAATCCACTACCGATACTCGAGCAACACCAACATCAGACTTTCCTTTGGAGCTTCTCTCTATCAGCTTCTGTGAAGCTTTTCTTAGCTTCTTGCACAGGTACTCCACCTCCCTCTGGCCGGTGACAAATACTAGTATGCCTCCTGTGGGCAGCTTCTTGTGAATTAACATGACTTTTCTGTAAGCTTGACCCACATAGTCCACTATCTCTGTTCTCTTTGAAAAGTGAGTCGTCACAGGAAATTGTCTGGTTGGAACCTCAATAATAGGTGGAGGATCACAAAATAACCTCTTGTCTGAAACAAAGTCTTCCACTCGCAAGGTAGCACTCATAAGGACAAGCCTTAATTGAGTAACCAAATTTTCAGGACTAATCTTCATTCCTGAAAGAACCTTCTGTTGCTGCTCTACATATAATTTCTGCAATCATGCACAAAATCACATCCCACAGAAAGGGGGGTAAGAAGAAGATGATGGAGTAAAGCATAATCGATGACTTTTTGTGTAGAAAGGGAATGCACCACCTACGAACTATTAATGGATGCCAGATTGCCATATATCATTTTCCCCAGATGATTAGATATTGTCAATCAAAGTGGATTTTGGACTCTGGGCTGTCTGTAAGAGGTCCCATCCACTATTCCCCCTTCAAGATTCATATAGTGGGGAAAGTCATCTTCCTCTAGTGTTACATATTGTATCAATTACCTCAAAATTCACAGAGTACACTAAATGAATGGCAATAAACACAATATTTTTTGTATTTCCCATACAATGTGGCAGACAGTATCTATTACATTAAATTCAACATACTAAAAAACAGCAACAAATACTATGTTTTTACCTGGCGAATTTGTATGATCCGAGAAAGCATTCCAATAAGTATGTCTGTATTCAAGCTCCTCTCATGAGCCTCATCCAGAATAATGATAGAGTACCGCTTCAATAAGAAATCGCTCTGCATAATAACAATGTTGTATCATTGAGAATGATGCAAGAAGAATGCAGAATAGCATGAGAACATGCTGAAGGTTACATATTAATCAACAATGGAGAAAAAAATGCCAATCTTCCTTTACATAAATAGAAGTCATATTCATAGCTATACAAACATCAAGCACCCCCAAACAAGAAATATGAATTTAATGAAGAATTGTTTTGCATGAAACATTACAAAAGAAAGGACTAATCAAAAAGTAAAATAGAATAAACTAGCATTTCACTGTTTTGGGCATTAAACACATGAAAGAAATGGAGAGAGGTAACATGGATAAGTATGAAAGGCACAATATTGCTGGAATGAAGCAGAAAATGCAGAAAATTGCTGAGGCATCCAACTATGGACTTATTTAACTTGCACATTATCATAAAAAGGAAAAAAGAAAGCATAATGAAATTTCACTGAGGCTTGGGATCAAATCAAACAAGGACAACTATAAACAATTGAGGTTCAGGAATGATTAGGGACCTGCACTTCTCGAAGCAAAATTCCATCTGTCATGAACTTGATGGAACAGTTCTCTCCAATCTTCTTGTCATGTCTAACTTGAAAACCAACCTCCTTTCCCAGATGAAGCCCTAGCTCAAAGGCTATTCGCTTGGCAGTGGCTAGTACAGCAACACGCCGTGGTTGAGTGACACCAATAATTCCTTTTCTATCATTGCCCTTGCTAGAAGCAAATCCAGCTTCATAAAGGAACTGCAATGTATCATTTAAAAATAGGTAGGAATCTAGGATCACTGTAATAGGAAAATTAAACTCAAAGTGAAGCTGGCAAAATATGAATAGTATCTAACAAGATTGCACCTGAGGAACTTGAGTCGTTTTACCACATCCAGTCTCCCCACAAATGATAACAGTAGAATTTTCATTGATAGTTTCCATTATCTCTTGCTCCATCATGACAATGGGAAGATCTCCCCTTTTGCTTTCAACCTCATGCGGCCTTGATACATGCACTAAGGTCCGGTCATTCCTAAACTTTAGCCTCAAATGATCAGCATGGATGCCAGTATCCTGACAACCTATTTGAGAATCATCTAAATCCTGGCCAGTGAAAGACAATCCAGCTACAGTGTCATAATCATGTAGCAAAGAAGAAAAAAACTTTCATTCATGGAGAAAAATGAAAGGAATCAACTTAAACTAAACTATAAATATAGACAATGTTTGATATATAGAAGGAGCACCTGTGGTTTGCTTTTCTCACCAGCAAAATTCCAAGATGCAATGGTGGAGTTATTCTGACCTTGCTTCATGCATTCTTCACTGCTCTTATTGACAAGTTCTCGGATTAATAAGGTGGCATCAGAACCAGAATCTGCACCCTGCATGCTACTAGAAGTTGAAAATAGTGGATTGTCCAAAGTCCCATAGGAACTAAAAGTATCTCTTTCTACTATTCGCTGTATGTGATTATCATTGTCTTGTTTGAAGTGGCTTTTGTCATTCCCAGTATTAATTTTAGCACTGATTCCACTCTGAACACAATACCAGGTGTTGACCTCTTCTTGAAGGGTGGATCATCCTGTGGCACTTCCAAACCTGCTTTAGAAAACTGTAAGGCCCTTCTGCGTTTTTCACGCATAGTTTCAACCTGCATGATGACAAATATTCAGAAATACAAGTTGCAAATTTATATTTTACAATGCTTTCGGTTGCCTGTATAATGAGGCATGACTCTTTTACACAAAATTTGATATCCATCATGATTTAAGAAAAAAAGTAGTATTGGTTGGTGCAAAGAACAGAGAAGTTTATTTTGCCTACTGCAGCACCCATTTTCTAGGCAACCCAAAATGCAAGATAGGACAACCATGTGTCTGCCAAAACGACAGTCACATCTAGGCATGTGGGCAAGTAAAAAATGTACACTTAAGTTCCTCAAGAATACTCATATAGTGCTACAAACCTGACCCATATTTGCTGAAGATCGCAACAGAAAATATGCACCATCCTGAATCTTGTACTTCCTGAAAGGTAATTCAACCCCAAAAAAAAAGATACAATGGATTAGATAGTAAAATTATTGCCAAATTAGGGCTGAAATCAGGTCGGGTCGGATTTCGTAAAACCCAACCCGACCCGAGCTATTGACCCGGAATTCTCAACCTGACCCGACCCGAATTTTAATCCGACTCAACCTGAATTCTGACTCGACCCGCATTCTGAACCCATTTTAGCCTAATTTTTTCCGGGTTGGGTTGGATCAAGTTGGGTTAACTTGAAATTTCTTCAACTCGACCCGCATGATTTTTGGGGTCGGGTCATGCAGGGTCTGGTCAAAACCCGACCCGAGTTTCACCCCTATGCCAAATGAAGTAACTATGAGGATAAAATGATACAGTAGCATACTCCAAGATTCTTATACTTTTCAATTCCAAGACCCTTTTCTCTTTCTCCTCCTATTTGAACAAGACAAAAAGATCATTTCAAGAATTGAAAAAGGAACTAACAGCCACATGAGTACATCAATAAGATAGCATTAGTGATCTGAACAAACATGGCAATATGAAACCAAGCAGGAATACCTGCAACTTCTTTAACTTCCGCTTCTGAGATTTGCTCAGATGTGCAGAGCCCTTCACCTTATCCTGCAAGAACGAATGCAGGGGAAATGCAGATTTGCTCAGAAGCAAGCAACAATGCAGTATAGTACATGTTCGGTGAAAATAAGTGAACTCCTGTAAATTTACTAGCTCCACATATACCTGATTTATGCCTTCTTTTTTCCCCTTTCTCTTGTCTTGTAAAATTATTGCATTGCTACCATCATCTTGGGAACTATAATATGCAAAACAAACAGAAATCCCTCAGCCTAAAAATGTTTCTCTACCTATCTCCAGCACTTTTGACTAACTAAAACCATTCAATATTGGCATAAAATGTTAACATAGTCCAGCAAAAACCAAGTCTATGATTAAACCGAGATTTGATATAATCAGTGATTAGTCGAACAAAAAAAAGAAATCATACCCCCAAGCACCTTGAAGCCCTTCCAATTCCAGCGGCTTGATGGTCTCATCCACAGACTCATCCAAATTCTCAATAGATGACCTCATTCTCTCTTGCTTCAGTGCTATCTGCGAACACCAATTGCTAAGTAATGGTATAAAGGAATTGAACAATAGTTGACAGGGCTGGAAAAGCAGGTCTAAGCAGGTCACACCCTGTCCACACCTGAGCCATTAGCTGGGAATACTGGACCCTATAGCCAACTCCAACCCAATAAATATTTCAGACAATAAGGTTAATGTGCAACAACTTATATAACTTGTTTTCCTCCGAAAGATAATGAATTTAATGCATAAAACATGTATTATCACTTATAAAACATTATGCAAACATGCCATATTATATCGCTAGTATAGTATTCACAATTTTGGTTGTTTAGACTACAAGCTGGCAGAGCCCTTAAAAAATACAACTAGAACCAAATCCAAAATTTTGATTAAGATGTCAAGTCCAATAGACCTGTTAACAGCTTTAATCGTTATATACATATATATATATATATATATATATATATATATAGAGAGAGAGAGAGAGAGAGAGAGAGAGAGATTTTCAGTCTGATACCAACTCAAGTTTCAAGAAAACTACAATCATTTATCAAACTAATGGTTTGAATGAAATCATGTGGGGAAAAGTTAAATCTAGTGCAACCCAAAGGAGTTGGTGTGTTGGCCAAAAACCCACCTCAGGAAGCGAGAGTCCTGAGTTCGAATCTCATCCCACCCCAAAGAGCCACTCCCCATAGTTTTACCCGGTGTGTGTGGGTACGGAGGCTTGCACAAGCCCCTAGGACCTAGTCGGGTGCTCTAAGTGGCCCTGGACACCTCGGTCATAAAAAAAGGAAGTTAAATCTAGTGCAATGCTTGGATCCTTAAATCTTTTGGTCAATTTTACAATTTCTTATATCAATCTTATAGTTATACCAAATCTTACAATTCATTACAAATCTTACATCAGCATCACCAAAGCCTCATCTGATGCAGATGGCCAACTCCTTACTATGACACTAGCTTATTTTCCTTGAAATGACTCAAACCCACAATTTTATGGTTGGAATAGTGGACACTTGCTAGCTCAAATATTGGCTCTTGTCAGCTGAAAATTTGAACACTGACTTTGCATTTCCTTAGGGTATATTTGCATTTTGCAACTTGCACCATTTTCATTGAAAATGAAGACATTTTCTGACCCCAACTTTATTTTTTTTAAGTTCGTCTAATGAAAAATTGAAAGTTTTGGGCCATCCTATCCTCTGTACAGTTTTGTTTTTATTAATATAAGTACGTTACCTTTCAAAAAAAAATGGCCAAAGACATCTATGTTATAGTTTTCATTGATTTAATGCAAATTTACTCGTCTTTTTCTTTGGGAATAAAAAATCAAGAGAAGGTGAAAAGAAATGGTAATGTTTATTTATTTATTTATTATTTCCATGTGTACTAGAATTTCCATTTGCATGGAGATGAAATCTATAAAAGTGTCAACATTGTGCAAATACACGATTTCTAGTTCATCTCAAAACGATTGTTGCTTCTCTCATTGAAGTTCTCTTCTGTTTTTATTTTTCAAATTGTCTAATTTTTAGGAGGAAATTCAGGCTCTAACCCAACAAACCATTTTTTTAAAAAAAAAGTAGATAATACAATACTCCATGAACTACAGCACCAACTTATATGGCTGGCATGGATCTAACTGGTGGGATTAAATTCACTCAATGAGCTGTTACTGGACCAAGTTTTATCTACTTGACCTTGGTCATAAAAAATGACCGAGCATCCTTGTGTTTCTTTTTTCTAAAGATGTTTGGTGATTTCGGCCACTAAGATCAAGTAGCTTGGATTTGATTTTTTGGGCTGAAAGTTGGTTCACATGTAGCTCATGAAATGAACTTTCCATCTGACTAAAAAAAATTCTTAAGGATTCACAATTTTTTAAAAAAAAATACAAGGTACAACTCATGTAGCCTTACGATTAAGTTCCTCTAAAATCATTCAAACAAGTGATTTTAAAGGAGATCACCAAGAGAACTTAAGAGGAAAAATTTCTCTTCATTTATCTTACCGTAAGAGAATCTCCTACTTCAAGTTCTCATCCAAACACTTACTGTTGCAACTTACTCTTCGCACTAGAATCATCT
Organism: Chimonanthus salicifolius; assembly: GCA_013350335.1. Classification (NCBI taxonomy): domain Eukaryota; kingdom Viridiplantae; phylum Streptophyta; class Magnoliopsida; order Laurales; family Calycanthaceae; genus Chimonanthus; species Chimonanthus salicifolius. Next base: position 7,745,768 of record CM023535.1, on the reverse strand, counting down.
TGTATTCATTCTTTTTCATCATTTATTCTAAGCTCTTAGGTCTCTACAAAGAGGACAACTACTTCAAAGGTTAGCAACTTGCACCAGTTTCACACATACAACAATGTCTTTGTATTAAAGAGCTCACACAACAACTAGTAACTTAGTAAGTGCTCATTTTGCAACCTTAAAGGTTGTGCAATCAACTTACGTTACCATTTCAATCAATAATGACAAAGAAACTAGCAGTAACCGAAACAATAAAAATAACAAATAACCATTCTTCCATTCATTGTGTAAAGAATCAAATCACTAATAATGCAGGCTAAAACACTGTTATCTTAGGTACGATCCAAGCCCAACTTTGTCCCTTTTCTCCTTTTTACAGATGTTCACTGTATTTGTCCATTTTTATTTTTGGCTAAGCCTGAACAACAAGAAGTTTCAAATTGGAAGACCTTGAATGCTTCCATCAGATAAATTGTTCTCATCAAACTGCAGAATTTTTTAATTTTTTTTTGTAACATGGGTATCCCCACCCACATTGGAGTTGAGCCTGATCCCACGAGCATGTGTAAACCTCCCAATCCACACACACTGGGCAAGTCAATGGGGAGCAGCCTAGAGGGGTTGAGCGTGAATCGAACTCAAGACCTCGCTTCATGAGGCTAGCGTCTTGACCGTCACGCCAACCCTTCCAGGTCAAGCCGACTGCAGAATTGATGAATTGGGCCACATAGAGTGTAATATGGGGTTGCCCCATTAACTAACTTCGGTCCTGTTTTCAATAGTGAAAAAGGAAGTTGAGCAAGAGTATTACTCCTAAGCATTTCCCCAAACATAATGGTGATACCACCCACCCTTCTCCACCGCAAAAGTGAAGTGAAATAAAATGAAGCAGCAAGTGGGGTAAGTCGTCTCCTCCACTTTTCCTGCATGGGTAACTACTAAATATGGGGCGAACCCTTTACCCTAGTGAAACTGTTTACACTAGATCCAAGAACCCCTATAATTCTTCAAAGTATCCAATTAATCATCACTATTTTCTCCATAATCTCAGGTGTGAGTTAATATGAAGAGATATACGTTTGCTTACAAAATGGAAAATGGACAACATACACTAGACGAATAAGAGTTCAAAAAATATAGACTCCATTCGTATGCCTGAGAAGGAAAATCATTTCCTTCCATGCATTCAAAACGATGCCCAGAAATAACCGAACAAAGTCTTTTCTTCTTCTCCTCCTTCTGCAGTTGCAAATCGCAACCTAATCTATTGATATTCAGACCCGCAGCATTTTTTATTTGAAAAGAAAAAAAAAGAGAGAGAGAGAGAGTAGGATGGTCAAGAACATACCTTTGAATTTCGGTAGAGACGGCCGGCCAAAATCCTTAAACCCTAAAACCCCAAAACCTCTGTTGGAGAGAGAGAGAGAAGCTAGATATGTTTGCTGTTTGGGAGGAAAATGATAGCCTCCTTAGTCCCACATCGGAAAGGTGCGAGAACGGGGTATTGGACTTGAGCATAAATAAAGAGGGAGGTGCAGGGGAATTGATAACTCGTCCTGTCGGGGTGAGTGGACGACTCGTCAAGGATCGTATTGAGACGGCGAGTCGTGCCGACACCTACGCTAGCGAACACAATTTATTGAGGCGAGCGAGTTCACTCTACTTATGTGACTCGCCCGTCAATTTTTGGAAGCCCCTATTCCTTTGAGAAAGGGGCTCGCCACCGTCCACATGTTCCAGTTGCTAAGAGGCTGAAATTGAGACCACTATTAATTAATTTTATTGATTTTTTGACCGGTTGACTCTAATAGTTATTGACAACGTTTTGCTTGACGTCAGATATTAGTGGATATAAGGAGAGAGATTCTCAAATGAGGTTGTTTATCGATTGATTAGTATTAAAATTTATTTATCCTGAATTTTATAAAAATTGTATAGTTTTGAATTTTATAAAAAATTGTATAGTTTTAGAATTTAAAAATCGTATCCTTTTAATTATATTTTTTTCAATTAAAATCAGTATTAAAAATTATTTATTCTGAATTTTATAAAAATTGTATAGTTTTTGAATTTTATAAAAAATTGTATAGCTTTAGAATTTAAAAATCGTACCCTTTTAATTATATCTTTTTCAATTAAAATCAGTCCCGAAGTTAAAAAATTCTGATTAGATGAATTTTGATTACAGGACCGTTCGAACGAACACATTTTATATTGAAAGGTTCTTTCGAACGGTATAAGAAGAAGGGTAAAATGGTAATTTCATACTATATTTTGAAAAACGATGTCTCGTAACATAAAAGAACAGTACCTAAATGGCCAACCATAATCAATATTCATTTTAAGTAACATACACTGAGATACACTGAGATGATTATTGTAATATTTTCATAACGTCTCAAAGTTATCTCATCACAAGTATTATTAATGGATGAATAGGTAGTGATTTTTGCACTTGAATTTTTCACTTTTTGTTTTTTCATAAAGAAAAAGGTGAAATAAAATTCAAATTTTCACTTTTTATTTTAGCCACATGGGAGTGTGTAATACATTGAGAGAGAGTAACTATATAAGAGACAAACTTGAGTCACTGCTAAAAAAAGATTGTGAGAATTAATGTAATTTATTTTGACTACTGAAATTCTAATAAAGATGCAATAGTACAATGAGAACTCTATGTGCATGAGTTATAACATGCAAATGAAAATAAAAATGACAGTGTAAAAAGGAACTTGGGCTCGACTCCATTCAATAAAATAGGACAGTTACATTAGCAAATTTACAAGTTTATAGAAACCTAAGAACTATTACAACCTTTACACAATTGAATTAAAAAAAAAAACTCAATTTTTTACTTACTTTCACAACACTCTTAGTTGGGTAATAATCTCATTCGGCTCAGATTACCTTTATCAGCCTATAATATCGTCGAGGTGTTTTTTTTTAAAAAAAAATAGAAGAGATAAAAAAATACCACAAATCTGCTAGAATTGGTTTTAGACTTTTGTTATTGTTCATAGTTGAATGGAGAAAACATGTAAAAAAATCTTGTCCAAATGTAATGAGATGAATAGTTCTAACAAACCGCAATTTTAATTTCATGGACCATGATAAAATAATGGCATATTAGCTTCAAAGATCTTTATAAACAAATTTGCACAAAATAAAAGTACAAGTAACTCCTATTTGAAGCCAGCCACAACTCGCAATGTAGAGATAGAAGACTTTAATTGAGAAGTTCCTGTACTTTGAAACATAGATCGAAATGTTTAACTTTCAATCAAGGTTGTCAAGAATAGAAATGTGTCTTCTTAGTGTTATGAACTTTATACTTTGAATCCATCAAACGCTAATACTTCATGCTTATCTCTAAATTGCTTTAAAAATGATGAGGTGAAGATTGAACCCAAATATATGTGATGATAGGTGCTTCGAAAAGGCCATTCATTGAATATGTGGCCGACAGAAATAATCTTAATTAAATCAATTAAGAAAATCTTTTAAACTCACTAAAATTTTATCAATTTAAATTATTTTCAATGTTTAATCGTTATGATATTTAAAAACATGACTTTATTAATTCAATCAAATTGATTTTTTAGTGAATCTAATATTTAAGGAATGACATTTTCATCGCAGTCATCATCACTATATTTAATGTGCCATATTGTTAGGTACTCAATGTATTCACAATATATAACTATATATAAGTGTTATTTAAACAAAATTACTAAAATATCTCTTAAATGGCCTAACATGTTAACTCGAATGAAGTAGTCCTCAGGGATTTAAAAAATGGTTAAACCGATATATCGACCGATAATTTTCTCTCTCCTCCGATATTGGTATTTTTCTCTCATTCGATATCGGAACCGTGAAAAACTGCAAAAAACCGTGAGAACATGTGAAAGCCGTAAACCTTGAACCGTGGAAAACCGTGTAAAAACCGTATCGGTGTTTTAATTTTTTTTTAAATACCGATATTTATGAATATCGGCCAATATTGTGACCGATATTTCGGACCGAATATCGGCCATATCAGCCGATAATATTTATGTACGACCGATATATATCGTATCAGTCAATATCGTCCGGTATTAAAATACCGATACGTATCGGCCGATACGATATGTATCGGCTGATATTTCAACCTTTGGTGGTCCTAACTCATCACAGCTCATCATATACCATTAGAAGATAGGGTTTTTAATAAAATTGTGTATTAATAAATGTAACAAAAATAAATATTTCAATAAAACTATTTTCTTTAATCAATATTTTACTATACCAACAATGAAAAATAAAATGATTATAATAATCAAACTTTTACATAATAAAATCAGAATATCATTACGATCATATGAAAATCAAAATTTTTACATCTATTGACAATAAACAATTTTTCACAGTTCAAATTCACATCAAGGGAGTGATGAATTAAATTCTATACATCCATTATAATTATTTTAATAAATTATAATTAAAAATATATAACTCATTAAAATAAATAAAAGATAGACTCGGATATCCTCGTTGGAGTTTCTGAATTGCGATCGAAATAAATCAGTATTTATTATTTTTTCCATCCTCCGAAATTTTCTAGGGTTTTGAAATCTAACACGCTTTTGCGCGGAGTCACCGCCCGCACAATAACCCCTTTCGACACTTTGATGGGCTTTCACTCAAAATCAATGGCAAATCACCGTAAATAATCCAAAACGAAGACCCTTTCTTTCAACCCAGACCATTTTGAAATCATCCAGACCTCTTCATTTGCAGATTGCATCTCCCTTCGTATAACCACAAACTCGCTCTCTCCTTTACTTTTCCTCTGGTAACTGCCATCAGTCTCTCCCATAATTTCAACTTTACCACCACTTGTTTTCCTTTTCTTCTCTTTCTAGGGTTTGTTGATTTCTTCTCCTTTATTCACGATTTTGCCGGTGCTAAGATTTCTTGTGCCGTCTCTCTTTTTTTCATTTTTTTACGAGTTTGCCACTGTTTGTTTTTCAACTGTTTTTTTGTTGTCTCCTTTTCTTTTTTTTTCTGATCTTGCCATCGCTAGCTAGGGTTTCTAGGTTATCATCGATTTTGCAGAAGCAGCAATGTCGCTGAGGCCCAATGCAAGGACGGAGGTCCGTCGCAATCGATACAAAGTTGCGGTGGACGCCGAAGAGGGGCGGAGGAGGAGAGAAGACAACATGGTGGAGATCCGGAAGAATCGAAGAGAAGAAAGCCTCCTGAAGAAGCGAAGAGAAGGGATGCAGTCCCAGCAGTTTCCCACATCGGTTCCATCAGCTGTCGAGAAGAAGGTACATCTACGTAACAGTCTCGATACTAGGGTTAGGGTTTGGATCTATCTTGTTTTGTATTGTCAGTTCGAAGTTTTTATTTCTTAATTCGAATTGGAAACATGTTGATTTGATCTTGATTTGCAGTTGGAGAGTCTTCCGGCAATGGTTGCAGGGGTTTGTTCAGACGACAGTGCATTGCAGCTTGAAGCTACAACCCAATTCAGGAAGCTGCTTTCTATCGGTATTGGCTCAATCCTGTTGTCTTCAATTTAATTTAATTTTCTTTTGCTTTTGTGAGATCACAACAAATGCATTTTCCTTTAATTAAAATTAAACCAATTATCAGAGCGTAGCCCTCCGATTGAAGAAGTTATTGCGTCTGGTGTTGTTCCCCGTTTTGTTGAATTTCTTGTGAGAGAGGATTTTCCACAGCTTCAGGTTTGGATGATTAAATTGTGTAATTCCTTTGTTTTCAATTACATGAATTGGGTTTGTATGCACTTTTTAATTATTGTGTTTCATGTGAAGTTTACTATTTATATGTGGAATTTGAGTAGTTTGAAGCGGCTTGGGCTCTTACAAACATTGCTTCTGGAACATCTGAGAACACCAAGGTTGTGATTGATCATGGGGCAGTACCCATCTTTGTTAAGCTTCTTGGTTCTCCGAGTGACGATGTCAGGGAACAGGTATGTATGTGAATGAACACAAATCATACCTTTTTGTGCCATTCAAATAGATGAGAACAGAAGTGCTTCCACAGAACAGGACAATTTTTAACAAAAATAGTTAGACCATTAACCTTTGGTTGATTTTTGTTAAAAATGGTTATTTCCTAAGAAACCATTTCTGTTCGCCCGAATACAGCCTTCAGAATATGCTCAAGATGATTTGGGTTACTGTAAGAGATTGGACGCAGGCATATTTAAAATACAGATTCTTTCTAGTGCTGGCCCTGACTTTGGACAATTGTACTAATGCACATCCACTCTGAAATGGTGTTATGGATTCGCACTTGGAAATGTTTCTAATTTTCTTTTGCAATTATGTACCTTTTGGGATGGAGGATTGATGTGGTAAGGTTGACCTCACGAACTTACTGTTAGGTCAACCTAGTTTTTACATCTGCAGCTCACTTTTGACCGTGGGAATTCATTCGATATCAGCATCCATTGATAGTAGATTGTGGTCTAAAATTGCTATTTACAATTGGATTGAAATGTATTATAAGGGGTATGGTGTGTTTTAGAGACCTGAAGTAATTTTGCAGACATCCAATTACCATAGAGGATTTTTGAGATCCAATTGGTTCCTGTAATGGGAAGTGGCCCCAACATGTAAAAGCAGGTCAACCTTACCACATTGGTTTGATTAGCATTTGATGTGATGTTATAGTCCCTGCATGCCAATCACTGTGGTGGTATATTATTTTGTTTTCATAACTATAGAGTATCCACAGTTTGTTATTGATACATCTAATATAAATTTCACTTATCATAGAAAGGTGGATGGTGGATATTTATAGTGCACGTGCACTTTCTTTAAAATCATCCTGGATTGTGTTATACCTGATAACTTTCATTTGAATGTCCCATTTTTGAAAATAAAGCTTGAAGAAGATCGCATCTTAAGTTCATTCTGGGGTTTATTCTGTTAAGTACCGATCCCAATTCATAGGCTGAGCATGAAATTTTACTTCCAATTTCTTTTAAGTACTTTTTTTCCAGTTCATGGGATGTGGTTCTATATAAGAAAGAAAAAAAAACCGAGCTTGCGCTCTCACTTTATTTGTTAGCTACTTTGTTTTAGAAATTTGAGTCTTACACATGCTCTTTTTGAGTTATAGGCTGTCTGGGCATTGGGAAACGTTGCTGGTGATTCCCCCAGATGCCGTGATCTCGTTCTTAGCCATGGTGCCCTGCTTCCACTTCTCGCACAATTGAATGAGCATGCTAAGCTTTCTATGCTGAGAAACGCCACTTGGACGCTTTCAAATTTCTGCAGGGGCAAGCCGCAGCCACCTTTTGAACAGGTTTGTTCAAGGTATTTACGTTAGAGGTTGACCATATTCATGCTGATTGCTCGCCATTGTCTAAAATTTCTTTATATTATGTGCAGACTAAACCTGCTTTGCCCGCACTTCAGCGTCTTATCCATTCAAATGATGAGGAAGTTCTCACAGATGCCTGTTGGGCTCTTTCATATCTCTCTGATGGTACAAATGACAAAATCCAAGCTGTTATTGAAGCGGGTGTGTGCCCTCGGCTCGTTGAGCTTCTACTGTAAGTACCATTTGTCATTTTGATCTTTGGTGCATTGTGGCTTTTTGTTTTTGGAACTTGAATTCTGAGCTCCTATCTGTTTTGCCTTCTTAGCCATCCTTCTCCATCGGTGCTTATTCCTGCGCTTCGCACAGTTGGAAACATTGTTACTGGAGATGATGTGCAGACTCAGGTATTAAATGTTCCATGGCTTCTTCTAATACTATATGCTGCTGAATTGTGCCATTGTATATTCTGTTGTGCCATGCCATGATATATGCATGTGTATTTAACTAATATCATTCTAAAATTTGCTGTTGGTACTTCAAAGATAAAATTGTGAGTTTGCACTTGTTCGATGAACTTTCCTTATCCTACTTCGTTGGGGTTGAAGTTCAATTTCATAAGCTGGATAAAGTTTTTTTTTTTTTAAATTTTGAATTGAACAATTTACTATGGAGATTCTATCTTATCAATGGTACATTTTTCTTTCTTGTGCCACAAGGCTTGTAAAAAGTCAACTGTTGAATTTGAGGTTCCTCCTAGCATATATCTGTGAAGATCCATCCTAGGTTATTTTCTAGTCATTTTGGGTTTGAGGGTGAACTTTGATTAAAAAAAAAAGAGTAGTGATAGAACTATTTTGAACATGGGTAATTATTGGGGCATTGTCTCGGTCTTCGGAAAACTTTATCTATGTTTGTTGTTAGATATTTGATGAAGGCTGAAGGTCGTAATTGCAAGATAATCGATTACCAACTGATTAAGGTGATGTTATTCCGTGCACTTCCTTGAACCCTCAACTTAATTAATATTTTAGATTCGAATTTTTCAATCTGAATCAAGGATCTCAATGATACCCAAAATTGAGTAGGTCAACTGGTTACTTCCCACTTCATCAAGCGAGAGGTAGCCAGTTCGAGTCCTAGCGGCGTAAACTGGAGGCGTCCTGTGTGGGTGTGGGACGTTCCCCCGAGGGGTTTATGGGGGCTCTTGCCTCGTGGTTCCCCTCGGTTATAAATAAAAAATAAAAAATCAAGGATCTCAATGATAAATGCGCCAAAAGATCCAGCTCACCCTAGAAAGAAAGAGATGGTTCTAATTTCAACATGATAATTTGATGACAAATTCATCGATGAAATTAGGTGTTCTAAGAATTCAATGCGAACAAGGAATTGAGAATTAGAATGCAATTGATAGACCCAAATTAAATGCAATCAAGAAAGCAATGCATGCATGAATTCTACTCCAGCTCAAATTCGAATCAAAAGTCGAAGAACCTTCTTAAGAATCAATTTGGTTGTGGAATTAAAATTTAATCAAGCAATTGATTGATGCAATATATGAATATTAAACATTCAAAAAGTGAAACTTGATTTTTTCATCCAAGGGCTTTAGTGGAAGTTCCCACCATTTTTGTGAACTGGTTCACAATAGATGATTTCTTGTTGGTATGATGGACATAGGTGAAACTTGACCATATTCTATCTGTATGGTCCCATGCACATGTCAACCCTAACAGCCTGATGAATTATTTGAAGTTGGGTCGGTGCCAGAAAAAGCCACAATCGATCTTGAATTGCTACTCTTTGTTCATATATTCCATCTTTTGTTGGAAAAGAGAAAAGAATAAAGATTGAAGGCACTCATATGTGATGCATTCAAGACAGAAGCAACGACAGGAATGGTCTCTGTTTCAGACAAATCAGAATAAGAGCACCAAATGAATTTGATGGAGATTCGAATGAACCCTGAAGCAACAAGCCAGAGAAAAATACAGTCAAGGAAGCCAAATCAGCTACATCCACATTAACAATGCTCACTATCTATTGGAAGAACCTCACTAGATTACAAGATCACAGAAGCAGGGAAAAGGTGCTTAAGGCTTCTTACACATGCACAAAAAATAAGTAAGGAGTGGTTATGGTTCTGAAGAAATCAACTCCACTCATTGCATACAAGAAGCTGATAGGAAAGTACTTCCTAGGAAATTCTTAACTAGAAATGGTTGAAAAATAGTCATTTTAGTTAATGTGGTTCTATAGCAAGGGTCATTTAGGGACACGTTGTCAAACTTTAATTTAAAGACTCCTATGTGGATGTGGTGTTATATGCTCTATGGAGAGGTGTTTTGATATTGGAAGAATTCGGGGCAGTTGGGTGTATCTTAGAAGGTGACTTTAAGATTGTTGTTGGTTGGGATTCTGGTCTCTTTGTCCATGGTTGTGTTTGGATAAAATTGATAAGATTCGCCAGTCCATTGAGTCTTACGGTTTTTCGGTCTTTTGGGTTCCTCAATCTGCAAATATAAAGGCTAAGGAATTGGCTCGTCAGGGAGTGACCTTGTCTTCGAAAATTGTAAATTAATTTTATGTAATGTAAGGGAGGGGGGTGTCTTGGTTTTTTGGCTGTTTATTGGTGCTAGGCTCTATGTGTCTGCTTTTGTTTTTGTATGTATATGTTTTCCTCTTTTGATTAATGAAGTTACTTTAAAAAAAAAAAATTCACCATGCAATCACAAACCAACACTTAAATTAAAATTAATTGAAAAAAAACTCAAAAGTAAAATTCAAAAGAAACCCAAAAACACACCAAACTTGGAGAGGCCCAACAAGCTCAAAGCTTCAAATTTACTTCAAACCAATTGTGTATATACAAAATTCGTCCATGGATGGTATTTATAATTATTCCCGCAAGGTCGCAACTAAAAACCAAGAAATAATGAAGAAAAAAAAAAGAAATTTGCTACCCCAACTGCACTTGCACGCCAGGCCCTGCTGAATTCGGCTTTATTTCTATTTTTACTTCCGACCAATGGCTGAATGCCATGTGGCTTATTTAGACTGATAAAACACAAAAAAGTAAGTCATTATTTTCTGTAGATCTACATCCAAAACCAGCCTAAATCTCAGCCCTTGATCTCGATAACTTGCCTTCCAAACAGATACTAATCCAGGCCCAGATCAGTCTTCACGTCAATGCAAGGAGAGCTGCCTTTCTTGGGTTGATTTGCAGCCCTTCAATTCAGATTTCTACTGAATTTAGCAGTCCCAATTCATCCTTAAATCAGTCCATATCTGCTGAAAAGATCTGGGTCACAAATCTGGAAAAAAATTACCATTCAAAACAGCTTAAAAAATCCAGGTCCAATCTGGCTAAAACTGTCTACTGGCCCAAGCTGAGATTCCTTGCTGCTTCAGCAGTATTATCAGTTACTAATTTAAGATTGTTACTGGATTTAGGGGAGTTAAAACCGTCCTTAATCTACCCCATATCCAGGCCCACACGTTTGGCAAGGTTTCTTGCTAATTTTGGGCTTTCTAAAATGATCGTGCAGCCCCAAACGTCCAGGCCTTGCTATATTTTGTGGATTCTGTGTCATGTAGGCGTTGAGATGGCATTTGATGTGTAATTCAGATGCCTACTGCGTTGGCATTAAATGTGCCTGAAACAGGGGTCAAAATCTCTGCCGATACGCATAGTATTGGCCAAAGATAAAAAAATAACAAATATCGGTCGTGGGCCCGGTTGATATCTCGGCCGATACTTATATTTTTAATTTTTTTTTTAAAAAAAAACAGTTTTTTTGTAGTAGATTTTCAAAAAAAGAGGCACCGAGATTTTCAAAAAAAAAAAATAAAAAATTGAGGAGAGAAAAATCTCGACCGAATTCGGATGAGCCAAATTTTCGACCCCTGGCCTGAAATCATGGCCTTTTGAGGCCCAAAGCAGCTCCAAACAGGCCTTGGTTGGTAGCTGGTCCAGATGGGCTTTAATTTTGGTGTTTGTGGGTCCAATATGATGTTTTTGAGGCCCTCTCTTCCCTCCATCAATTATAAGATTAATTTGGGCTGAAAATTCATCAAATAAAGTCGTATGGGCCCCATTTTTGTCTAATGGGCTTTCATGTTCTTCGCTAAATTTGTTTGGGCTTGGGATGGCTTCATCAATTGCAGTCTCCAAAATTCTTTGGGACCCAGGTGCTGAAAGATTTGAGAGGAAGACTTATAATTGGGAGAGGAAATTGTGGAAGAAGACTTTCAAAAAAAAAATGTGGAAGAAGAATGACCTCAAGTTTGGACCCTGGTGCTGAAAGATCTGAGAGGAAGACTTGTAATTGCTAGAAGAAAACTTGTAGAAGAATGACCTTTAGTTTGGAACCACCCCCCCCACCCCACCCCACCCAATCCAAAACAAAAGAAAAAAGAAGAATCCACCTAGTGTAATGTTTAGATTTCTTGAAAATTATTTTTGAGGCTTGGTTGGACCATGAAAGGCTTTGTGAACAAGGATATTGCCAATTATGGGAGATGATTTTATCTTCAATCTATTTGTGAGTCTGTTTGCATACTCTGATTTGTAGTCGGATACTAGAATAATGTGAGATGGGTCCACCACATTACAGGGAATCAATGGAGCTGGCCCTCAGCTTTTGACCACTTTTTTTGTTGCAGTCAGTTCTTGTGATAACTTTGCTTCTTTTACAGTGTAGACAACTTTGTCAGGGTCTTATTTATTATGATGTGACAGTATGCTAGTACATGTTGATAAATGCACTATTTTAGGTCATACAACTATGTGGCATGCTAATTCAGTACAACACTACTACCCTATTATTTGAAATTCTATCCGTTGAAGTTTGGATATTGAGGCTTTTACTAATTCATCGTATTGATGTACTTATTATGCTTTCTCAGTACATTATCAATCACCATGCACTTCCTTGTCTATTGAGTCTGTTGACTAACAATCACAAGAAAAGCATCAAGAAGGAAGCTTGCTGGACCATCTCGAACATCACAGCAGGAAATAAGGATCAGATACAGGTATGAGAGGAGGGGTATATTTCTATGGCAATGCTACTGCTGCCCCCCACCCAACCCACCCACACACACACCTTCCCCCCCTTTTTTTTCTGAAAAGATTAATTTATTAAGATGAGGGGATAAATTACAAGGGAGACCTCGGTTTTAAGGGGGAAAAACTGGAAGTGCCTCAGAAGAGCAAGAAAACAAAAAGGATACTATGAACAAATCTTATGTTTATTACCATTAGGGCTATTCCTCAGCTTGAACCCAGCCCAGAACCCATTTGAACCCATCATAAACGAACGAGTTTGAACACATACAGCTTGCTGGGCCAGGTTTGGCTAAATTATTGAGCCCATTTATATGGTCGGACTCTGGCTTTTGCAAGCCCGTGAAAGCCCATTGGACCTTTGGCCTGTTTAGCCATTATATGTGTACACCTGACCATTTCCTCTTTTTAAAAAAATATTTCGAAATTAATTAGAAAAATGACCGTTTAGATTGAAAGTAGACATGATAAACTACATGTGGACCAAATTTGGATCAAAATTTAATTTCTAGCCACTTGGTTTTTTTGATCAAAGGCTCCAGACGTCCTTATAAATACAAAGACAAAAATGCCTAATAACTTTGACCACTAAGATCAAGTGGCTATAAATAGAGTTTTGAGTTCAAATTTGGTCCACTGCTAGGTTTTTATGCCTACTTCAAATCTGAATAGTTGGATTCTTTTATTGTCTCAAACGGGCGGGCTTGGGCTTTACCTTTTTCTTCAAACAGGCAGGCTCGGGCTTCGGGCAGACTTGGGCTTAGTAAATATAAATGGGCTCGTGCTGCCCCAAAACATAACCTGGCCCGTGAACACCCCTAATTCCCATCCCAATGATTGGTCTAAGGATGAAGGCTTTGTACCTTTCGGAAACTAAATTGATACTATAACCTTTCTTGCTTTAAATTGATTGCTTCAAAAACATTTTTCCTCCAAATGATTCACTTTACTGTCTATGTTATTTATTTGTGATTGTAAACTAATTAATGGTTCTAATTGCATGTGCCAAAAAAAATTGTAGGCTGTGATTAATGGTGATATTATTGGTCCTTTAGTCCATTTGCTTCTAACTGCCGAATTTGATATCAAGAAAGAAGCTGCATGGGCTATTTCAAATGCTACTTCTGGTGGTACCCATGATCAAATAAAGTATGAATTCATTGCAAACTCTCTATTTTGACGTGTAGGATATTGAACATTAAGTACTTTGCAAATACTCAAGTGTTTACTCTTGACATTCTTTAATTTTCAACTGACTTTTGCATTTGGCTGAAAGGTTTCTTGTGAGTCAAGGTTGCATCAAGCCATTATGTGATCTCCTCAATTGTCCCGATCCAAGAATAGTGACAGTCTGTCTTGAAGGGCTTGAGAACATCTTGAAGGTTGGGGAAGCTGAGAAAAACTTAGGGAACACAGGTGGTGTCAACTTATATGCTCAGATGCTTGATGAAGCTGAGGGCTTAGAAAAGATTGAAAATCTGCAAAGTCATGACAATACTGAGATCTATGAGAAGGCTGTAAAGATTCTTGAGACATATTGGTTGGAGGAGGAAGATGAGGCGCTGCCACCGGGTGATGCTGCTCAATCTGCATTTCGTTTTGGGGGCAATGAGCTACCTGTACCTTCTGGTGGATTCAACTTCAGCTGAAGGTACAAATGGTTGATATTATCTTCACAATTTACATCATCATCACTGTCACGGCCATTTGTCCATCTACGCTTGGCTTTAGTGTTTTACATTCCGCTTCATCCCATTGAAAACCATCTCTTACCCTTCAATCCAACCCTTCAATCCAAGTCTTCATTTATTTAGTTTGATGTCAATCAAAGTCTTTATTGTCCTTTCCTTCCCTTGGTAGCTTCTGCTTGATACCATTCTCTTCACCTCACATTATTATTAGGTCTGCCTTTTAAGGCTCTTCCAATGCAATCATTCATAAATTTATTGTTTCACCTTTTAATCCATACATCCATCTTGGCAAGTACCTTTTTGTGACTATTACTGAAACCATTATGGTTTTTCCTCCTCACTCAACTTTCAACAATCTACTTCATATAGCTTAGTAGGTCTTGTTGCATTTTATGGGATTGCCCCTTTAATAGACAAGAACCCTTCTTTCACACGAAACTGTAGTTTGCGTGCTCTTAGCCTACCTTGCAACCATCCTACCAAATATATCCAAACCCAATCGTTTATTCTATAGTTGCACCTGAAATAACTAGATTTATCACAATGCAGTACCAAGTCATTTACAATTCTAATCTTGTTATCATAGTAACATTCCATTCATTTTGTCTTTTTTCAGTTCATTCTCAAGTGATTTCCCTCAATGGCTTTTCTCCTCCATTCTGAGTATTATATCGGTTTCTTATTTCACTTTTTAGTACTTTTATCACATGCCTTATTTTTTTAGGTATTTTTTTTTATCATCTGCAAATTACATAAACCATAGAACCTCATCCTAGCTTCTTTTTTTTTTGTTAAGTTGTCCTTTAACCAAAAGAAACAAACAAGGCTGAAGGGCCTTTTTTCCTGTTCTTGCTGAGGTTATCTTTATTTTGTTTCATATATTTTGTTAATTTCTCCTAATTTGCTTCTACCTGCCTATCGATGTTACTCACGTTTTGTATTTATTAGTTTTTTAAAATATATTCTCTACCTATTTTTTTGTTTCTTTTTCACCAAGACCCGCTAATTTTCATTTTGATCTTTAATACACATTATGTTTAAGGTTTAGTTCTGCTCTCTTATTTTAGTATAGCTTCTAAAATACCTTTGTCCCTGTACTTTATTCCTAACTAAGCCTGCTAATGTCATTCCAAGCTTTATTGATTCCGTTTTAGCAGCCTATTTCACTGTTTTATATCCAACTTTTCTAATCCAATAGGGCCTTACAGTTTTGCTTGTAATGTGCTTTGATGTGTTGCTTCTTATAATATGGTTTTTCTTTCCATGTGTCTTTTGTTTTCTTTGGATGTAATTGTGTCTTAATGTTCAGTAACTTTTTTACATGTAATTGATAAATTTGACTCGTGGCAACTGCTGCTGTTGTTTTTGGTCTTTCCCGTCTGTTTCTAGAGTTTTTTTTTTTCTGGTAGGCTGCTTATGTGATAGAACTTGTATTATGGAAACTTGCAGGGAATTTGATCCCAGTTGCATCTATATGGCGCCCAGTGGGCTGTGATGGGGGATGTCTTTGGTCAGTCAGGTTCAAGTTTTGTTGTTTGTTCCAGTACAGTGGTTGAAAATGGGTGCTGAATGGTCCAGTTTTGTTGGGTATAATAAAACAGGATGTAGGCTTTACAGGTGGGATTTGATTTTTTGGGGGATTTGATGTTTGGCTTTAAAACCATGAGCTATTTTGTGGGGAAGCCAAAATCCCCCAGGGCGATAGAGCACCCAGTGTTTCATTGGTCCTAGTTGTGTAGGGGTAAAGCTATGAGAAGTCAGCTACTGTTGCAGGAAATGCAGGACAATTTCTGATAGTCCCTTTATCTTGCCTTTTCCTCCAATATAGCAACATGAAAATAGCTTTTGTATGTTCTGTTATGATCATATTCTTGGGTTCTTTCATGACTTGAGGAGTTCTATTGTTCAGACCTTTTTAAGATGATATTATAGTTGATCGTACGAAACACAACCTTCAGGAAATGCAGTAATGATATCTTGTTTCTCTATATTTTTTGGTCCCTTTTCTGATAAATGATTTGACATGCATGACTACACAAATGGTTGGTTGGGGCGGTTTCTATGAAAGGATGATTTCTTGAAAACTATACATCCTTACCTGACGCTAATCTTATTGTGGGATCATTAGATGGGAATGGCCCGACCGATCTGATATCTTTCTCCATCCATGGAGCAAAAACCACTGATACCACCATGCTGGACATGGACAGGGCACACATTCAAAATCAGATCGGTGGAGTTCAAATCCAAGTCTTCTTTCAAACCAATCAATCCATGAATTTGAAGAATCTAATCCAATCAAAAGATCAACAAATTCATAGATGTGCAACATTTATATTGAAATAAAAGCAAAGGATATACCATTTCTAAAAAAAAGCAAAGGATAGACCGACAAAGTCATAAAAAAATCTCAATTCTTCCAAACTCCTTTCCTCTTTTACTTTGTTACTGAAGAAAAATAGGAAAAAAATTCCCGTAAAATTCTCCATTAAGTTTATATAGGGTCAGTGAAAAGCACCATCATTATTATCATCATAGTCAAGTTCCATTTATCCAGTGCAACGTGTAAGTGTGCGGAAAGCTATTGGGATTGGATGGTTTACTATTCGAATCTGACCCACATTAATATGCTAAAAAAATTGAATCCTAATAAAGATTGAATATTAATCACATCAGTCACGTTTTTAAAAACTGATTTCTTGGGTTTACAGGCTTCCATTATCCCCCAAACTTTTTTTTAACAGATCTCAAGGGATAATTTTTTTATGGAAGGAATGGGTCATTAACAATGTTATACTTATTAGAGACCGCATGTACTTTTCAGGCTACCCTGATTTTGGAACATTTACTGCAGTCGTGTGCAATATAATGGATCTCGAGGCAGAAAGCAATGTGCAACTTGAAGAACATTATTGATTGTAGATTCTTGAACCCACAATTTTAGATATTTTAGAGTTCAAAATTGGAGTTCATTTTAGATTCTTGTGATCTTTATAATATATTCCACTTAGGATTAGTCTTATCGATCATTATGGCTTTTAAACAATATCTCAATAAAATTTCATCAATAGAGTGGCTTTGACATTTCTATCTTATTCAATTATACTAGCACTCTGAGATGATGCAATGTGAAAAACAATGATATGTGAACAATAAAATTTCAATGACAAATTTATCCTGCCTGAAAACTCACCCACACCCACTAGCTATCCATTTGCTTCTATAAGCATCTCTCATCTGAAACGCACATCCCAATTTACAGCAATTTAAGGATCAATTCCTTTGAAATTTTGTTTCTTTTTTTTATCAACGTGTAGAAAACTCAAATACAGTCTCTACTAAAACCACCACGGATGAGCCCACTATCCTTAAAGTACACCAAGGTTAGGTTATTGAGGCTCGAACCCGCAACCTCCCGCTTCATGAGGCGGGAGACAATCAGTTGAACTGCACCCATGTGGATAATTTTGTTTATCAAATGCAAAGTGAAAATAACTATTGGCACATAATATCTACAACCAAATGTTATTGAGCGAGTAATATTCAGAATTGGAACTCAGTTTAGTCGACAATCAAAATAACCCTACATCATAAACTAACTATTCCTGTAAAGTCTATCCACTTCTGAAATTCGAATTGGATAAGGGCATAGACTAGAGAGGAAGATACAAGCACACACTCAAACTTGTTTCATATAATAATAATGTTTACTTAATCCATAACTAATATGGAAAATCTTGCTTCACCCGAATCCCGTACTCAACATTGATCCCCTGTAATATATGATTCCTTTCGGAGATGTCAGAACTCAGAAGAGAAATCCATGCATGCCAATGTAGTCAAACAGAATTGCTTCATCTTTAACAACACAAAGTTGTTCCATCAGCAAAACCCCATTCAAAGAGCAATCTTTTCACTTCCATAAAGGGCAAACATGAATTTCATTAGACCAATTGGGCACTCATCCCCACATTCTAATATCCAATCAATGTTACATAGATCAGATAGACCAAATGATCAAATTTCCATTCATTTTTTTTTTTTTTTTTGAAATTAAGGTTTCATGTTGGTGCCATCGACTTACATGGTTATCAATAATATGCATTGAAGTAACTAACCTATTGGGTATGGAACCAGCAATCCAGCGCTGGTGGGGGGAACCACTCCAGTGTTATCCTTAGGCATGTAGGCTCCTAACGGACCTAGTGGATTGACTGCCACAACTTCACCTTGAGTGCCCCTCGTGTAGAATTGGGAGTGGGTGAAAAAGTCCCACATCACTAGCGGAGTGTGTCGCGTGTGTTTATATGAGGAGTTGCCTCCCTTCCTTAGTGGACTAACAGCCACAACCTCGCCTTGAGTGCCCCTTGTGCAGAATTGGGAGTGGGTGAAAAATTCCCACAACGCCATTGAAGTGTGTTGCGTGGGTGTTTATATGAGTTACCACCCTTCCCTTGTGTGACGAATTTTGAGAAAACCGTGAGGGATGCCATGAGTGCCTTTGCCTTGTGTCAGACCAAGATGGACTAGGTGGACTCCTAGGTGGGCCATGGAACCCCAAGCGGAAAAAATCACAAGTGTGGGGTGAGAGAGGGGGGTTTCTAACGTCACTTGCATCACTGAGGTGCCACAATACCTGGTGAATGGAAGCTAATTTAGATGAGCAAAAACCACTCAATTCAGATCTTAGAGTGCAGTTCAAATTTCAAGCCAAAAAATACACCAGAAGAAAATGTGCACAAACCACAGTTGCATTAATAATCTCAAATCATAGTTCACAAATAATTCAAAGGAACAAGGCTGAAAAAATGCCTATATCAATAATTCCACTCCTTCAAAAAAAAGTATCTAAATGTTTCCAGTCAAAACCAAAAAGGAGGAACAGTAAGGCCTGCCTGTGTCTAAAATACATGCCAATGATTAGAGGCTAGACTTATGTCTCAAACAAACAAATGAAATCTGTACAATCCAATCTAAAATGGATAGGTTATTTAAATTAGAAGACCTCAATCCATATTAGCAGATGTGAGATCTCAGGAACCTATCTCTACAGCTCTAAAACAGTCACCTTCCACACTAGAGAACCTTAATTAGATGGTACTATTCAACTTGAGCTAATGCTACCTAAAAAAGAGAAGAAAGATTAAAAAGAAAGAAATAAAAAGAACCTGCATGTACAAACTTGCATTTCGTGCAGAGCTATGTTACACAAGTTTTCTCCCAATATTCAGAAATGTAGTCTTCAGTCGATCGTACTCACCATTGGCCTCAGTCAGCTACAGCCGAATGGATGAGATGGAATTGGAACCTTACACATTGCATCCATCCGAAGAAGAACCGCATGGATCATTGATGGCTCCTCCATCAAGGACATAATTCAAAAAAAGTTCTATACAGGAATATTATCAGTTGGATACCCATCAAAATTTCCATCTAATTCGGCCAGCCCAATCCCTTCTTGCTGCTGAAAAGGTAAAGTTGACTGTAAGATAGTAGCCATATTCAATACTCAGCTATTACAATTTGTTAAAACTACTGAAAAAAAGTGACAACAATGAAGCCATGTCCAAAAGATTCTTTGGATCAACCATTTTGATCATCATAGGCTATGGATTGCAAGGCTTCAGTAACCAACAGTTGAAAAGCAACTCCGACGATTGGTTTGGGGCTTGAAATCCACAACAATGATTTGATCTTATAGATGAGTTTCAAGCCATCTCTAACAATCAAATAATGGATCTTCTAACAATCAAATAATGGATCTTCCATCCTCTACTTTATATATCTGAAGTGAACAAAGATGTGTCATTCATTTGCAAATTCTCATGGTTTACACAAGCCTCACTTTGACTGTTATATTAATCCAATATCTGTAGAGGGCCATTGAACCTATGAATGGTATTATTATATAATTATTAAGAGAATTAAGTTCTAAGGTTAATATCTTAAATAGAACCTATGAATGGTATTATTTTATAATTTTTTTGAAAGAAATATTATTATATAAAATTTATGAACTTTATTTAACATAATGATAGTGTAGTACACATAAATGAAGTATTTTTCCTGACCAGCATATTGACCCAACTACGGATTATGGACCATGACTTGGGCCTACTTATGGTAATTCATATAAATTATAGACACAAAATGGTTCAACATTTAGAGCTCCGAATTTTGAATTGAGCACGAATTGTTTAAACCCGGAAGCAAACATGGCACTGCTTGCCTTTTTTCCCTCCTTTGGATTGTTAGGGGTGGGGGTGGGCGGGGGGAAGAGGGGCGGGTAAGGATTGAGACTGCAATAGGGTTTTTTAGTATTGAAAGTTGGATTGGAACTAGAGGTGAAACTTGGGTGGGCCAAATTGGGCCCTAAATCAATTTGCACTAGGGCCCACATTGCAATTATAGGGCCACGCTAAGGTCGTGTCATCTGTACCCAAATTATTTGAGACGGTATCATATCCTTAAAAATAAATAAGGGCCTATATGGGCCTTCAGCTTTTCAGGCCCTTAATTTAGTTCAAAATCAATTGCTTTCTTAGGTATCTTAGTTTATAACATTAAACTGTAGTTGTTTATCGTTCATTGCTCATAAGGTTTTGATAGGATTTATCACCTGAATCAAAATTATTTTCTATCATGCAAATCACCATAATATCTATTAGTTCCATCGTATCAATTAAGTTCCGAAATCATTATTTCACTTCTAATCAACTCATTATATATAAGTCAAAACAAATAGATTCCAAAATAAAAACAATCTATAGGTTTCAATTTCTAACCCTTCAAAATAGGATAATAGGGATGAGTGGAGAAAAATTATGGTCGGGCACTGGGGAGTGACAAGAGAGTTAATAGATGACTAGGGTAAACTTAGGATGGGTGAGCAAAATTTAGCGTGTAGAGATTAAGATTTTTAATTAACCATAATGTATTATTTGATATAAATATATCAAAAGATATATTAGATATAGGTCCTTGGGTTTAACTCGGGTATGAGCCTAACTTAAGATTTCGGGTCAATTTGGGCACTAAAAATGCAAGGCCCGAGCTCAACCCAAATTTAAATCAGGCCCTAAATTTTGAGCCTAAATTCAAGATTCAGCGCTAACGCGAGTAGACTGGGTTCAAAATTTTTAGGTCAGGCCGAGTCAGCAAGGGTTGGGCTCCACCCAAGTTGTGCCCTTAACTAGAAAGCAGGCAACACAATTTAACATGGTCATGGTCAGAAAATCAACAAAAAACTGTCACTTGCCATTGCCAAGTGTTTACATAAGAAATCTATTTCCAACCTGGTTGGAAGATGGCAAACAGCACGTTAAGGTATGAAATGTGGAAATGCATAACAAATGCAGGACAGAGATGACCATTCTATAGGTGGTCAAACACAATCCAATTTTCCTTCAAAAGGTCAAATTGGTTTAGGACAAGAACAAGTGTGAAGACAATGCTGTCAAAGATCATTCTCAATGGTAAGGGCTTTTTTTTTTAAATGGTAACTTCATGGAAAGCACACAAGCTGTGCCCCAAAAAACAGGAAAAACCAGAACAAAGAACTACATCAAGCCTATACATCCCTTCCAAGCTCTAGAGATGTCAAAATAGAAATATGCATTCACCATAACCTCCAATTGTAAGTTAATTGATCATTAATACAAGGTGGTAGGTACAAATGGACCAAAAAGAAGCATAATCTATAAAAATGCAAGCTAGAGGTTCATACTTTCAAATACATAAGATGGTCAATATGCATTCACCTTAGGATTTTCTACAACCATAAAATAATCCTTGTTGGAAACAAGGAGCATTAGAGCCAATATCCTCTCAGAATAGAAAATGCAAGGCCGCAACACATATAATGACAAAATCTCTAGTGGACATTTTGGTGAAAAGGAATGCAGTGTTCAGGGATGGCCAACTTTCAGCTTGAGAACAAGAAATCATGTGTGAATTTTAAAGTTGAGATATACTGAAGCATGAGGTGGCAAGGAAGCAGAAATCTAGCTTTACATATAATGTAACCATGGGAGCCCTAACATGGATTTCTTCCACATAGAAGAGGCAAATTGCTTGGAGAACTATATCATCAAGATGAAGGGATAGAGGCAGGATATTTTCAAGAAAAAAAAAAAAGAAGGGATAGAGGCAGGATACTTTTCAAAAAAAAAAAGGAAGGGATAGAGGCAGGATAATATGGTGGTAAAATATTTTTAACTCCTTACTCAAAACCTTCCTAGATCTCCATTAGGCAATTGGAGTTTGGATTCTATCACCAAGTGAGGCAGCAGCATGTCTGGAAAAAGACTTTCTGGAAAAGAAAATTGGAATGGGAAAAGAGATGAATGAAGATATTCTTCAACTCCAAATAGCTCTAGCTTTGACTTCCATTAGAATATTGAAAGTTAATGATCAAATTTAGAAGAGACAAATGGAAACTATTTTTACCAATCTTAATTCTAAAGGTGGAAGGTGTATGGAAACTATTGGAATTCCCCTAAGCACATAGTTATCTATCATTTTTATGGCAATCACTTTAGGAACCTTACACTGCTATTTTAATATTACCTTCATTTCTTAGAAAAGAAAAAGAAAAAATAAATTTCTACATTTTTATAAATCATAGGCTCTTATTTTCTTGTTTTTTTAATCATTTCATTGGCTTGTTGCTATCTCCTGTTCTTGCATGTTAAAAGTTGTTTGGTTATGAACAATATCCCCTGTCACATCCATGTGCTCTAAAGGCAACTACTTGAAAAGAAAATCAAGTATAACAAACCTATCAAAGTTGAAATATTTGATATAACCTACAAGTAACACAACAGCATGTAAAATATTAATAACCTCGAGTAACTTGATGTGATCAGCATTAGTACCCACATATGTAATGATGCAACAATGTCTTAAAAGGCTAGAGATTGTAAATTTTTTCTTAGTAGTAACTCTCTACGTAGAAGAATATCATCATCTCTTGAATTCTTTGTTGTTCACTGCTATTTTCAATGTTCAGGCAAATTCCACCATGCATGTGCTGCCATACATAACAAGTACATGAAGCACAAGTCACATCCAATCATACAATCCATTTGTTTCTACTTTCTATGTCCAACTGTAACCTGAATAGCTCGGTTTCAGCAAAAAACAATGGAATTGATTCAACCAAAAAATATGTCAAGACTTGTTAACTCTTTCTCTGAAAACCTCAAAATGGTCCTCTTCCCTAACAAGTTTGCCAATCTATATCCTTACAATAATCAGTCTATATCTTTGAGATCCCAATCTTTCTCCTCTCTTACAGTTGAATGACAGAACAGAACAATAGCATATGAACCAAATTGAAGTAGGATAAGTATTTCATGTTTGTCATCAACTTTCAGAGACAAACATGCCTCATATCACTGGCTGGAATATAAACATGAACAGGGCAAACATCTGTCTTCTTATATGGAGTAGAACTTGAAATATAGGGGGCAAATTAAAGGCATTCCATGTGCATGGAATTTTTTTGGAAGGTAAGCAGCATGAACCGAATCCATAACGTTTGTGGTTACACAATTGAGCACTCAACAAAGTGGAAGGAGCATGGAATTTATGGCCCTAGATGTCCCTAGAGGGAGAGAAATCCATGATAAATCATTGCGGAGTAGGGACAGTCAATGGAGTAGGAGCTATGTGTTCTGAGTCAATACCTTACTGGGACAATCTCAAAAATGTACACCTTTGCATCAGTCATGGACAATAATGGTTTTCTCCAACTATTCATCTCAGATATTTGTATATCTTCAACTATTGTGATTGTCTTCGTGCATATGAAACGCTCATCAAAATTCCAGCATGCAACTCACATATGATCTTCTCCCTCCTACCATAGAATGTAGTCACCAGCATATCAAACTGAGGTGATTACCACACTCTCTTTACACATTGCCAATGAGTGAAGTGAAAGCACAATTAGGTGCATATAGAGGTCATAGTGATCCTTTTTAAGAACTATAAACCCAATAAATTCTACAAACCTTGTCAATACATTGATCTCCTGATTTTACTAAAAAGGCATAAACTTCAGCAATGAAGCACTCCTTGCAAGTATGCACACAGCCTGATATTTCTTGCACTCCAATTGTGAGTTTTTGTACAGTGACATAATGGTGTCAATGAAAAAGGAAACTCCACACGAAAAAGATAGTGTGAACAATACGTCAGAGAATGGAACCATGTGCAGGGTTTCACTTCACAGTAGATCATTTCTGTTTTTTTCCTGCAAATTCTTTACTAAACTGTCTCTCCAATCCTACACATCTTGGACCAGTGCAAAGAATGTCATCTTATGTGGACATTCTGTTCATAGAGTTTTCACAAAAGATGGTGCTAGGCCAATAGAGAGCCATAGCAAGATGAGATGAATCTTGTTCTACCTTAATTACCTTTGGTAAAGATAAAAGTCAAATGACAGGCACTTTGTTCATCCTTGTCCACTCTAGTTTCACATTTTCCATATGACCTGCGGTCAGAGGCACTATAGGTTGCAAATAAACCAAGAAGAAACATCACAAGAATAAACCAAGACGAAACATCACAAGGTCATGTAATCTACACTCCACAGGCAGTCAATGACAGTTTGAACTCTCTCAGTGTGTCTTTACAATACCTTTTGAATGCCTTTGTAATTTTCTACAAATGGAAACACTGCCTAGATCATGTCAAACCACATTAATGTATTGAGTGAATCAGCAAGGACAAACAAGATGATAAGCTTCTTGTACAACTGTACTTAATTCCTCGCCACTTGTCAAAAATCTAGCTAAGTTAGCTAGAATCTGATTGGAAGAAACATAACAATAACTTTGCAGACCAATTTGGGGCATCAAACATCAGATTTTTATGAAATTTGGACCATTGGAAAGCTTACTCAAAGACCTTTCCAACAAGCCCAACTTCAGCCAATTTTTAGTTACGTAACCCGAGTTACGACCAATAGGTGTCAAAAGGAGTCCAAACCGAGATTCTCTCCTACTTTCACTCTTCCACTTCTACCTTTTCTCTTCCAAACCGTGTGGCCGACTTTGGACTCCCCATGGACGTGTGGAGTGCTTCAGCAGCTAGGATTGGACTCTTACGCATGGATGGTTCATATTTGAACTAATTTGAGTGGGGTAAGGATTGAATGGAAGTTACTTCCCTCAAGCAACTAGAACTCTCTCTCTCTTCCAACGTGGTTTTCTACTCCTCTCCAACGTGAGCATGAACACTTGGGCGCATGAAGACATTGTGTTTGAGTGCCTTAGGGTTTGACATGTCTTATGGGGATTGGTTGTAATTTTATTATTATTTATTATTGGTTCTCATGCAACCATTGTCAGATGGATTTCATGTCAAATTAGGTTTTTGATCCTTGTTCCCATGCCAATTAGGTGTGGTTGGGCGTGGGTAAGGTTAGAGTTAGGTTAAGCTTGAGTTAAGGTTAGGGTTTTGAGTTTAAACAAGTCTATAAAACATGTACCCACGGCCGAATTTAGGAGAAAATTGGGAGTTCAGATTTTGTACATCAGAATGATGTTTAATGAAAGCTTAGTGAAGCTTGGTTTGAGTTATGCAAATTGGAGTCAAGTGCACTCTCCTTTTGTGCAACTAAGTTCCTTTTTTCTAGACTAGTTTTATATGCTTGAATCGATTGAATTAAATACATGGTTTGTTGTTGATTTTATTGGTTCTTAGACAAGTGCATTGCTAGGACATTTGCCCATTCCTTCAGTTGTGTTTTGGCTTGAATATTGAGGATTCTAATCACCCTAATTCAGCCAGAAAAGTGACTCAGTTTCAGCCAGCAAAGTGACTGTTTAAACAATCAGTTTGCAGCCAGCAAAGTGACTGAATTAACATACTGTTTGCAGCCAGCAAACAACTGCATAACAGTCCATTTTTTTCAGCCACCAAAGAGGCTGGTTTTTTAGCAGTGAGTCTCGGCCATTGAGGGGCTGTTTAGCATCCAATTTTGGCCAGCAAGAGGGCTGTTTTAAAACACTAGATTCGGCCAGCAGAGGTGCCCATTTCTGAGTATCAAATCTGGGCAGCCAACAGTCATTTTACTGCCATACATTCAGCCGAATACCATTTGGTTTGGAGTTAGAAATTACCTTGATTCAATCAAGCCAAGCTAGTCTAAATTGGATTTATCTTGCCAAAGGGTTGCGTGTTGGCATCCTCTTTGGATTTAGCTGATCTCGGGTGTCACCGGATTGGTTTCATATTTTCATTGTGGTCTAAGGTTGGTTCTCCAACACCACCTTAGCCTACATCAATTGATATCAGAGCTGCCTTTAGCACACTTTGGTACATAACCACTTCAAACAGAAGTTTGTTTGGTTCTACATCACCTAATGTATGTCCAATACTAACTTGGACTACATTAGACATCCTTAAGGATTGACTTGCTGGTGTCACAGATGCATCTCTACGACTGATAATTTTGGTTTGAAGCATGCTATAAATCAAGAAATGTATTTTCCAAGACACAAAAATAAGCATGCATTGATATTGCCATAGTACAAATAAAGATCAGCAGGATAGGAAAAACATAGAATGTATTAACATAAAAACAAAAGAGAATATTTACCTGTCTCAAAAGTGCACTCATTAGATCATCTTGACCAAATTGTTCAGTAAGTTGTGTCTGCTCACCACTCACACTGGAAACATTCTCCACCTTAACTCCAAAAGAAAGATCAACAAAAGGATTGCCATGGTGTTGAGAAATGCTTTGCAAATTCCTACTTCCTTCTTCTGCTTTCATTTGCACCTCCCCTTTTCCTACAAGGAATGAATTCCTGTTCTGCACATTTATTTGAGTTGCTGAAAAACCTTGATGACCCAAAACCAGTGAACTGAAATCAGGATCATTTTTTATATATGAGTTCACAAGATGAGATGATTCGTAAGGGATACTGCTGTGTTGGAGTTCATTAAAGGGGCCATAACTTTGGATAATGCCCCTTGATCCTTTAACAGTGGCATTATTTTGTCCATCATAACTTCCTATTACTGGCAGGGCTTCATGATATATTCCAGCAGATGTAAGATTGGATAACCCATCTGTCCTTGTAAGAGCGAAGCCATTTTTAGACAGTTCAGGATAATCAACAGATGAAGCTTGAGAGGCTGAAACATTCGTGAAATTTCCATTTCTTCCCACTACCTGACCTACAATCTCATTGAAAAGTATCTGCTTCCCGACGGATGAAGGAAGCCCTGAAGAATGACTACTTGCTATTTCATTTAGCAATTGTCCCTTTGGCCGTGACTGCTGCAAGAAGTCCACCTGTGTCTGGCTTTGATTTTGATACACTGGGAATTGTGGTCTTTGTTGAGTCATAGGCATCATAAAAGAACTGGTTTGGTGACCATGAATGGTATCTACATGAGATGACGAGGCTGTTCTTTGAAGTGAAGTTGGCGAGTTAGAAAACCAGATGTACCCTCACCAACTTGAGGACCCATATTACCAAATGGCCTGCATAGAGTGATGCATATGTGCCAGCGGCTTTGGTTCAACAGAATTTGGGAGTCCTTGAAGCAAGCTTGCTTGTTTATTGCCTAGCTGCTGTCCTCCATATTTTACTTTTGAAGAGTTTGCAAAATGTGTGTCAGAATTCAAAAGGTTGATTTGATCAGCAAGAGAGATGCCCATACCAGCATTAGAAGTTGTTCGACCAAGTCCAGCCTGTAATGTCATGAGATTATGTTGTGGAAGCTGACCTGATGCAGCAAGGGCTTGGAGGCTGAAACCATCAAGTGAAGCAATTGACCCAAAAGTTGATTCTGGAGCTCCAATGAAAGGTGTACTAATTCCACCCTGATGCTGTGATACCCCGCTTACCCTTTTAAGGTACAACCGGTACTTCTGCATCACATAATTAGGGGTTTCAGTCCTCTAACAGAAAACAAACACATCACAACATCCAATCAAAACATTTCCCCAGCACTATGAATTGTACATGTAGGACCCACCTTACAACCCAAATCATTTTATTATCATCATTATCATCGTTGCCGTCATCGTCATTGTCACTGTCATCATCATTGTCATTGTCATCATCCTACCCAATGCCCTATCCATCTTTGATTTTTGAATTCTACACTTCCAATCTACTTAAGTAAATGAAATCATTTGATATGATGAATCATCTTGTGAAAAGGTGTCCAAAGCACCAGCCCTACCAGATGGTCCTACAAGTCGTACTTCTTATGGCTGAAATTGTCTAGTTAGAAGAGAACATTGGATGGACAGAATCAGATAAAGGGGACATGCAAGCATGTAACATCCAATTAAGAACACAAAATATGAATCTCAAATGATTGAAAGGGAGGACCCCATATGCAGTCATATACAAAGATATAAGAGAATAACAACCCAAGTTGCAGTTAACTTGGATTTTTCCTATTTTTCTTTTAAGCCATTTCGATGTTCAGTTTCTTGTTGAAATTCTAAGAATTCAAAAGCACATTTATTGTTTTTAGAGCACTGACAAAATTGAGTAGTTATTTGCATGCAGGGAGGAAGGGTTCGGCTGTGTCTTTTCTGAAAATAGAAATTATACCTGAAGGTGACTGGCAACATTTTCTCTTGTGAGGCCAGGAACATTCATCAACTCCAAAATTTTCTTTGGAACAGCCTCTGCATTGAGGAAGAGAAGCTCAAACATTAGATTGGGAGCCCTTTAAAACAGTAAAGCCAACAAATGCCAAATGATAAGAACTAACAGATTCTCAAGCCATGTGTTGGCAAGTGGAACCACTGATTTAGAGGTCCATGTCATTGACATAATTGCCCCAAGATGGTCAGTTCAAAAGATAAAGAAAGATGGAAACTTATAGCTGTCCAATTGTCAGCCTGACTTGCATGGAATTGGGAGGTTCATTTCAGGTCTTTCTCAACCTTCTTCTTCCAGGCCATTAATCTATATGATCTGTGGTGTTGACTGTCCCAAAAGGATATTTTTGGTTATGGTTTACAACAATGCATCAGTTATTCATGAGAAAAAAAATTGAATAAAAGTAGTCTTACTATCAATGCCTAGTTGGTTGACAGCAGCAACAAACTGTTGGTGCAGTTCAACTGACCACACCACACGTGGTTTCTTCAAAGTAGAAGAATCCTCACGCTCATCACTCTCATCCTCTTCATCCTTCCCATCCTTCCTTTTCTTTGAATGTTTCCAATTCGCTTCATTCACAGAGGATGCATAATCTGCATCATCTGATGATTTTCGCTGTCTGTCATTGTCATCCACACTACCTGATTGTTCTAATTCTTTCCACTCATTCCTCTTCTTCCTCACTACATGTTGCCATATGTTCTTCAGTGCTTCCATTCGCACAGGCTTTATAAGGTAATCACATGCTCCATGTGTGACTCCTTTCATAACCACATCCTTCCCATCATCAGCAGACATCACTGCGAATGTATAAGATTTGAGAATCAGAATTGTATATGTTAGGTCCTCAAAAGGGTATACTTGCAGAAAATATATCCACTCACTGATAACAGGTAGGTCCATCTCCAGCCCAATATGCTCAAGGAGCTTAAAACCATCCATATCGGGCATGTAGACATCACTTAAAACAAGATCAAATGCGCCTTTCCTCTCCCGGAGCATGGATAAAGCAACCACTGCCCGTGGACATGTTGTAACTGAACACAATGTAGCAAAAGACTATTGATCAGTTCCACAATGGAATATCCAGTAACTTTTGTGCAAGAGCATGCCACCAAGTGGCAATAAGAACTACAGGCAATTAATATTTAACTTCCCATCACATAGTGATTCAGGTCTGTAGCATCTCAGTTACATATTAAGAGGAAAAGGAAGAAAAAAAAATTACAGCTCTACACAAAATCATCAATATGGAGAAAGTTTGAGAGGGGAAAAGATATAGAAAGAATTTTTTTTACAAACTTCAGCAGAATCTACAGTTATCTCCGTATTGATTTTGAAGAGAAAGGGTGATTTGATGGCTTCTGGCTGTTTATAAAATTCTGCACGAGAACTGTCAGATTCAACTTCCCATATTTTGATGGATTGTTTAACAAGAATCAGATCATGGGTGTGAGTGTTCAGGAGATCTATATCATCTCAAGTCATATGGTTATCTCATCCTCTTTCAGATCTCAGAACAACAAAAGACATACATCTTACTGTTTGATTATTAACTGAGATGTGAATACCACAGACAGCATAGCTATCAAGAAATCCTATGTCAGAGACTAAAATTACAGAAATTGAAGAATCCAACTGCTACAGGCAACACTGGAATCCAAGATTCAAAATAAGAGACAAATCAATAACATAATGACAATTAGAGGAAATTTGATAGCCGACCATTACAATTATAGCAAATGAACAACCAAAATATTAAAAGAACCCAAAAGATAAAACTTTGGATCAGAACCATTAAGAGATGTGTCAGAACACATAATAATTTACAGTGAATTCAAATCTTATAATTACAACTGCAGAGAATGAATAACCCCAATGCCAAAATAAGCCAAAAAAGTGAATTCTGGTTATAAATCAATAACGGGGACATTACCTTCATAGTGACAGTTCTGAAGCATCTTCTCCAGGATCTTTAGACAAATCAGATCATCATCAACGACAAGAACCCGAAGACCAGCCGGAAACTGATCATAGACTCCATCTCCAGCACTACGACTCCCAGCTGAACTCGCCATTGAAGCCGGCACTGCTGCGGTGCCACCGTTGTTATCCATGCCGATCCAACCACTAAAAGCAATTCAATTCAAGCAGTTGAGAGCCCCTCCAAAGTTCCAAACTCAACTCTCATCTGAATCGAATCCAAATCTAAAATTCATGAAATTGGCAACCCTTTCAGCCTCCAAAACA
Source organism: Chimonanthus salicifolius (assembly GCA_013350335.1). NCBI lineage: Eukaryota > Viridiplantae > Streptophyta > Magnoliopsida > Laurales > Calycanthaceae > Chimonanthus > Chimonanthus salicifolius. Next base: position 7,714,776 of record CM023535.1, on the reverse strand, counting down.
TGCCTATTTGCATAAATACTGCTTCCTCGAAACTGGGTGCAAGAAAGGGAATCGAGGGACAATAGTAATTGAGTTAATGAGATCATTACTCATCTCTTTACGCATGTATGACTGACTTCCTCTTATTTCTTTGGCCCCTATAAATACATATGCAGTAAACATATATGTATACACAGAGAGAGGAAACAATAGAAAGAAGAAGCAGAGTGTAGGAGATGAAGAAGAAAGGGGAGGTGGGTATATTTAGATTGGATCTGAAAGTGAAAAAAAATGGTGATTTTAGGAGTTGGAATGGATCTTTGGACTGCTCCCTCTCTCTTCCTCTTATATATATATATATATTATTTATTCAATCCCTTTCTCTCTCCTTTGATGTGTGGATATATCTATAGAGAGATTGAGAGAGAGAGAGAGAGAGAGAGAGAGAGAGAGAAGACGAGGTTGTATGCTGAAAAAGTGGATCCAGCTCATGGATGTTAGCTAAAGAAACCGGATGCCAAAACCGAAATGCATGAATTTCTTTGACGCCGTTATCTACCTGTACATGCCGCAATCAACCCTCCAATCCAAGATTCACAGCCACCCCCCCGCAGTAATTTTTTTCTTTCCTTTCCTTAGCAGCATAGACAATTTAAAGTTGACTTTTTTTTTTTTTTCTTTCCTTTTTTATTTTCTTTCAATCAATCATAGATGATGTGTTGTAATCCCTGTACATGAAATTTTAGAAGGTAGAGTTTATCTTTTCGAAATTCAAACATCTAATGTAAAATAAAAAGAATATTTTCCAAATACTTTTATAAATTAAATAGAGTACAAAAATCAAATTCAAATAACTAAATTGTAAATAAATGAGTTTAATGGTTTAATAATGATTACGACATTGAGTGATACATTAAAACATTTTTGAATGATGAACAATTACTTTGCACTACATAGATTGAGTGGAAGTATCATGTATTAATCAATCTATAATATTTTACTACTCGAATCTCTAAATTCAAATTCAATTTGAGGCATTGGTCCAGTGCTCATCACCAAATGTCAAGTATCAGACGTACAAATATTTATTTAATAATTTAAAATCTAAAAATTTAAAATGAAAAAATTAACATAAATCACACTGGAATTGACCTTACAAAAAAAAAAAAAATTATGCATCTATTCATTATTTTATTTGAAGACTGCACACCTTTGAAAACCTCGTTTCAGATAAAAAAATCAGACATTTTTTATACGACGGAGAACTCCAAAGCTCTCACCTCTTCTTTTTAAGTGCAAAATTTCTCTTCTCAAGTACAAAATTTCACCTTTTTTTCTAGTATCTTTTTCTGAAAAAAAATCTCATCGGTGATACCCACGGTTATTAGGGCACATCAGATGAGGCTATGAAGGTTGAAACTTGACATCTTAATTTCTTGAGGCAAGAGATTACCAATTGAGTTACACTCATATCACTGATCTTCTTTTAGATCATTGCTTTAACGAATTAGATGATAGAGTTCTTTTAATCCATTATAAATCATAATTTTTAAATAATTTTTTATAATTTATTAAAAATCAAGACCTTTTATTTTATTAAAATCTACTAAAAATGATACTAATACTAAGAATGGATTTTCCATAAGTGGAGACAATCAGACTGCAGTGAGTAACTCGGTAGAGTGGCTGACTTGATGGGTTTGTTAAGTTGTATCTGACTAGACTCTGTCACGTTCAATTAACTGAAATTCAATCTCAAAAAATCAATTAACTTTTCTAACCACACTCGTAAATAGAAGGAAGATCCAAAAATAGATAAATTATCCTTGTAATTAAGCCCTAATCACGAAAAAGACACGGTTTAATAGATAAATGGTGCCAAGTGTAATCCCATTTTTAATAAATTCATTTAATAGATTTTATGTCTAAGTGTATGGGTTAATACGATGTACATTGGTGTGCAATGAGCATTTCACTTTGTTTTATGCAACATTTAGTAAATATGTATATTTTTATTTATGAAGCTAATAAAATTTAGAAAAATAAATTAATTTTTTAAATTAAATTAGACTTCTAAAAATAAAGCATTTAAATGTAAGTGGCCAATTTACAAAACGTCTAGATGGTGTGGAACACATAATGTTTATTACGTATAAAGTTATTTATTAATTTATTTTATAATTAAAATAATTAATTAAAGCTTTTCAATCACTATGAAATACATAATGTATTAAATTGATAGTTTATTTGTGAAAAATAGAACTAAGAAAAAATAACAAACTTACTTATAAAATTGAAGATGAGAAATATACATACTCAAAAACTATCCAAATCATTTTTTCTCACCAAATTAAATTTTAAAGTCATCTCTCCTATTTTTAGCTATTTTAAGTTTTTAAGTTTTAACATCAGTTTTCTCCTTTTTTTCTTTAGTTGTTGGCATGATGAAATGGAATCAAATCTTTCCAACTCATCACATCCATTTCCAATTTCTTTTTCCCATTTTTAGGCTTTTCTAGAGGGATTTTTTTTTTTCTAATTTTTAGATTGAGATGGGTTAGATCCTTCTAACTCATTTGGATTTAATTTTAATATCTTTTTTTTATATATTTTAGCCAGTTATAAAAAGAATTTTACATATGTTTTAGCTAATAATGTGACAAATGTACGATAAGTTATTACCAACTATCAAATCTAATCCTAAAATCTATTTTTATATTTTTAGCATTTTTATGCAATTTTTATTTTTAATGTTAACGTGGCAGGTTAAGTCTTTCAAATTAACTAAAATCAAATTTTAAATATTTTTCTATGTTAATTATATTTTGGATGAATTTTTATTTTTATTTTTTGCTAATAATGGATACAAATCATACAAGTTTAATGAATGATTAGTTGAGATACATTTGATAAACACTTTACATGTCTTTTTTTATGTTAAAGTAGAGTAGTAACTAATAAGATTGGACAACCCCAGCGAATTCAAGCACTTGCTTAGATGACATTATGACTAAATAACGAAGGATTCCAAGACCTACACCTCTAATTGAGTAAGAGAGTATTGGATGAAACTCTAGATGTATATAATCTCTGCAAGCTACGAGCATCGAGTGAATATGCGACTAGAATTTAGGACCTCTATTTCATAGGCAAAAGTGTCTGCCGTTTGAACTATCATGCGTGGTAAATATTTCTTCTTCTAAATTTTCACTAACCTTCTTTTGCTTTTTAGTTGGTACTGATTTGAAAATTATCTAAAATTATTTCTTTTTTATTAAACAAAGATAAATAATATGTTCAAGTGACATATTTTCTAATTTATTCAAGATATCCCTCTTATCATACACATTCTCATTACTACAATTTTATATACTTGCCTTTTTCATCCATTTTATGATTGTTGCCCCAAATCTCTCTAATATTTTCATAAAATATCTCTGTATCATCTTAATATCATTTTATGATAATGCTTTTTCTATTTCAAAATACCATTAAAAATAAAAATTTCACAACTTTCTTGATATTAACAAGACTAATACTATAAAATTTAGTATCAAGACATAAAATCCTTATACATTTTTTATTACATCTTTAATATTCTAATTCAATGATATATATTACATCTTTTAAAATTAGATTAATAAAAATATATTTTCAGGGTAGCGATCTTCTCATGGGAGGTTTGTGTAATCAGACACAGGTTTTAAGTGTATTACCACCCTTTGCATGAATAGTAAAATCGGCTTACCAACCCTTAGAATGAACAGCAAAATCGGTTCATGGAAAGTTTACCATTCGTATAAACAGAAAATTCGGCTCGCCGAAATTCATATGAACAATAACATCGGCTCACCGAAATACACATGAATAGAAAAATCGATTTGCTGAAATTCATATGAACAGTAAAATCTACTCGCCAAAATTCTCATGAACAATAAATTGAATCGCCGAAATTCGCATGAACAGTAGAATTGGTTGGCCAAAATTCGCATAAACAGTAGAATCGTCTAACCAAAATTCGCCTCGACTGGTCAAAATTTTAAAATTCATGCGAAGGGTCAAATTTTACTGTTCATACGAAAGGTAAAATTGACAATATACTAAAATCCATGTTGGGTTATACAAAATATTCGTGGAAGGATCACTACCCTATTTTTAATATGATAATTTTTTTAACAAAAAACTTAAAATGGTGTCAAACGTAGTCCGTAAGAGCACGGGAGTCCACCTTTTTGCCCTCCTTAACTTTTATGCCTTTTAGAGGCTTTTAACGTATGGAATTTATGTGGCTGCGCGCATTATTGCACGCGCGCACGTTAAATATTGTAGATAGACTCTGTTAGCTTTTACTAGGGTATTGACACGTGCCCCACAACCTGCAGAAAAAGTCTGAATTATCTTTTAATGAGCCTTTGATAACTATTCATTCCATTTAATGAGTTGACATTCTTCACCAATATTGTGACCGTAGATTAATTAAAAATTAAAAGATTAAAAAATATTTTTAATTTATGTGAATATAATCTAGAATACTGATTAAATCTATTAAAATGTAAAATTAGTTGAAGTTAGACTTCATAATCACATGCCTTGAATAGAATAATTAATAATACCTGTTAAAGTTAATTTAATTTTCTTATTAATCACAACTACGTTATAATGAAGTTCATATTTTTAATTTATGTCTTCATGTAATATTGATTTTAGTTTCACTTGCAGACTGTCGGCTATATATCTACCTGGGCCTAATGTCCAAGTTCCAACCTAAATTTGACCATATCAAGGCAGGCAATAGCTTTCCTCAGTCTTCCTCACCGCCTTTAAAAAGTTTAAAAATATCAGTGTCAGATTATAGTGGTTCACTGCTACTAGAATAGAGAAAGCTGCAGCCCAGTCCAAAAAGTTCATTTACTCATATGTTCAGTTTGTGCTCTATATCTAAGAATACACAATTGTACGAAATTTGAATTTGAAACAATTTTAAGTATTGGAATTTATCCAACATCTGTGAATGCCATTAATTCTGTGAACAAAGTTTTCACAAGAAGAAGAAGAGGCTGATTAGAATTTCGACTCCCTTAAGACTAGCAAACTTAGATCTCAAATCTCATAGAGCCAAACAATAAAGATACATGTCAGACCCACTATTTTTTTCCCTTTATGACTATAATGCAAGCTTCTTAAAATATTCGATTAATTATCAAAGTATTTGTAAGTCTTTCTATCTAAACACGCTGAATAATTTTGTAGAGAGTAGTCTGACCCACACGCTGAATAATTTTGTAGAGAGTAGGCTGACCCACTAGTTTCATACGACAAAAAGTGATTATTATCAAAAGTATTTTATTTATTTGACACAATGCTATATAAACTCAAGATGATAATAGATTAGAAACACTTTAATTTGATTGGGTATTTTAGAGCTTCACAAGAGATGGCTAAAATACTTTTGACATGATAGACTATGCCTGGTTGTCTAATCTACAAGTAGGGGAGATTTTTGTGTGGAATTATTCAAGTTTCCTATGTGTTAGGTATTTGACCTAATGTAGCAAAAGAGGGGTTGGAATGCAAAATATTAAATTCTTTAATCTATTCGATGTTAAGCTGGCTTACACTTAGGCTAAACTCCATTAGATACCTCGCAAGTCATCTATGAATCTAAACAATTTTCTTCTTGTGACTCACTATATGACAATTCACTATCCATATCAAGTAGCCCTTCCATTCTTGTAGTGGCTTTCAGTTAGTACCAAACAACTATTGTTCTAAGATTTGAACATGAGATATAATATTTGCTTTCATACTATATGTTAGGTATGTGATCAATAAGTCAAAAACTTTAAAATAGATAGAAGAAATTAGACCATTTAAATAAATTCGATGCTAAGTTGGCCTACACCTTAAGTTAAACTCCACTGGACACATAAGAAGACATCAAGAACTTCAATATAGATAAAATCAAAGGTGTGTTAGTAATTTCAATAATTTAAAACAAAATCCAAAATCTTAAAAGCATCCAATGTGTTTTTTTTTTTTTAACACCATATGATCCTTAGAGTGACTTCCTAACGAGATATGGTAACCATTGCAATTTTGAGAAATTTGTTATACGGATGTGTCTTTAAGTCTATTTAATGTTGTCAACAGTGGAAACTAAGAGCTACATAGCTTGACAAACTGACTCACATTAAGATACTTTCTTCATACTTTCATTATTTCTTACAGCTAAGCATGTAAAATAGAAAGAAATAACCTTTCAAGAGTAGGTATGCATGTCTCTATCTGCAAACACAATTTCTAAAATCATTTTGCATGAAAAATGATTAATATGGAGGGGGTATAAGAAAAATATTCATGGAAAAATGAATTTTATTTTACTAGTTTAAAGTGAAATTTGCTCTTAAGTCAAAACGAATGTTGAAAGTCTTCAATTTGCAAAATGTTTCTCTTTTCTAAATATTTTGTACAAAAATAGATATAAAAAATAATTCAGAAGGGTTGGCTCACTTGGAAAAACCCTCTCTCAAGTTTTCAAGCTCCATAGTATAATTCTGAACTTGTTGTTCTTAGTATGGAGCCACACTGGTCCATTGCTGTTGAGGTCCTTCTTTCCTTTGCGAATCGACTTTTAAGAGGTGCTATCCTCGTCCTCAAAAGTAGATCCTCCTAGGGGTTGACACATTTTACACTGCGTCGAACCTATCTTCTCGTCAGTATAGGTTTAGGCCATCATTGTTAGTAGGAAGTCTTAGGATCAAGTCCTTCTCAATTATAAAATAGGTCACTCTCCATTATTTTGTATCCAATTTGTGCAGATTGAGAGATTTACACATATAACAAATATTAGTCAGATGAGACGTTTGAATACCTTGATCTTATAAAAAATGAGAGATGATAGTTTTGTAATATAGTTTTCGAACTTAAAATAGGATATACATGGGATAATTAGAAAAAAAATCTTTACTAAATATTAGAGTACCAACTGATGGTGATTTTTACAATTTCTTATCCTTTCTCCACCAAACAGCAATCCAACTCAGCTAAAATCCAAAAGGGCCAACCCACTACAATTAGAGGTCCATAGCAGCCGTGACAAAGCCAATGGATGATGACTCCGTCGACACGTGGATGTGTAATTGGTGAACACATGGACCAAAGGGAGAAGAGAGCCAATGGGGTAAAAAATAAGTGGACATACACAAAAACCATTTGGTGGGCCACACACCATCTCTACTCAATTGGGGTCCACCCATTTTATGGGTTCTTGTTTTATAAGGAAACTTTAATGGAAAGCAGTTGTTAAATTGGATGGTTTGGGCTCACCTGTACCACATACATTTATGGTATTGTGCTTCTTATAGCAAAAATATCACGTGGAGGAGATCGTGTTGCCCCCTTCCTTCCAACAACTATGATTATTTTGTAATTATCATTCTAGGAGAGTGATAAATGACAGACCATGTTGCAGGAAAGAGAGAACTGATACGCGGATAGAAAATTAATGTGGCACCTTCTATTTATATTTTAAAAATATTTAGGATAGCGGTCTTCACGGGAGGTCTGTGTAATCCGACACAGATGTTATTGTATTATCTATTATACCTTTCACTTGCTTTACTAAAATATATATATATATATATATATATATATATATATATATATATATATAAAGAATGTCAGTGATCTAATTTAGTGTTCATCGATGAGCCAATTTTACTCTTCATACGAAGAGTGAAATTGACAATAAAGTAAAATACGTATTTAGTTACACAAACCTCCTATGGGAGGATCGCTACCCAATATTTGTCGTTGTAATTTTAAGATTGCATATTAAATTTTATAAGTTTCATATTGTATTAAATCTCATATGCTATCACATGTATTTACGGCCTCTAGTCGATCCTTAGAGCTATCACACTCAGACTCAAATACTTAACTAATTATAAATCAAATACACCTCTTAATTAGAGATAAACACAAACTGTATAAATCCTAATCACATAATAATTCTAATATCCTAAGTATGTTACAACAAATAGCCATATACATATTGTGATGGATAGGCACATGTTTCCAATTTCACTTGAGACAAATTTAAACAAGTAATTATGTATATATAATTTTCATTTTTGATTAAAAAACAATATTTATTTTAAAACGAGTTATAAGTCCTTCTGTTTTCTTTTATAATTGTCTATATAAAAAATAAAATTTACGTTAAAATGAGTTATAGCATTATTGTATTTGGGCCAAATTCAAAAGTTAGATTTTTGAGCTTTTGAGTTGGACCAAGCTCTACATATAGATCTTAGGATGTGATGAACTCATGAAAATTTGACCCACAACCAGAATTGGAAATATAGTTTGAGCCTAAATGATAAAAAATAATATAAAACTCAAATGTATGAGTTCAAAATGAGATAACTTGAAGGCAGGGGTGCAAATCTCGGCAAGACTGAGATATCGGCCTATAAAATTCCCTCTTGTCTTCTCTCTGTGTGTGTGTGTTTTTTTTTTTAAATATCAGTATTTTATTATTATTTTATTTTTTATGAATTAAAAAATAAATAAAAATCCAAATAAGAAGCTTTTTTTTTTTATAAAAAAATTAAAAATGAAAATATGGCCAATATTTTGAATATCGTCTGATATCTGGGCCGATATTGGTCTAATATCGGCCGAAACATCAACTCGAGCCCACCACCATTTTGATTTTTTTTTTTTTTTAAAAAAAGATCGATATTTTTTATATCGGCCGATATCAAATCGATATATCGTCCATATCGGCAGAGAACTATTTTGTACAGGCCAATACAATACATATCTACCGATATTTACATCCATGTCTGAAGGGGTTTTTGAGGTTACTTTTAAAATTGATTTAACGTCTCAACGAGAGAAAGTTATTCTTTGATAACTTAGTGAACTTTGGAAGACTTCATTGAAGAAAGTTGCTCAAAGTCTCTTGAGCAAAATACTTTCTTTAGCAAATGATAAATGGTCTAAACAGATACAGAGACGTTACTTTTGAGATGAATTCTCTGTTGATAGCAAATCTTCGGGTAGTGATTTTTATGTTCTTATTGTTATTATTTTTTTTTATGGTTACACTGTTTTAAAAGCAATTTTCAAATTTAATATTATTTTAAGGAAAGAGGAAAAGAGAGAGAATGAGATAAGTAGAGTCAAATTTGAAAATTCCTTTCAAAAGCATAAATTATGAAAGAAAATGGAGTACAAAAATCATTACTCCAAATATTCTTATGCATTGCTTTAACACAACGTGTGAATAAAAGTTTGTGCAAGAAGAGATAAAGTTTGTAGAGAGATTTTCATTTATACCAATCAAAACCAAGAAGTCATTCACTTATCATTAAGAGCCAAGTGTCAAGTAATGACAAGTTGTATACCATGTGTCACAAGATTTACTAGCTTTGTGGAGGCTAAGGCGTCTTCCTCCTTTTTAAGCTTATAAATAAATAAGATTCGTTTTAACTTTTACAAGTGGACCAAATCTTTTTTTAATAAGGGGGATTTAAAATTTTGGATTCATTGTAATTCTGAATATGGATTCCAAGACTTGTTGGGACTTCAATATTTTGTAAAAAGGGGGTTTCAATGATCTTTAAATGGAGAGAATCATTGTAAATGGGTTATGGGCTGATCTCATCTTCCAATCTGTTTTTGAGGTGATCTTGTGATTTACACATCTTATCTATAATCCTTTTGTAATGAATGGAATTGGGCTTATCTTTTGTTTTTTAAGTTCTTTTGTACGTCATAACTTATGTATCATGCAATTGAATTTGGCCATTTTCAATTCATAGAAACATTGAAGTTAGTGCTGGTCCTATGATGTCCTGAAATTTCAAGGGCCGTGCGAAATCGTAAGATGATGCCCTACTCTATCCTTTTTTTTTGAGGGCCCTAATATACCTTGAAATTTTGAGGACCCTAGGCGCCGCCTATAGCCAGAGCCGACTCTATTGAAGTGTATATAAGAATTTAAATGTTCAATACTTGAACTAGTCATTAACAATGTAATTCTCCTTTGTCTATACCCCTTTTTTCTTTCCTGTGTGTTTGTTCTTTCATTCATCATTAATCACATTCTTTTCTCCTCATTCTATGCTGCTCCCTTTGTGCTCAAATTTCATTACTTTTATTGTATCAACTATCAAGATCTTCATTTACTCATTTTGTCATTCTACTCACCTTGAAGTTGTTCACTCCAACCAAGCTCAGTTATATCAACTAGAAAGCGTGTAGAAATTGGAGAGTAAGATTTTAAAAATAAAAATAGTTTTGAAATTAATAAAAACAAAAACAAGTTATATGAGTTAGTTTAATGGAGAGTAAAAGTTTAAAAATAAAATAGTTTGAAATTAGTAAAAACAAATACAAGTTATATGAGTTACTTTAATGAGTTTGAGAGTAGGAAGATGATACATTTACAATTAAAAATTATATTATCTCTGTCTCAATTTAGTTATCTTATATATATTTTGGGACTGTTTTAAAATAGTTGTCTCATATGCATTTTGGAAAAATTACACGATGTTGAAGAGAAGTGTATAAACCTTTTAAGAGCCCTTCCTTAAAAGTTCAAAATTTTAAAATGGGATACAGTAAGTATTAATATCGAGTTGTGGTAAATATGTGTTGGGGCAATTGTAAAATTAATGGAGGATATATACCTAGAGAAGATTTTTTTTTTTAACACAAATGACTACTATTTATATAGATGTAATAAGATGCATTTTCTCACTCTTAATTCTTTTATTAGGTTTGACCCTTTTATGATTTCGTCCATCATTTCAGTACTTTGTCCTTAAGAAAGAAGGTAGAAATATTCTATTAATGAAGATTCATAACAAGAGCAAATATCACAGTTAAAAAGTTGTCATTGTGGCAACTGGCAACCTCTGAAGGCTTGTGCATTTGAGACATTTCCTATTTTTTTAATAGAAAGAAGAAGGAAAGGCAATTTCATGGTTGATTAAATGGGCTTCTAATTCAACTCATTTAGGTTCAAGGCTTATAGGTAGGCCTAATTGTCAATTACTTAGGATCTTCATAACCATTCTTGGGCCTAGCCCATTAATGTATTGGGTCTAAATGGGCTCATTCTAGTCCGGGAGTACAAATCTCGGTCGATTCAGTGAGTATCAGCCAATACAGTTTTAAACTGCCAATTTTTGCCCAAAAAAATCAGGAGAGAGAGAGATATATCTGTCGAGATCCGAGATATTGGTCTAGATGCCGATATCTCGGTATGGACAAATTTTTTTTTCTCTCTCCTGTTCTAGCCACAATTTCAACCTTCAAACAAATCCAGAAGTAAGGGTGTTCACAAGGTGGGTTCGGGTCGGACTTCACTAAAAAAAGCCCGAGCACATCCAAAGTCTGAGCCCATTTATTTTGCATTTAAATATTTGTTTTTTAATCGTATAGATTGAAAAACTTAAATATCTACCATCATTTAAACTTTCAGTTTGAAATTTAATTTCTAACAACTTGATTTGGATAGTAAAAATTGGCTAACGTCCTTTTTCATGAAATTTTAACAAATTTTAATTTTTTAAGTCTTCTTTCAATCTATAAAATTAAAATTTCAATTTATAAATTAAAAAAAATTAAAAAATAAGTAACAACATTAACAGGCCTCGATTGATTTTAAAAAAAATCTTGAGCCAAGTTCATCGGATAAAACTCTTTATTAAGCCCATTTATTTAGATCAGATTTGGGCTGGGGCCAGGCCCTATTTGGACAAATGAACACCGGAGGCATGAACATGCGTATCTCATGTGTTCAAGATCCGTAATATTCTGTTTTCGAATTCTATGGCGAGTTCGAATCTCTGACTCGCACTTCCACATTGAAATCTATACTTAAAAGCCACACTAATACACATTATTTATTAGTGAAGTCCAATTTTCAACCAATATATAAAATTGATTGTGGATTAATGGATAAATTAAGAATTAATTCATCAAAGATTTGTGGCCAATCTATCTAGTAGAAAAAGTTTTAGTTATTAAAATAAGCTAATACAAAATATTTAGTGGTTTAAAATTAAAACTATAGATGACGAGTAGCGATTTTCACATGAGATTTTTGTGTAATTACACACGGAAATGAGTGGATTTTTCACTTTATCCTTCACGCTGCCATATAGATAACTTAAAAAAAAAAAGGTAAAAAATCGACACACTTACAGGCGAGCCAATCATTCCAAAACGACGACCTGGTTCGTTCATCAACTGTGGATTTTTTCCACATTTGGCTTAACGAGGTCGTGTCTTGACCGATTTCTACAAATAAGGTATCAAAATTCATTGACTCTGAATTTTATGAATTTCGAAACTGATTTTAAGTGAAAATTGTATAGTTTTGAACTTCAAAATCGTACCGAAAGAATTAAGAGGGAATACTATTTTTCTTAAATTCTTTAAGTACGATTTTTTAAGCCCAAAATTATACACTTTTCACTTAAAATCAGTCATAGAGTTTAAAAAATTTTACGTAAATGAATTTTGATACCTTGTTTGTAGAAATCGGTCGAGAAACGGATTCATTTGCAAACCTGAGCTAAACGCGGAAAAAATCCACAGCTGATGAAGGAACCAAAATGGCTTGCCATTTTAGAGTGATCTGCTCGCAAGTAATTCGTTTTTTAAGTTATCTTACAACAGGGGCGAAGGGTAAAGTGGAAAATCCATTAATTTTCGTGTCTGGTTAAACAAAAGTACCTTGTGAGAATCACCTTAGATGAGATGTCTTATTAATTTTAGGATCCACCTTTTTAATCTATTGATTAATCAATAATCCTTTTTCTGTATTTATAGGCACACATAGCTCTACTATAATTCTACATGTTATTATAAAATTTCCGCATTTGATGAATTCCTGAAACGGCCGGTTCAGTGCATCCGACTCAGAAAGAGTTTATTTATTTATATATCATTGTTAATTGTTTTTATTATTTAATTTTAATTTTAATTTGCGTGATCCGCATTTTTGGGTGGGAAGTCAGATAGCGCATTTGGATCTTCAATCCCTCCAAATTCTTTTTTCCAGTTCTCCCCTCAAACTTCTCCATCTCCACATGTTCTTCAATCGTGCAAGAAAGAACTAACCGATTTTCTTTCTTATTTTCCTTTCTCTCTCTGAAGGACACAATATAAATGTACATGATAAAGCAGAAGGCTTCCTTGCCACAGATGCAATTCCCTTCTTCTCTAATGCAATCACCCCAGGTGAAGTTTCGTACTTACTTCGAATCAATCTCTTTTTCTCATCCATGCTTCATTCCAATCCTTTCAAAACTCCAGACTGAACTATTTCTATGTTGTGTGGGATTTTATTTTACTTTCTAGTGTTGAAAATCTTGTATTTTTCGTTCATTAATCTTCACCAATTGATGGGCACCATGTTTTTGATGTAATGGGCACTCGTTGTTTTTCACCATTCAAACGCCGTTGGAACACTTACAGCTATATATATATATATATAGAAGGCAAAATTGGTGGCGCGATCGGTACACTTTATGCGTCTTTCGTCTCGGTTTCATTCTTTTGACTTTTTGTTGGAATATTGTTCTTGTACTTCGTTATTTCCTTTGATTTGTTTGCAGTTGCAGAAAATGGATCTCGGTTTCTCATGAAATTTGAAATGCTCTATGTTGGTGGATTTTTCTTCTTCGTTTATCTATTTTTTCATCTGGGTTTGATTATTTTGCTTTGTTGTTCCTACTTTCCTTTGATTTGTATGGCTGCGTTTTGGTTTTGTAATATCTAAGCAGCGTAAAAGTATGTGCTTTTTGTCCTTTGGTTGGTACTTGAGGTCTGCAATTTTAGAAAATGGATGCATGTTTTAATTTCTTAACAATTGTTGTAGTGTGTTTGCTGTTTTAGTCTTTAGTTAATTTAAATTGGTACTCGCATGCATTTGTAGACATGGATATTTTGAGAATGTAGACAATGAGAGGGTGTTTGGATTGAATGCTTTGTTCTTGAAACTGAAAAGGCTAATAGATATCTCACCTAGTCCCCCATGCCATTCTCTTGTAATGGTCTTGTGGAGGCAATAGCGGGGTGGTTCCTGCAATGGATATTCCACTTTTGACAGATTGCATGATTGGGTGATTGACTAGGTGATCCTGTCCATATAAAATATATAATTGATATTCATCTCTGTCCAAAACTATCCATTTTATAGATCTTTGGATGGGTTCGGAGATCAATGGTTGGGGAGGTACTTCCATCCTGTGAATGGTCCATGTCATGGACCTTTGTGCTGCACTGGTTGGGTGGGCCACACCTAGGTTAGAGTTTCCTGTAGAAGAAATAAAGAAGTTCTTTACCAAATAAAAAGAAGAAAGAAAAGTAGTTTAAATTAAATGATGAGGACAAGAATACTGGAAACAGTCATAAGTGGATGTGGATAGACCATCAAGATCCATCTGATCAATGATTCATAATATCTGAGTCATCCTGCTTTGTGTGGCATACAGTTTGGTGTGCTCTGCAAAGGTTAGAAAACTGACAGTGTTAATGATAATCAATGGATTTTTTTTTTTAACTTTTTTGAAGGGTGGATAATCAATGGATGTTATTGTATGGGAGTAGGAAATTCCAAGAGATGGAGAATATTAGGTTCATTCAAATGATGTTGGTTCCATTTTATTTTAACGAATGGTAAAGAAGCTAATTTCTTTTATACTATCTCAAAAAGAGGCTAATATTTTTTAACTTGATTTTCAGTGTTGAAGGATTGTAGATGCACAGCCCAAATTTTCCTGAGAGGGAAGCACTTTCTTTAAACAAAAATGTTGTTAGCCGGTATTTGGTCTGGGAATTTTCACCAGTTACGTGTCACTCTCACTAGTCGACAGAGCTTTAATCTACTTAGACTCGGCACCTGTGGGACTTCCCAAGCAGTTCTTGATCCAGGCAGGTGCAGTTTTCAACCATTAACAGGGAAAGTAGAAGCGAGCAATAGAAAACCTCAGAGCAGTAAACCATATGATATCAGGCTAAAACTTGTGGATGAAACGGTTAGAAAAAGGACAAAATTGAAGGTTAACAAACTAGAGGAGCATGAATTTAAACTTATTCAGTACCGTGATGTCCAACAAAAGATTGCAGATGGCAGAGAGTCCAAGCAGGCTGCGGCAGTTCTTGTTTTTGATATAGAAACAACCGGGTTTTGCAGAAAGAGGGACCGGATTATTGAGATTGCGATTCAGGATCTTTGTGGGGGAAATAACAGTACACTTCCAGACACTTGTCAATCCAGAACGCAATGTGCTAAATGCACATGTTCATGGCATTAAAACTAGTATGGTTAACAGACCTGATATCCCAAGGTGCTCTTCTTGTGAAATCTTATATATCCTAGTTTATTTTGCCTTTTCTAATTAACTCATTTGACTGTATTTTTTTCATCCCTCCATCCCAAAAGAAGTTACATTGGACCTTTCAAGAGTTCTACTGGGTTTTTTAATATGGGCAAGTGATAACCAGTAAATTTGCTTGAGTGGACTTCGTGAGTGTGATCTAGCCACTGAAAGATAGTTTAGTTTTTTTATTTAATTCTTTATATATATAACAAGGGATGTTTTGTTGGATCTCTCTGCAAATGACTTTCTATGTCTGCATTTTTTTTTTTCTTTTTTCTTTTCCCAGATATCTACGTCTACATTTGTATTTTTCAGGGTTTCGCCTTCTGTAATAAAACCTTCAGTTATCTTGAGAGAGAGAGAGAAAGAGAGAGAGAGAGAGAGAGAGAGAGAGAGAGAGAGAGATGTATTCAGGTGCCTTGTTGGAACGTAATAGAAGAGTTTTTGAAGATAAAGCTGTACCTTCTGAAGTCGTGATTCGCAAAATTAAATCAAACATCATTCCATGGGCTCTCACTTTAGATTTGTTTAAAGGGTTTGACAGTACCCTGTTTGGTTGCAATTGTAAATTTTTATCTTAACTTTGAGCTAACTGGTTTCATGTTTCTCTAATTTTTTGGCCAGTGCCTTGCTGTGCCTGTTTTTTCTTTCTGTAGTTTTTTTATCTAATAATTTTTTTGTTATGTTTCAAAAAAATAAGCATTGGGCACAAATCTGAATCTATGCACTTGAACTGGTTGATTGTGTTCTTTTCAACATGCTGGAATTTTGCATGCGTTTTCTTCTGTATTATGTGGGGTCTTACAGTTGAAATCTTTTATCCAGGTGGAAGGACCTTATTCCAATATTAAAGCATTATGTTCAAAGCCGCCAAATAGATGGGTGCCCAGTTCTGTTGGTTGCCCACAATGGACGCTGTTTTGATGTACCCTTTATCATCAATGAATTCAGACGTTGTTCTGTGGAAGTT
Organism: Chimonanthus salicifolius; assembly: GCA_013350335.1. Taxonomy (NCBI): domain Eukaryota; kingdom Viridiplantae; phylum Streptophyta; class Magnoliopsida; order Laurales; family Calycanthaceae; genus Chimonanthus; species Chimonanthus salicifolius. The sequence goes on along the minus strand of CM023535.1, from coordinate 7,698,420 downwards.
CCTCCAGATTGGCTGTTCCTTGACACACTTCCTCTTGCTCGCCAGTTGGTGAAGCCTGATGGTTGGCGTCATCTCCCCCCCTTCCCACCTCTCTCTCTCTCTCTCTCTCTCTCACACACACACACACACACACACACACACAAGCATACGCGGGAACAATATTATCTTCTGATTTTGATACTTTGGCAGTAAAAGAATCGTATACCAATAATTGGAAAAGAATTCTATTCCCAAACACAAGGAGCCAAATAGCACAAGTGCAGTTCCAAGTTCTAGTTTTTCAGACTGTTGGTCCTCAATCTGGTGTAATTTAGGGGATAGTTTGTAAACAATGAATTTGTTCAATTTCTTATTTTCTGTGCCATGTTAATTCAAGTGGAAAGTGGAAACATTCCTCGGAATAGTAAAATATATAAATAAATAAAACCAGCTCTTTTCCCACTGTGCATGCATTTCTCGTGCAGCACACATGGCAGAGATTGTGAATGGTTGATTCCACAATGAGCTGGTCCAAGGAGTAGGTAGACCAGAACCTTGGCATCTTGTTGACTTCTGGATTGCTAGCTCAGTTTTATTTGTGCATGCATTGTTTTACCCCCTCAAATCCAGTGCTTAGGAGCTAAAGAACTATGGATGGCCTCATCTTTGGACCAAGTCACATCCTTGATGGGTCTATCTTATAAATAGATTGTAGGTTATGTTCATTCTCACAAAAGTGTGCATACGGAAATTGCACGAGTAGGAAATAAGCACAAATGACGAGTGGGAAATAAGCACAACATCATAGATACACAAAATCAAAGCTTCTAACTGTGACACAAGGAGTAGGTAGACCAGAACCTTGGCATCTTGTTGACTTCTGGATTGCTAGCTCAGTTTTATTTGTGCATGCATTGTTTTACCCCCTCAAATCCAGTGCTTAGGAGCTAAAGAACTATGGATGGCCTCATCTTTGGACCAAGTCACATCCTTGATGGGTCTATCTTATAAATAGATTGTAGGTTATGTTCATTCTCACAAAAGTGTGCATACGGAAATTGCACGAGTAGGAAATAAGCACAAATGACGAGTGGGAAATAAGCACAACATCATAGATACACAAAATCAAAGCTTCTAACTGTGACACAAGTTGCTTGCTTAATTTGGATCAGATTCAACAGAGTTCAATCTTCCAGATGCAGGTTGCTTTAAATATGGCTGCATTTTATAGCTCAGTCCTAGCACACATTTTTTTTGTTCTCTGTAGTGGCCCATAAATGTTCATATATTATTGGAAGAAACTTACCAGTCTTTCCTCCCTTTCAACAGGAACAAAGCTGTCTTCATGTAACTTACAGGCACTTCGTGAGCACTATGGAATTCCGTTAATGGGCACGGCCCACCGAGCTATGTCAGATGTAAGCTCATTGTCATTGATACTGCAAAAGATGACTTTCGATCTGAAAATGCCTGTCTCAGCTCTCTTGGATAGATCTTTCATGGTTTCAAACTAGCTCAAGTTCCTGACTGGTAGCTGCTGCATTCTAACTTACAGAAGATCATTTGCAAGCCCATTTTGCATGCTTGCTCCTTTAATTACAGTTCTAATGGAACTCCATTCTTTACAGAGTAATTAATCTCTGTGCTATTTACTGTTATAGATGCTCTGGTCCTAGTATGAGCACCACAGTGTGATCACATGTTTCTCATTGTTATGGCCTGACTGCCATCCTTGCACTCTGTTGTAATTTGTAAATGTAATTTACAGTGCATGGTAATGATTATGCTTTGGTACATTGCGGATTTGGCCTTTTGAAGGCAAACATTTGCTCCATTTTTTTCCTTATTGGTATAAATAGTTGTTAGGCTGATCATGGCTAGATCTCAGGTTTTCCCCACGCCCATGTGTACCTATCTATATCACCCAAGGCCATCAACGATCTTGTTTTAATGAAAATCTGTGGCAGCATTTTAGGCTGGAACCTGTCTTGCACCAGACACTGTATTTTTAGTTGCTCCAAATGATATTTCAAATGCCCCATCGTAGTAAAATATCTGCTTTATTCTAGCTTCAGTCCACCTTAACAGATACTATAATACTTCAACCAAGAGGGGAAAAAAAGCCTGCAACCTTAAGATTGTGATGGAAAACACCTTACACTTTGCTACATTCATTCAAATGTATTCAGGTAAGCCCTGAAATAGCAATCCAATTCAAGGAGTATTTAGTTCATGAGAATGAGATTAGTAGTGGCTTCTGAAACTTGAAAAAAAAAACTGTCAAATATCAGATTTCTATCATGGGAAGAATCAGATTTCTAGCTTATGAAATTGTAACCAATGTCTGGTGAATTAGTACCTCAATTTTGGATGGGAAGAATCAGGTTTCTCTCTTGTGATAAAGGTGTAGACAGTATTTGGTCAATTAGTACTTCAATTCAATGGGATTGTTGGCCAGTGACTGACGAAAACAAGGGACTGTGAAATGTATAATGGGTAGGGAGATACTGAATTCCTCTCCCACGCAAGTGTCCCATGAATTTTTCTGTGAAGTCCCTTTGATTTTTACAATGCGGCAAATTGCATAGGAGAAACCTTGGACGAAATTTAGAGAAAATTGACGTTTATAAGATATTGAATGGGTAGCCAAAGGTGAAATCACAATTTTGTTGCAATAGAAGAGTAAATCATCATTGTCATTATCATAAGCAGAAGATAATCTATCATGTTGTCTCTTCTAAGAAAGAAACTAAAGATTAAAAAGACAATCTCAGTGAGAACAAACTATAAAAAAAAAAAAAACTACAAATTTATCTCTAAAATGCAGAAGATAATCTATCATGTTGTCTCTTCTAAGAAACTAAAGATTAAAAAAAGAAATTGTCAGTGAGAATAAACTATAAAAAAGAAGATAACTACAAGTCAGTGAGAATAAACTATAAAAAAGAAGATAACTACAAGTCAGTGAGAATAAACTATAAAAAAGAAGATAACTACAAATTTATCTCTAAAATAAAAAAATACTTTTGTGCTTTCGTTGAGAGTCGAACTCAAGATCTCCCATTTACTAAACGGGTGCTCTAACCATCTGAGCCACGACAGCAGTTTGTTAACTGTGCTTAAACTTATATTCTTGTCCTTATGACAAAATAAATACGTTTTGTTGAAAAAGCTGCGGCCCAACTAGAAACCAACTTAACTAATGAGTTTAAAACATACAAAAATTTACGAATTAGAAAGTGAACAATTTGAGAAATTTAACAGAAAAAACTTGATTGATAGGCCCAGCTGATCCCTATATAAGATTATAGTCCCTCTGTCCCAAATTAATTGTCCTATATGAATTTTGAAATTGTCTCAAAATAGTTGTCTCATTTATATTTGAGTAGTATAAAGTGTATTGAAAATAGATGAGATCACATGAAGTGCTTGCTTTATATAGAGATTTCCTTAAAAAATACAAATATTTCATTTTACTTTAAATTCTATATGTGTAAATATATTGACATATAAATGAAATATAAATACTTTAGGGAGACCATGACTTAGACATACCTTGAAATTCTCAGTGTATATATATATACACACATACACTCTTCTTATTTTTATATCAATATTTGATAACTTTTTAGAATTAACTATTTACGGTGATTATATTTTAATAATAGACAGTTGTTTTTATAAATGCTTTTCGCTTGAAATATACTGATACTGATACAATATATATAGACCAAATTATCTACTTAATTATATGGTTTGAGCCGTAACCCAATTGAAAATAGATTGGGGTTTTGAGCAGAGTAGAGGAAGCCAAAATATGAGTTGAGTTGAAAAATAGTAAATCAAATAAAATATGAGTTGAGTTGAAAAATAGTAAATCAAATAAAATATAGGATGAGTTAAAATTTGACTTTCAACTCGACCTGTCCACCCAGATTGCACCCCAACTCACACCCATGTCGGTCAAGATAAATCTAACTAATTAGACTTTTTCAAGAAAAAAAAGCTCCTAAATTCTCTTGAACAATGAATGACTTTAGTAGGTCCGAATAATACGCTACTGATCCTAACAGAATTGGAGAGCCTAAATTACAGGTATGAGCTTACATCAGGAAAAAAAAAAAACCTGTGCTTTTTTATTTTAATATTAAAAAGAAACCTCATCAGCACATCAGTTTTGTATCAGACGATTGAAATATCGGCCTTCAAGAAAATCCCTAACAATATCAATTATATTTCATGTGCATCAATCAATATTTCAGCCACATATACTGTATGTGTCCAAATTTATACCATCAGTATATATCCAATACAATACGATTACCATATTGTTATATAAAAAATCAGACAAATATTGGTCAATATTTTAGATACCAGTGTCTCTAAGAAATCCAAATCAACTCAGCCAATGATAGGCACTTCAGAGTTTTACTCCAATGTTCACATCTTGTGGTCTAAACTCTAAAAGAATGGTGGTGTTGAGGACCAAATCGATGCAAAGCAGCACAATTTAATAAATTGTGTTTCAAGTTACAGTACTTGTTAAATGCATTACTCGTAAGAATCTGAACGATTAAAGTACAAAAAGTAAGAAAAATGCAAATACAACTCATAGCACACTTCATCAATGGAGAAACCAAATTAGACAGCACAAGGTGCATTTTATTCTATATGATTTGCATAAAAGAATCAATGCAACTATGAAAAAACACATTTTGCCAAAATCATGGTGGAAGAAAAAAAAAACCCTGGAAGCAGGAGGGGTTTGATAATAGAAACCCGCATTCCTACCAACCATTACATTTGAATGAATATGACTCGAGGCGTTTGCAGGGGCAGCCATCTCTGCAATGAAAAATGAGTTCTACCTGCTCAAAGCGATCAATGAGGCTGTTTCAAAACCTTACTGTTGTGTTGCCCCAACACAATTTTTCTTAGCATAACCTCAACGGCAATTGCAACAAAGACCTTTTCTAGGTGCATGAATCACTAAAGTATTTCCTTGAGGATTAAAAGCACCAACATGATGAAGCACATGATAATAAGCACTGTCGCGCACATCACCATTCCACCCTTCCTCTGTGTTCTCTCTGCCTGTGTGTGTCAAGCCCAAGAGAAAAAGCATGTGAGGAAAGCCTGAGAGTCAAGAATTACATTTTTATGATCTTGAACAAGATAAAGCAAGCTGTCATGGCCATATACTCAAAATAGGTTTACATTTAAACCAATTCGACTTTAGAATGAACCAAGTGCTTTTGTAGTGGTGGACAACACCATCATCCAGCAATTACTTTCCGTCCTCACAAAAGTTAGTATGGATCACACGTTCCACCCTATGATGCCCAGATATGTCATGGATATGGGAAGGACATGACACAGACATGACAGGTACATAGATTTTTACACAAAAAATGAAGTATCAGACACAACAGGATCCAGATGCATTGACTGCTTTGAACTTTTTAAGTCTTGAGTGTCATGAATTCCACGATTGTTTTAATGCTTGTGAAAGTCCAGGATTGGGACCTCAGAAGGAACAAACAAGCAGATGGTTCAGATTGACGAGCAGGTTAATTAAATTAACTATACATGATATATGAGTTGCAACACATATGCCTGGTTCAGATTGATGGGCAGGTTTATTAAGTTCATATTGGAATAGTGAATTGCCACACACGTGCACATGCACACAGATACATTGAGGTCCCTCACAAACCAGACCCAGGAACAATTTACACATAGTAGTCCCTCTCAAGTGAGACGTAGCAGCAAACCAGCACAAAAACGTATGAGCATAAACAAAGGTGCAAATACAAAGGGCATAAACAAAAAAGAGAAAACAAGAACAACAATACGGAAGAGAGCGAAACAGAACCAACAAAACATAACTCTCCCTACGAGTAACTCGACTGAATGAGGCAATGGAACGCGAGTTTGACGATTACCATACCGGAACACCAAAACACTTCCCTATCAGAATGGAAAAACAATTGGGAATCCTATTTATCACCACGAATGCGTCTAGAAGTTTTAGGTCCAATCTTTTTGCAGTTGGAGTAATCTATTCCTACTAGGTCCCACAAGGAGCATAGTTTTAAGACAGTGCATGTGCTACCTATAATCACACTCACGTTACAGCAAATACCCTTTCTAGACATAGTGGCATGTGGCATGGTACACATACCACACTTTGTTTTTCATTGCTAAACTTCTGAAAGCAACAAAGCTGAAACCAAACTTTAAGAGGAGACATGGTATGTGGCAAATCAACCACTCAAAATGAAAGGATATGCTCTAGATTTTCCCAAATACCCAAGTTTCAACGCATTTGATGTTTCTAACTATCAGAGCTAAGCCAGAATGGAATGCTGGAATAAAATTCCATTTGGAGCAACTATCCACTTTAACGCCTCAGATCCAATGGCCAGGAACCTCAATCGAATCTGAGTAATGCTTTTCAAGGTCCAGAGCATATCCTGTAATTTCATGGGGTCAGTGTACCACACGGCATGCCACTAGTCCATCTCCATTTGCAATAACATGGGTAACAGCTCAATGAAATCCTGACTTTCAAACCACACTTCTGTTCTGGCTGCCATAAAGATTTTATCAGAAGCTTACGTAAGCACTTAACGAAAGCCTCTCATGTTCGCCACCTTGTATCTCCTTACATCTAGCAACTGGTGTCAATCGGCCTTACACACTCACGCGTGTGTGTGAAAAAATCATACATACATGGATGTGTGCATATTCCTGTTTATTAATGGTTGGTGACATCAACAGTAGATTTGTCAGGCGCACATCTTTCATTTGTTAGCTGCACATACATCCACATGTGCATGAGAATTACCCATATATATAATGAGTGTTGATCAGTTATATGAATCAGTGTCTTTGCGTGTGCATTCAGAGAGAGAGAGAGAGAGAGAGAGAGAAGAGAGAGAGAGAGACCTTCTGCAGCTGTTTAAGGCCCTCTTCAACTGATGATGTAACATTCTGAATGTTGTAGTCAATCCGATCAACGATTGTACCCTGCACTTGCAAATAAGTCAAATTAAAAAACCCTGGGTGATTGAAAACACCTGTGGTCATGTGGAGGCAATGCAGATATGACAATCTTACCTGATCTATGACAAGGACAGAGAGATCCTTCATGATCTGAGCAAGGTCATTTACTGATTCCACAACCTATGAATGTTTCAGGTCAGTCAAGCATGGACCAGTCTCAGGTTAAAGGAAAGACAAAGCGACTAATCTTTTACCTGTGAAATCTCTCTCTCCCTCTCTGCAGTGAATGCCTCGCTTTTTTTCAGCTTAGACAATTGGTACTCACTGAAACCCTTGAACAATACAAAGCACCTTATCAGGTCGAAGTCAAAGAGCTACAATCATCATTAAAAATCATATTTCAAAGATATCAAAATTGTCAGTAAGCACAAACAATCATGCCTACACAGTGCCTGAAGAGAGTATTTTAAAATTCATCCAATGTTAAAGATTTGTTAAACCTTGAAGGGCCTCAATGTAAAGGATCCATGGATTTTCTAAAAAGAGAGAAAAATCGATGAACTTGAACTTGAAATCTTTGCTCCTTCAAGACCAGAAACTGTAGATATCACTTCTTCAAGACTAGTGACTGCAAATATTCTATTTATGATGAGACGAGTCCAAACAAGACTCTCTAAGTGTTAAGAATTAGGACCTATATATATTATATTTATAAGTAATAGTTAATTCCATTAATGAAAGAGAGAAACACGCTTGGTTGTCCATAATGGGCAGCCAAAAAGCATAACAGAAGGGTGACTGATAAAATGCACTTCGTTACTGTGTCATTGAGTGACATGAAATTTCTCCTGCCACAATAGTCAACCTTTGTTCCATCCTAGTTGAACATCGTGTCCAATCCCTACATGGATCTGAAACTGAAAAGTCCTATTTTAATTTTTTAAAATGGGATTTGAATTTTATAGCTAAATCACTTGAAGAACATCAGAAATAGTACAAGGAGAAAAAAGACACATCATCGATGGGACAATACACCCTAATCAAAATAAACGAAAAGAGAGAAAAAAGGACAAAACAGGTGCTGCTAAAATGAATCTACCAAAAAGTCAATCCATGCTTAGGGAAGGAACCAATCTATAAACAGCAGAGAATTCCTGCTGAGGGATCCCCAAAGAAATAGCTTTTCATTTTGCATGACAGGAAGACTCAGCCTTCTCGCAGAAGATACCTGCACTTCGGAGCACGGTCTTCTGTTAGGTCCTATACGGACAAGAAAGCCTCTTGGCTATAGTCTACCATCCGCCTCCGGCGGTTCTTCCCTTTTGGCTCGGTGGAGCTGAGCTGGGTTCACTCTGTAGGAAATGAATAGGAAGTCCACAAAAATCATAAAAAATCATCTAAAGTCATGCTTAGGCAGATGATGAAGGTTTTGAGAGTTGGGTGGGACCCCTCAAGTTATGGTGATGACATAAATTGTATGGACAAAGAAAGTTTTGAGACAAAAACAAGAAAAGTACCAAGTTCCTTAGTTTCTTTTAGTTTTTGGTTTGATTAGATTTAATCTGCTTTGTATACCATGTTGAAGCTATGAATTTTGTAATGGAAGAGAAGGTGAAGATAAGATGAAGAAAAGAAGAGTAAAATGGAGTTTGGGGGGAATAAGAGAGAGAGTAATTAAGAAGTCTTGTGTTCCTTGTATAATTTAAGACTAATCTAGTTCGTTACAAAGAGATTAGAATAATAACTAAAAAATTAGATTCGTTTAAGTGACTCTAATCTTATCTTAACAAACAAATTTAACAATCCTCTTGTGGTATACTTCTATATTCAACTTGAGTAGTCTTCTATATCTTTAGTATTCTGCAATGGTATCTGAAAAGAAGTCCCCTTTCACCTTTACAGGAAGTGGTTATTCAAAATTTTTCTAACCAAAGAGCAAATCAATTTGTTTGAAAAGATACCATTGACTTCCATTATCCAAGCTACTAGTCTTCCCTACTCAATGATGAGATCACATTATTCATCTGGCTGAGAGATTCCATTTGATCCGCTTCATAATTCATAAGATTTTAAGAGATCACATATTCAGAACGAAAGATAAAAAGGCAGAATATTGTCTTTTTGCTGAATTTGGTGGATGGACAGTCTATGCATTCGAATAGCCATCAACATGACAATATCAAAAATGTTAACATAGTATACTTGCCTAGGCCAACCCTCTTTATTTCCCACCAACAATAGTTTAGGCCACCATCTTTGGGAATCTAATTGTTTTCAAGATTATATGTGTTCTAACGAAGGAAAACAACATACCACATCACTGAAGTCATCATCTTCATGCCGGAATTTATTTCCAGTCAATTTCATCTCGAAGTCCATCCCATCTTGACCCTACACAGTAAAAGTAGAAATTAGTACAAACTTGGAAGCAAAATAACAGATCAACTGTACAAGTAGGAAGGTAATTGAGCAGCACAGATATGGCAGTTTTCATATAGAGAAGACATTTTAAAAAAGGGCAAACAGAAACAAATAACCAAGAACCATCTGTGAAGATAGCTAACCTACCTCCTTTTGTTGTTGGAGGCGTTTCAAATAAGTAGATTGCTTTTTCCTTAGCTCCATAGAAAGATTTTGAAGGTCGGTTGCAAGAGATCGCTGTAGAAGCATTCAGAATTAATATCATCTAATTGGTTCTGGCTGAGAGAAACAGCCACATATCATCAATATAGAGTATAATTGATTTAACTTGGAAATGGAAGTGGGTGTCAGCATCAGACACCACTATGCACTGTTTGATTCCAAATCTGGTTAGGGAACTCAAAGGAGAGGCACCCAGCTTACAAGAGGGGCACAAAACAGCAAACAAGCAAACAACGCTTAAACAGCTCAACCAGAAACAAGCCCCTCTAAAAGCAGCCAAGAAAAAACAACACGGTAAAAAAAAAATTTAGCCCATGATGCATGCTCCTTCCAACTTTGGCAAAACACATGCATATAAGTACATTTTACATTAAATGTATATTAAGAGTATATTTTAGTATGATTCCATGTATTGAAAGAAAAACATTCTGGAAGAATGCATCTTTGCTAGAGTTATATAATTAGTAAATAAATGCTACTACGTCCAAAATGCATGAATAAAAAGTTTTTTTTTTCCTTCAGAAAATGAACTTTTCTTGTTCATAGGACAAAATTGAATAGATCATAAAACTATCACTGGAATTGACAAAGCCATATAGTAAGACATAGGTAAGTCACTTGGGAAATTGGAATAGAACATAACAAATTGAGGGTCATTTAATAAATGTAATTAAAAATTAGACTTGGCAAAGGGTCGGCTGGGTCAGGTCGGTTTTGAGTTTGGGTCAACAACTCTCAACCCATTACTTACTAGTTTATTACATGGGTTAGTCGGTTTAGGTCTATTTCGGATTCGAATCATAAAACTTTAAATCCATACCCATTTAAAATGTTCGGTTTTGGTTTGGATAGGTCAAATCAAATTTTGCCCGGTCTACTAAAAAAGTAAAGAATGAGGCAAATAAGCATAAATCTTTCCATTAAGAAAACATTTATTTTTCAAAATAGAAACACAAACATTTGCAAGAAGCAATGTTGCATAATATAATTTAAATTCTCTCTTTGATAAAATTAAAATCGCTGAAAACAACTAAAATTTTCTCATTAAAAACTAAAATCTTGGTATCCAATCCCAAAACACACTTGATAGAAACTTGTTTTAAGGTGGTTTGGGCACATAACTAGCATACCAAAGACAACCTATTATGTAGAGTAAAAAAAACTACAAATTGTAGGTACTAAGAGGAGAGATAAACCACTAAAAATGTAGAGGGAGGGGATAAAGAAAGACATGAAAAATAGTGAAGTGATTGAATGTATGGTCTATGATAGGATCAAATGAAGAAGTAGAGATTTCTCTTTGATCATGATGATGATATTGTATGATACCGTCAATTTTAGAAACATTTAAATGACATTTGCCAAAAAAAAGGGGCAAAAGTCCTTTGATTTCAAATTAGAAAAAAATGACAAGGTTTTCAAAATTAATTTATGTGAGAATATGATAAAATTAAATTCATGAATAGATTCGTGTGATATCTCCAGTCATAGAAATATCTGGACTTCATGTTTTCAGGAAGTAGGCAAAAATTATAGGTTTCACTGTAATCTTTTATTTCACTAGGCATGGAACCAAAGATGAATGCACCCATTCTGGTTAAGTCATCTGGTTCATTACACTCAAACAGACATTTCACATGATGATCTAGGGTCTAGGGCATGCATCAGGTTCATCACACCATAGATCTGGAATTATAAAAAAATCCTACAAATGGATAACAAGGAAAAAAATTGTTAGCAACAGTCAGAGTTCACTTAGAAAAGGTGGAAGCATTGGATTATTGGATCATCTATCCACACTAGTTGAAGCAGTGATCCATTATGGTGAGAGCCACCTAATTAATTGTCCACACGACTACTCATCCTACTTCATACCAATTTCAACTGAGTATATGCTGCCTACGTACAGATGCAAGCAGAGGTAGACATGGATTTATGACGTGATCAAAGTTCTAAAAATCTTAAGCACTGATACAGATAGAAGTATGTCATCTGACACTTCAATACCATAAGAAAATTTTCAAGAGTTAAGAAGATGTTGACACTTAAACACGACATAGAATTCAAATAACAAGTCATCGCCAAAACCATTTATCCTATTTATCTAGGGCTTATAGGTATCCAGTCATTCTAGGGTAGGCATTCATAATTGGATTTGGCACATTTTTTTCATGGATTGGCTGCCTATTTGATGCCCTATTACTTGAACCTGCAACATGTATAGTTGCAAAAATGAGCACTTACCAACTGTCCTATAGATGCTAGTTCATGTAGTAATTACAAGTATCCATGATCTAGTACCACCATACCAGTGTATGTATACACATGAAACTAGTATGCCACCATATACAAGTATGTGGATATCCATGATTACTATCTAGCCGGTGCAAGTCGAGTTGGTTAAAAGCCAGACCCACATGAACCCTACTCAAAAATAACTAGGGTTAGGTCAAAGATCACCAAGTTCAGGGTCAGGTTGGTTCTAAGTCAAGATTTTTTTTAGTAGGGTTGAGTTGAAAAAAACCCAAGACCTAAGACCCGAACCAAAATATTTCAATATAACAAATAATATTTATATATAATTCCATAAAAAGACATTTTATAAATCCTAGTTGTCTTTCCTATGCAATTACATAAAGATGTATTATTTCTTTCATTTTGGACCTCTTCATTTTCAAATTTGACAAACTTTTTATTTTATTTCCATTTTTGGATCTATATCGATATTTTTCTATCTAGGGTTGGGGTTGTTATGGAAATCTAGTAAAAATGTTACCTTCTTGGGTCTCAGGTATTTTTCTTGGTTCAGGTCAGTTCCCCAAAAATGGGTATTTCTAGTATCTCAGATCAAGTCGGGTCAACATTAGAAAATCTTGGTTCAAAGGTGGTTAGCATAAACACAACCCAACTTGCAACCCTAGGTCCATCTGTCAATCAAGTTAGATTTCTCCTTTGAGAAAACAGAGTACATGACCCATCATTTAGAAGAGTTGTGACTCACATGGACTTAATAATAGTTTTCTCTCAAGCTCCCGGTGACTGAATAAGATAGCCTAAATATATTGACATAGACGTATACTCTCTTTATTCATTAATTTAAATATTTTAACTGGTAAGATGGAAGTCAAGTACCACCAGAAGTTTACATTTCATACTGTGAAAAACCTCTAGAGTCAAGAAAACATTGAAACTTATATATTGATAAACCCAACTTCAAGAAAAAAAGTTACAGACAAAAAACTAATAGAATGTAAACTGCAAGTATAAAGTAGTATCTAGTGCCACTTTATCAGCATATGCGTACATATGATGTCTGGTGATCCACTTATTTAGATGGGTCAGAGAGCAGTCAAGCACTACCAACAGTTATGAATAAAACAACAAATAAGCCTACAAAGAGTAAAGGCTCAAAAGATGATATCAATCGTTTGCATAAAGCCATGAAAAAAAAATACACCAACAACCAACACCATACCTGTACATTTTTTCTCACATTTGAATCCTCAGAGGGCCCACTTGCAGAAAGTTTCTTTAATCTCTTCTCTGACCTCTTCAATAGATCTGTTATCTCTTGAGTAAGAACTTCAATCACACATTGGTCTTCTTTGCCATCTCCAAAAGAAGGCATTAAAGCCTTGGTATGAGCCTTCACTAACTCTGCCATTTTCACCCGTGCACGTTGCATATTTGTGGCTATTTCTTCAGAAACATCAACCCAAGCTGGAGGTAAACTCACTGCAAGAGCACCCCTGATGCAGCAGGCAAACAATTCATCAGAGCCACACCATCATTCAAAACATTCACAAAAATGATAACAAATACCAGCAGAAAGAATGCTAAATACAGTGAAGTATAAAAATATAATGTAAAAGGTATCTTGAATGGTTATTGATTATCACAGAATCACTAGAGTAGCTGCACACTAGTTCCAATTAGGATACTTAATACTTTTATATGCTTATAATCACAGTATCATATCTTGTAGACACAAAAATCATAGATCCAATAGGTGGATAATGCAGATACCAACCAGTCACGGTTAACATGTTCCTTATTCTATGAACTTTATTGTTTTCTGAACTGGCTAAATGATATGAAACATTGATTCAATACCCATTTCCACATGCTAGACTGTTCATGGGTTCACCTACTCCCCATAGCCATATTTAAGAGTCATAACTTTCTGATGCTATTTCTTGCCAAAAATCAATACTTGGATTCAGATGCAGGATATGGGATGGAAGGTTGCTTCTCAAGGTACATAAAGCATGCAAAATTTGAAAAGGCTAACCTGTATGCAACACCAGTTTTCTCTCTCCAAAAAAAAGGAGCAAACCCATGATAAGCATGAGAGATAGGTCATATAATTTCTGAGTGCTTTTTTTTTTTTTTGAGAAAGAGATATTTCCGAGTCCAAGTCGATTGACTTGCCAATGAATGGCAATAGGTTTGCTTGGTCAACCACCAGCATCCTCCAATCAAATACAAGCTGGATATATTCCTAATTTCAGATGACTAGGTTAGTAAATATTCCTGTACTCTCATGCCAGCAGGACTGAGGAATTTCTCTGACCATAACCCGATTCTATTGGACAAAAGGATGTAATTAGAGACCTTTGCCATTCAGATTTGAGACTATATGGTTGCAATACAATGATTTGTATCCTCTAGTAGAAACGTGGTAGAATGAATGTCAAGTTCATAAATGGGCAGCTGGTCGGTTTGCAGACGAAGACAACATTTGTGCAAAAGGAAGAGCAAGGAGGAGTCGATGCAATTCAAGAGATTGCGATAAATGAGCAAATATCCTATTCAATTTTTTTATTTTTTTTGGAGGGGGATCCAAATTGTACCTGAAGTAGCACAAAAGTTCAATCAATTACTAGAGCACACAACATTGAAATCAATTCCTAGAACCCACCATTTCTAAATATCAACCACACGTAATGTCACAATTCCGACGAATGGCCATTAATGCACTGCCAAATATCACGGATTTCACAATTACATTATTTAATCCATTCATTTCTCGTATCCAACGACAGAAATAGTGCATAAACCGATATTCTGAAATCGAGATCCCCAATGCAATACTATAAGTTTGAGGAACATACCTCGAATTTGCGGGATCATCAGTGCTTAAGGGAGCGTAGGATCGATTGGGATGCAAAAGCGAAGTGCCAACCATTTCAATGACAGGACCTCCTGACGGAGAAGATGAAGAAGAAGTAGGTGAAGAGAAGGTCGGGACACGAACACTCCGCAACGCATCTCTGTATTTTCTGTAGAGCGGAGTTCGATTCCTCGTCGCCATGAGACAAGAAATTCCAGTTCCAAAGAAATAGGAGTAAACAGAACAAGAGTTAGAGATTATCAGTGAATTCCAGAGATGTTGGAATGGATTTTCCGAAGGAAATTTCTCATCTTTAGCGCGAGAGGAGGAAGAAGAAACGTAATGATGTGATCTGATCAGGTCGGACCGGGTCCGGTCTGATTGATCCGGTTCAGGAATTGAATTTTTTTCTGAGAAATGTTGTTGGAGGTTAAGAACTTAGAAGGAGAAAATAATAATAATAAAAAAAAAAAGCAGTTTCCTGGAAAACGCTTTCAAGTTTCAACTGCCAATGCCAGAATGAAAACGAAAGCAGCAAGTAAAAAAAATTATTAATTGTTATTTTTTTTATTACACACTATAGAGAGACCCACAAATATACAATTCGTAAAGCTGCTACAAAACTACATAAAATTAAAAAAAAAAAATTTCCTCTTATGCTAATAATTTATTTTGATTTTCAGAAAATTATTCATTGAAAATTAGGTAATTATTTTTTGGTAGATTTTATATTTACACTTTTTCTTTATTTGTAACCATTTTGAAGTTTAAACTTATTTCTAGGTACAATTATATTAGATTAAACTCAAGTTTTAAGATTTATCGATCGTTTGTAGCACGTAAAATTATATTTTGACAAAAATTACTTTAAACAATTTAATATAATTTTTCAATTGGCTTGTCCTCATGGTCCTAAAAAAAATTGTTTATCAAATTCACAATAAATTAGATTTCAATTCTCACTGGTTCTTTCATTGACATTATTAGATGGGTTTCAAATTCCTTCTAGAAAAATCTCATTTACTTCACAGTGTAAATTAATTGTCACTAATTCTTTCATTAACACATTACATGTGCTTCTTTGGCTGCTTAGCTAATGAGTACAAGTCTTCTATTTTGATCTTACAAAATTGAGAATTAGAATAACTCTGATGTTTTATGTTAGACCATCTAATTATTTAACATAGATTTAGTAGACCAATTTTATTATAAAAAAAATAAAAAGATGAACACCTACACATTGATTTGTGGCATATTTAAATTGGTGCATGAAGAATTGTAAAATAAATCTCAATTTTCATCTTTAACCATTTAATATGATAATAAAAATGAATACTTGTAAAGAAAATAATGAATTTCATAAAATTTATTATTTATTATCAAGCCAGTCAGTCAAGGTACTCCCACTGTCATGCCCCGACCCGAAAGGTGGGCCCAGAACGGACTGAATTTTTTTTTTTTTTTTGAAAGAGAAACTAAACCACAAGCATACGCAATCTAATTGGGCCGGATCAACAGTTGGGCCCAGAAGTCACACATGATCCCGTCATGTGGATTCAAACATGTACCATATGCCTGCCCCATAAAAGAAGACATAACAACATCAACACATGATATTACCAAACAAAACCATCCATTGATTCAACATTCGAAACATTGTTTAAAAGGGGCAACATAACCTAATACAACAAATTAACATAAATTAAGTACCGCATCCGGTACCTAATGAAAATCAACAGTTCCAATAACAAACAGAAAAAGATCAGGGCATTCCCCTCCGGAGGAATCCCAAAACACTGCTTTAGCTTAAACGCCCTAAGCCTGAAAGAGAGGGTCCTCCTCCTCGGGTTCATCGCCTGAAAGGTGAGTGGTGTGAGCTAACTAGCCCAGTGAAGGATAATTAACAATGCACATTAAGTAAATAATAAAACAGGTTAACAACAGTTCAATATCACATTCTTGATAACAATAAGCATAATCTCAAGTAATACATCAACATCATCAATTACTGCCATTATCCACCGTAACGCCTGCCGACTACACTGAGACCAGTATTAAGTCCCGACACGATCAAAATACATCGTTGCAAGTACATCTCCGGCTCTGACTTAGCCGATACTGACCCTCTCAAGTCAGCAACTGACGCAGCATGGTCCGCCCATGGTCCAGTAGACATAAACCATCTCTCATATGGTCGATATTGGTTCAATAGCTCAGGTACGTGGAAGCAGTCTTTCATACTCATACGATCAACATCATAATATCACAATCAACATCAGCACTCTTACCATAGTGCATCGTGTATAGGCACATGAGTGGGTTCATCAAAACTGAAATCACTCATTGCTCAATAAAAACCTGTTTACAAAAATCTGCAGAGTTAAGTTCCCTCACCGTTATGTGTGGTTTACGCAGTCTCTGTTCAAACAACACACAAGTGCACAATCAATATACATAACAGATACGTACACATACGTAGTATTTTGAAATCTCACGTTTTTTCAAAAATATCCGAGGTATATGGAATTGAGTCTCCATATCATAATCCACAATATAATAATAAATAAAAGGGGCTCAGTCCAAACTCATATTGTCTTGTGGGCATTGACCAGATTGACTTATTGAGTTAAGTCTAGATCCTCGGGTCACTTCTCGGTTGTCTTCTGAATAGGACCAGATCTGACATTTTGAGTAGGCCTCGAGGTCATCCAGTGCCCGACTATATAGCGTCGGCCTGAAAGTGAATCACTCAGTGCCCGACCAATAGGGTCGGCCTGAAAGCGGATACAATAGTATTTACACTATAAGTAATAAGAGAAGAGGGTTAGTACAATTTAAATTAACAAAAAGGGGTACTAATCATCACATCGCATAATCTAACAAAATAATAATTTTTTATTTTTTATTTTGAATAAAATAATAATATTTATTTATTTAATTATTTATTCTTTTTTTTTTCAATGGGAACCAACATTAAAAATGACAAGCAACAATAATATCAAATAATTTTTTTTTGAATAAAATAATAATATTTATTTATTTAATTATTTATTCTTTTTTTTTCAATGGGAACCAACATTAAAAATGACAAGCAACAATAATATCAAATAAAAATATTTTTTTTGAATAAAATAATAATATTTATTTATTTAATTATTTATTCATTTTTTTTTTCAAAAGGGAACCAACATTTCAAATCATAAGCAACTATAATATCAAATAAAAATAATTTATTATTTTTTTTCTTCTTCTTCTTCCCCAGTTCACTGTCTGCAGGGCCAGAATAGTAAAACCGAAAATGGGAAAAGGGTGATTTTCTGGACTCAATTTTTTACATCTGACCGGTCCGATGGATTCCTCCGGGAGTCCTCTTTCTATAGGGAGAGGTTTGGAGCTTTTAAACTCAGTAAGTCATCCGATCTTAACACCGGAAGCTCACTGATACGAGGAACCCTAGAATTTTCCGTAAATTTTGAAATCGTTTTTCTCACTGAAAACAGAGCCAAATTCAAAAAATTTTATTCAAAACCGATCGAAATTGAAAGGGGAATGCAGTCGTTACCTTGGATTGAGTTTCTTGGCTGAAATCTGATTTTTTGAAATTTTTCCCAAAAGCTACTGTTACTGAAAAAAAACGGAAGTCTCTCGGCTGGGTTTCTTTCTGCAAGAGAGAGAAGAGAGAAGGGAGAAGAGAAGCTGGGAGTTAAAACCGAAGACTGAGCCGGTTTTTATAGGTTTTTTGGCCGGAAAATCCGGTGCACGCGCGATGGGATGGGACGACGGCGAATCGCCTGGAAAATCGAGCAGCTGCATGCCGCTGACGCTGCTACAGTAAATCTGCAAGTTTTTCTGCTGTTTACAGATCAACCCTCCACTAATTTCTAAATTGTAGAAAGGGCTCCATTTTGATAAAAACTGGATTTTTAACTAAAAAAATAATTTTAAAAGCTCAAAAATTTAATCCAACCTTACAGATAGGTTGGGTTTTAAAAATCTTAATCACCATAAATTTTTTGAAATTTAACTCTTATTAAAAACCATTTATTTAAATAAAAACCATAAATTTACACTATTTACTTAAATAAAGAATTGTTAAAATAAATAATTTAGAAACATCATTTTGAGGTGAAATGAAATAACTAGACCATTCTTAAAATGGTCTACCATAAAATACTAATTTCAAATTTTATTTCATTTTCAAAACCCTTTAAAATAATTAATACTCCCTTTCGGGGTTTTGACGGGGGGATTTAAATACCATTTTCTGAAAATAAATTCATTTTAAAATCAGAAATGCAAATCCTTTATTTAGGAGAACATTATTTACCAATAATATACACATATCAACAATATTTATAAAATAATAACTAAAAGTGGTAAATTATCAAAATGCCCCTCCAGCTCGACGAGCTGAATCACTGAGTTTTCGGGCTCAGATTGGGCCAAACCTGGGCTTTCCTTGAAGCCCTAACAGTAATCTCCGAGATTAACAGGTTAAACAGGAATTAACGAGCTAAAGTACGCCTAATCTAGGGCAGGGTATTACACCCACAAAGAGCATGGGCTTTTCCAAATCCTACACCTCTTCTTATAAATGCGGTCACGGCACATGAATCATGAATAATAAACTAAGAAATTTTTTATATAAAAAGTTGAAACCATTGTATCAAAGTGTCCAAGACTCTTAGCACTCCACTAATCCTCAGGTATGTAATCTCTCTATCAACACACATCGGATAGTTTTATAAAGAGTAGATTTTTGAGATAAAGTAGGAATCAAATTCATGACTTCCGCTTTCTAAAGTGGATTCCTAACCATCGCTCCAACCCCTTCGATTTAGACCATGATACTTAATACGGTATAGATGTGGTAAAGACACCCAATTAATATGATAAAAATATAAAGATTATACAAAAATGAAGTATTAGAAGCAAATGTGATACACAAGTATTCAACGCTCACACATTTCTTACATTGCTTAGCAATATGATTTTAGTCCAACGAACGTAATCTAGTTGGTGAATGATTGTTTGATTTTAAAAATAATGAAAATACACGGAAATAAATTATTTAGGGAATTGCCAAGGACATCCTCATTTTGTAAGGAGACATCTCACTATTTTATTTCTTATTAAAATAATAAAATACACTTTTGAAATAATAATTATCTCTTGCACTAAAACTTAATTGAGAACATTTTTCTATAAAAATGAGATGGATCAATCAATCTTCTTTATTATGAAAATTTATAAAAATAATTCTAATTCAATTGAAAGAAAGTAAAAGAAACATGAGAAGCCGTACAAATAAGGACAACTCCAAAGAAACTAGGATAATGAAAAGATTGCACATTTATCATTGAATGGACTCGATAATTCAAGAAAAACTCTTCAATGATCATCAGAGCTTTATGAGATAAACCATAAAAAATCAATGGGTTTGTATGTGATTCAGTGAAGCTCAAAATTTTCATAATTAATTTTCTTATCATTCTCTCCATGTTCCTCAAAAAACATGTAGCTCAATTAAACATTTAATGAGCATCCTCCCTAAACAAGGAGAATTGAAAAATCTCTTCAGAAGTTTTGTTAGAACTTTTTAGCGGTTTAGACTGAAACAGCGAGGGATTGATTCACACTTTTAAAATAATTAATATTTTATATTAAGATTTTATACTATTACAACTTTCAAAATATTTTCATATAAAAAGAAAAACAAACTCCTGTCATTCATACAATAAAAAATCTAAAAATCAAACATACCTTGGAACAATAAAAAAAGTGTATTCACACTCAATTGTGGATGCTTCAACAACTTCGACAGAAGATTCCCTAAGAGTGATTTGGATAAATAAAATTGATGATATCCTTCCTACTAATTACCAAGAACTTGAAGAGAAAATGGATTCATTTAATGGAGAATCATTGTCGACAGACATCAACCATTCCTTGGCCTCCACCAGTGAATTAGTTGGAGAATCACCAATGGATTTTCATTTTAATTTGAAAGGACTTGTCTTATCAGCCGAACAAAAACAAAGAAGATTTGATTCAGAAAATCCAATGTAATGTTTGAAATTTCTCTTCGATACAATTACAACTGATACACCAAATTATCAAACAATTCAAACTAAATCTATTGGAATAGAAGAAATTGGTAAAAGGGTTCCATGTATTTTTTTTTTTTCTTGAGCAGTAGGAAACCATCTATGATGGAAGTAGTATACCAACTTGGACTGAGTTAGGCCTATCTCGGTCAAGAAGGCAAAAACCAAGTTGCAAGAGCTGGAATTTTTTTTTTTTCAATGCATATACTACAATCTCCTTCCCTCTCTTGAAACAATCTTTCTCAATTTCATTATTCATTATCATCATCATCAAAGTAATTCGACCCACCAACCATAAGATGACATTTATATTTAGATCTGCAAATTGTTTTATATGAGCAAACTGCTAATATGACCACCAGTCCTTATCAGTTGAGCTACATGTTCTTGTGACACTTCAAGATTATTGTTTATCAAATTTATTTGCTTCATGGACCTAACTTTTAGTGGGTGGGGATCAATAAGTTAGTATTGATTTGCCGTTTTGCCCTTGTGCCAACAAAGGAAGAGCACACCCTTTGTGTCAACAGACCTGTCTCTAAGGTGGAAATCTGCTCTGGATATGGACAGGTTGCAACATTTGGGTTTTCATGGCTTGTATTGGGTTTACAAGCATCTGCAAACTCCATCTACATGCAGGCTCTGTATCTGCTCAATTACTAACAAAATATTAAAACACCAAGATATCAAAAGATGCACGTTCCATTAGAAATAACTGGTATGGATGAAGTACAGTTTCTTTTTTTTTTCCCCCTTTCATCACCCATCTAGGATCATGAAGGTCCATCATCATCCACATCCTTAACGTAATTGTAGCAGTTCCTGGTAAAAAATGGCCATGGACTATCAACAATCAGATAAAAATCCACAACCCCAACAGGTCATTACACAGCCAGGGACAGAAAGTTGTTGCTCAAAATACCATTAACTGTTCTTCTGCCAGTAAGTTGCACTATTGCAGCGTGATCTTTCCACTATGTGTGCCCCCAATGCCAACGGGAAAGAATAAAAGAGTTTCTGCAACCCCACCATCACTTTACCTTGTTGACAACTGAACAATTGTTCTACATCTTTTCATTATATGGGGAAAATTAAACCCTGTATAAATAGGAGACGCATGGGCACACCATTGACTCCATATGAGAATCAATCAAGAATATAGTAGTGGGTTGCACTGGGGGTTTGCTCAGGACTCTGGACAACACCATCCATCCTTACGTGCTGTTAGATTTCTGAAAAGGGTACAAGGAATCTCCAGCCCCTCACCTCCAGAACGTACTGTGTGAAACAAAAAATCGATAGTCTGGATGATCAACCTGTAAGAGCCGAAGCCAACTGTCAGCAGCTTGCAACAATGAGCTTGCTTGTTGCCGCTCATGGACCCCATTAGGTGTCCAAATCGAACTGCGAAACTTGTAGTGGGCAAGACCAAATATTGGTAAAGAAAGCTTTGTGGGCATGTCAATGGCACCATTGACTTTCCTTACACTAGACCCCCGAACCTGTGTCTGGCCATTTCTTGTACCTGTTAAAATTATAATTCCCATTAAAATCACAGTACAATATGGAATATTATTTTCTACAATCTCACATGCATGTTTCCACCAACAACTGTAGTCCTACATCATGGCAAGTGTTAACTCAAAGCCTGATTCTGCTCCTATGACAATGGGAGTCCCCATGGTTAAATGGTTTGAGCCATTGATGTGATATCCTGATTTAATGGTTAAAAGAAAAAGGAAAGATATGGCATCATATCCCAAATTGAAAAGCATGATCATCCATTTATCATCCTGCCATCCCAGATCTTTCTTTTTATTCTATATACCGAAGAGCCCAATAGTAGACAACTGATCCAAGTAGATAGATACAGTTTTCCCATCAGGGAGTCTAGAACATCATCTGCAGTGAGATCCCTCACACAAGTCATCAGAGGTGCCAGATGTATATTGCAGACTGGAAATTTTACTCTCTCCCTCCCCCAATTGTCTCAAGATGCTCATCACTTTTGGGATAATGTATTACCATTCAAAAAGAAGAAAAAGAAGAAGATGATGATAACATATTAATAAGAAGAATAGGGGAGATACGTACTTCTCAAAGGTGTTGAAAGGGAGTGAAATGTCAAAAAGCAAGCATCCAAATCCCTCAATGTTGGACCCGTTGGTATCCTATATATTGGATACCTACATCAAATTCCATCATAAATGTCAGTCCCACAAATTTTAAGGGGGAAGCATCTATACACACTACAGGCATGTTTGTGCATAATAAAATCCATGGATTTAGAAATCTAAATCCTCAATGATTTCAAATCTATAGCGTGGTGCAGCCCATATCCAAGAATTTTAAAATCCCCGAGAATATAAAATTCCATTATTTGCCATCCCACATCCTCCTCTAAGATTTAGAAATTCTAGATTTAGAATTCTTCATCAACACAACTGAGTGTACACTTGAAGCTCAGGGACTAAAATGTAATCCCCTAATTCCAAGAAGTCTATGTCATTAGTCAAGGATTGTTTTTCTCATGAAAAAAAAATTATGCATATACATTTATATTTTTATACATCTAAGAGTTGGGGTGGCAATTTTAATACCCAACCTGGAAAAAATTGAGTTTCGATCATGCCTTTCTTTAAAAAAAATTGATCCGATCTGAGATAAATTCAAGTTGGGTTTGGTAAAGGGGTCTCGAATCCAAACTTGACGCGAATTGAATTAAAATTAATATTTAAATAATTTGTTAATTGTTTACCTATTAATTTTAGCCCATCCACCTCACCAAGTTAAAAAAATCTTAATCTATTCTCTCAATTTTCCATATCTCATTGTGCTCACATGAAAGGGAAGCCTTTATCTTTTATTTTCTATTATAAATATTTTTCTCATTTTATAGTAACTTTTTTTAATTTATATAAATTCGGGTAGAGTCGGGTCAGGTCAGGTTAGTAGTTAAAAAATTAGGGGTGGGTCAGGTCCAGTCAGGTTAGTAGTTAAAAAAACCGGGGTGAGTCGAGTCGGGTCAGTCAAAAAATCTATTATTACCAATAGCCAACCAAACCCAAAGCTGACTCAACCTGACCCGTTGCCACCTTTATCTAAAAGATATTGAGCTCACTCCTTTATGAATGTCAACCTTCTATACATCTTATTTATTTTTATATTATGTAAAAAATACTTCGAAATATTTATTTATGTGAGAGTCTTCATTTGATTTAACATATTCGCTATTAGACTATTGAAATTTTACATATGATAAAATGGCCCCACACTTTGTAAATAGCACATCTAAGTAATTTAATTTATATCTCTATAACAATATCGCACAATAGTGGGTCCCACCTAATATAACATGTCACAAGAAAAAGAAAACACATGAGAAGGGGCTTTCTTTCTACGAGGCTATCCAATGTTATTTAGTCTTGAAAAAAATTTAATCATAATATTACATATATATTATAAAATAATCTTCTTTTTTACTTTTCACACAAAATATCAAATTTTTAATGATGATTAAAAAAAAATTAGGGTTGTCGCACCAAAGATAAGAGTTTCTCAAAATTAAAGGTCTTAAATTCTCAAAGCTGAAATCCTTGTAATCTAAATAGTTGAAGATTAAAATTCCATGAATTATGCACAAACATGCCCTAAAAGTCTACGACTTCCTATTGAAACCATAAGCATACCAAGCCACCGAAATCCAGCTAGCAGGCAGTAGGTCACAGCTTTTGTACATTTTCAACTCAGGAAATCGACAAGCAAGAACTGAAATCTGAGAAACAAGTTGCCAAAGAGAGGTTAAACAAGGAAATGCAATCTCCAAGCTTGAGAATTCTTATGCAAGAAAGAACATACCTTATCCGCTAAAGGTTCCCTGCTGTAGGGAGGATCACGCTCAAAATACTCAAATATCAGCCCTTGACGGTTGTTTTTCATTCCAGCATGTTTAGAACTATCCGTGTCACAGTTACCACTTTCCTCACTACTTGTTTCCCTGCATGAATCACCACCATCACTTTCTTCCCCTGGTCGC
The DNA here is from genome assembly GCA_013350335.1 of Chimonanthus salicifolius. Classification (NCBI taxonomy): domain Eukaryota; kingdom Viridiplantae; phylum Streptophyta; class Magnoliopsida; order Laurales; family Calycanthaceae; genus Chimonanthus; species Chimonanthus salicifolius. The sequence goes on along the minus strand of CM023535.1, from coordinate 7,673,534 downwards.
CTGTCAGATGGATAAATAAATAAATAGATAAAAACTTCAGCATTCTACTAAAACAAGATGGTTTTTTTTTATTTGAATGGCGAACTAAAACAAAAACAAGATGGTTTACTAATCAAAATCACAACCCATTATCATAAATCAACAAAGAATTTGATGCAGTACGAAATACACATCAGAAAAGGCAGAGCACTATGCACGAGTATGAATGAACAAGTACAAAGACAATGTTGATGATTAGAGAAGCTACTGGGAGATTTATGTAATTTAGGTCAGATCTACAAGTGACAATCAGAACTAGACCCAACGCAGCATTTTTTCTACAGAAGTACAAAGGAATTTGAAACAAGACCAACAACGAACAATTAACATCAATCAGAAAATCATGTATTTGATGATCAAGCATCACATGGATATAAGGCACCTTAACTCCAAGATAACACAAGGTTTACACACACAAAAGACGTCCAAACTTCAAAACTTTTTAAGACTGAACTTCAAAGACAGTTCAGTTTCTATTTGCAAAAGGAGCTTTTAGGCTTTTAACCCATCTTTTCAATTATATCACCTTTATATCATGACAAATTGCTGTGCTATATGAACAAAGTCTTGATTCATCATATTAAGAAAGCCTTTTCACAATGAAATAGTCACAAATTGCAAAATCCAGTACAAGTTCAACGCCTAACATGTGAAGCTGCACCTCATTAGTGGCACGTCTCCATAACCTGAGAAAACCATATTCAGCACACTCCTAGGTGTACTGCACCTTTTTCTGATAAACCATGTGAAAGGTTGGACCCATCATTTGGAGGCATTCACAAAGAGATGCATGACTAACAAGAGGGATACATGCAACATCATTGGAATGCCTGGTCTGATTTAATCAATGATATCTCCCATCTTTCTCTGGTCCAATTGGAATCAGATTTGCCTGCATTGCCAAGGCCTCTGTCATGCTTTTTGGTCTAGAGCTGGTGGTGAACCACCAGTTCTTGCCGCTTATCGTTGAGGGTGACACCTCCTATGCTATTTACTTATTTTTTTTTTTGAGCGGTAAAGAAGAAATTTCATTAAAAAGAAAGAAAGATACAAAACAAAGCAAAAGAAAAAGAACAAAAAGGCCTAAGAGGGTTAGGCCCAAGAAAAACAACAAATCACCAACAAGAGAACAAGTCCAGAGAAACAGTTAACTTCTCGGAAAATGAAAAACTCCTAAAATTGACTCTTCTACACCATTTTTAGCCAAGAAGTCAGCAACACCATTCGCCGATCAATTGATAAGGTTGAAGGAAACCTCCATGCCAGAGGATAACCCCTTAATCTCCCTAACAATAGTTATTAGCCTCCATGGGGGGAGCTTCACACCCCTAGCCCATTTGATAACGTTAGAAGAATCGCTTTCAACTTCTAGTTTAATTCCCCCTAAGCTCGTTCCTAAGGTCAAGGTTCTCCGATTACTAAGATGTTCCGCCTCATTGGATTCCTTGAAACCCACAGGTTCCCAAGAAACGACACGAATGGACCCCCAAATGGTCCCGGAGGACACCCCCAATACCTGCCGGACCTGGTTTTCCTTTAGAAATCCCATCCACATTAAACTTAAGGGTCCCCAGAGTAGGGGGATACCACTCAACCATAGTCCTCCTGTGTTATTAAATGGGCCTCTAATCCTTTATCCTTCCCTTGGAAAATGGTAGATGTTATTGAAGAAATCTATGATCTCTCTTCAAGGCACCCTTTCCATTTCATTCACACTCCCAGGGAGGCTAATGAGGTTGCTAATAATTTAGCGAAAGGGGTGTATCCAGACATTCAATTATCATCAATGATCCTCAATCTTTGCCCTTTTTTATTTCTCCTCTCATTCCCATTTTAGGTATCTTCCCCCTGTTTAGGTCTGGTTTTCCTTTCCTTTTTTGGCCGTGTGCCGGTTGTACTCTTGTAGCATTTTTGGCCTGTGGGCTTTTTTGCCCTGTTTTCTTAATAAAATTAGTATCATTAAAAAAAAAAAATAGTTTGAGACCACTTGAATGCTTTAACCCTCGATCTGAAGGTTCTAAAGTTTTAATTGAGTAAGAGGAAATGAGCAAATGGGTGTCCCCGAGGGGGATGACTGACAACTGATGAGGTGTAGGGTCTATGGTGAGTTGGTATTGACCAATAAATAGAGCCCACCTTCTCAAAGATGATACGGGATTACAAGCTCCCAGGCACATTTGAGGCAAACTCATAAATCTATATATACAAAACATTATATTAGATTATATTATAATGTGCCAATAAGATTATGTTAAGCTGAGTTCAAGCCAACTCAAGTTTGTCTTGATTATTGCACAAGTTCAAGCTCAACATGAATTAAATATTATATACCTGAATATAAGCTTGACATATCAAGCTCTGGTCAAGCTTGCATAAAGCTTGAGCTCAATACAAAATCTGTCAAGCTATGCTCAAGCTGAGCTCAACTTGCCTGAACTCGGCTTGTTGAGAGCCCCAGGCTTCCTACACCAGTGAGATATTTGAAACTTAATGTGGATAGTGCAATGAGGAGAACGTCTTCACAAGATTATTCATGGCATACTACAGAATGACAAGGGGAGGATATTATCTCTCTTTTTAGTGATGGAAAGAATAATTAAACCAAAAGAGGCGAAACTATTGGACATGACGAGTTGAGGTTCTTTTTAGATATCATAGTTGAGTGAGTTGGTACCGCTTAGATAGCAGAAAGAAGTCCAGATATGCCTCAATGCAGTAGAATAACTCACAATTTCCTTAGCTCTGTTAATAGCTGGTAATGCTCAATTAGGAACTCTACCTAACATGAGTACATAATACACTTGTATATTTAGTGAATGTGTTATATGTAATAAAGATAAATAGAGAATGAACTTCAATATTTTAAAGTATCCTAAATAAGTTCACCTGCCAAAATTAGGCTAATTCCTACAAATGAGCCTTGCACCTTAGGCTCCAAGGCCTCTTGGCACCTTGACTACTATCCTGGTTACATTAAACATATGGGTAGTATTGTAGATAGTGTTGTAATATAAACGTGTCTTTGTCCTTTTAAGGAAAGAGTTCTACTCTTTTGTTATAGTCTCTCGGGCCGTCATATGTACGAGAGTTGACTTTCTTTTTCTATTGATGTTGCGTCTATAAAAGAAGTCCTTTGTACAGTTTCTAAGACAAGAAATAGACAAGACATTTTCTCCATTTTGTTTTCATTAACATTTCCTCCATCATATTTTTATCCTGGTATTAGCCAGAGAGATTTCTGGATTTTTCCTCTACAAAGCATTCGTATTTTTCTAGGTTCTCTGCAGCAATTGACTCTCGTTGCTAGGTTTTTTCTCCTAGTTATTTTTACTCCCTGTTTTCGTTGCAGCACAAGAGGTCAGATCATTCATTTTCTTTCATTACGCACCCATATGTAGCAGTACTGTTTCAGACCCTACGATATGGCCAACTATTCGACTTTTGGTGTTGTCCCCCTCAACACCCTTGTCGCACTTTCTCCAGGTAGTCATTCGTTCGGTTGACTTAGGTTTTCTCAAGTGTGGAGCCCAGTTTCTACATCGATTTTAGATCAGATCTGGGAACGCCAGAAATACTTTCTAGGCTTTTGCTTAGATCTGCTTGGATCTTGCCTCTTTTCACCTTGAATCAGCACCCACATAATTTCCCTAGGCCCTTCTTCCTTTCCCCTGGATTCATCAGGGTTTCTTCTGTAGGCCTGCCGTTGATCCAACTATGCTGTTGCATGTGAACATCAACATCAAACCAAATCCTACATGGTCGCCCTTTGCATATTTTCCAATCCATTTGGTTGTTATTGTTGATTTGTGATTGTGGAGCCCTTCCTTTTTTTCCGTTTCTTGCACTTACTGTAGCAGACTTCCTTTTTCTGCATCTGAATTGATTTTGGGCTTCCATTATTTGGTATTTCTAAAGTGAGAGGCCACTTTCTGGCATTTTTGTGGACTTGAAACTGTCTCTTACAGGTTTTACACTTGCATAGTTTACAGTTCTTTCACTGACATTGTTGGTAAATGGACTATCCCCTTGTCTTTTAGTCTTGATTCATCTCTCTTACATGCTCCTCATTTATCTCGCAATCTCTTATCTATTAGTGTCCTTACTGAGTCATTGAATTATTTAGTAACCTTTTATCCTACTCACTGTGTCTTCCAATGAAGACAACGGCTTATATTTCTTCAATCCTCTAGTTGACAACCACTTTGAAGCTTGTTCTACCTTGTCTTCTTAAGATGTGTAGCATTGGCACTGCCGTTTAGGGCATCCATCAAATAAAGTCTTGAAGCAATTAGTTCTTTTTTTGTCTTGTAATAATTTTAAGTGTGAAAGTTGCCAAGAAGGCAAACATTATAGACCTTCTTTTCCAATTTCACTTAATAAATGTACTTCACCCTTTTTTTTATATTATTCATTCTAATGTTTGGATGTCTCCTCTTGTTTCACGTACTGGTTTTCGTTATTTTATTACTTCTGTCGATGATTATTCTAGTATGACTTGGGTATACATCATAAAACATAAGTTTGAGGTTTTTAATAACTTTTGCACATTTTACCCGTGGGTTAAAACCCAATATAATTGTAATATCATAATTTTGTAAAATAATAATGGGGGGGAGGGGGATTATTTGTCACATTCATTTCTACAGTTTTTGAAGGACCATCTAATCGAATCTCAAACCTGTTGCCCCCACACACCTCAACAAAATCGTGTTGCCTAAAGGAAAAACCGTCACCTTCTTGAGATAGCTTGCTCACTGCTATTTACTATGCATGTACCTAAATCGTATTGGTTAGAAACTATTTTAACTTCATGATAACTAATTAATCACATGCCTCCCATGTATTGCATAACAAAGCTCCGATTGATATTGTGTCTATGCAGAAACATGCTTCCACCATTCCTTTACATCTCTTCAGATTTGTTTGTTTTGTCAATTTATTTTTTAGTGATAAACTGTCCAAGCATTCTATGAAATGTCTATTTTTTTAGTACTCTTCGTCTCATAAGGGTATAGTTGTCTTGATCCCGTCAATGGTAAGACGAATGTCTCCATAAACGTCACATTTTTTAACATGTTCCCTATTTTGATCAAACTTATTCTGACTATTCATTTCTTGAGATTTTTCCTATTCTCACAAGCGATGTTGCTACTCCAAAAAAAATCCAAGCCTCTTATTGTGTATCAACGGAAAAAACATAAGCTCACGACTCAACATGACACTTCTCAACTGTCTACTAGTGGCTCAGATCCCTCTCCCATTGGACCTGAACTTCCTATTGCCCTCCAGAAAGGTAAGTATGTTATACCAACCATCTTATTGATCGATTTGTGTCCTATCATTATGTCTCTCCATCATATTTTAGTTTCCTAACTGCTCTTAACAACACTCATATTCCTAAGAGAATTATACGACTCTTCAAGATCCTTCCTAAAAAGCTGTGATAGAGAAGAATTTGCAGCACTTGAAAAAAATCATACATGTGTGATGGTTTCTCTTCCTCTAGAAAAAAACTCTAGCTTGTTGCAAATGGGTTTTTACAATGAAAATATAATTCTGATGGTTTGATTGCCTAATATAAAACTAAGTTGGTTGCTAAAGGCTTTACCCAAACATATGTGCTTGATTATCAGGAGACTTTTCTCCTATAGCCAAAATCACATCTGTTGGGCTCTTGATATCCACTGCTACCACACATGAATGGCCTCTTCATCAGATAGATGTCAAGAATGTCTCCCTTCATAGAGACTTAAAATAAGAGGTCTACATGCTTCCTCCTCTCGGTTTGTGAAACAGGAGGGGGTTGGTCTGCAAGCTCAAGAAGGCTATCTATGGCCTCTCTACAGGCATGGTTGGATAAATTTCAGCAATGCATTTGTGAAGTATGGTTTTTCTCGATGTTAGACAAATCACTATGTGTTTGTCTATCGTCGAACTCTATTGTGATGCTTTTTGTTGTTTATGTTGAAGATATTGTGCTTACTAGGAAGGATGCTCTATCTATTAATGCATTGAAAGAATATTTATGGTGCTCTTCTGATCAGGGGTCAAAAAATCGGCTCGGCCGATATATCGGCCGATATGTAAATATCGGCCGATATCCGATACGGACGATATATCGGCCGATAATTTTATCTCTCATACCGATATCGACATTTTCTCTCTCCTCCGATATCGGAACCGTGAAAAAACCGCAAAAAACCGTGATGAATAGTGGTGAACCGTGACAAAACCGCAAAAAACCGCAAAAAACCGTGGGCACCCTGAGAACCGTAAACCCTGAACCGCAGAAAACCGTGGAAAACCGCAGAAAACCGCGAAAAACCGCGAAAACCGCGAAAAACCGCGAATATCCCTGAGAACCGTAAACCGCGAAAAACCGCGAAAAACCGTGTAAAAACCGCGAAAAACCGTATCGGTGTTTTAAAAAATTTTTTTTTAAAAAAATACCGATATTTTCGAATATCGGCCGATATTAGGGCTGATATTGGGGACCGTTTATCGCCCATATCGGCCGATATTCCAACTGTACGGCCGATACTTATCGTATCGGCCGATATTTCAAGGTTTCAAAAAACCGATATATATCGGCCGATACGATATGTATCGGCCGATATTTAAACCTTAGCTTCTGATATCAAAGGTTTGAGGCCACTCGGTTGTTTCCTCGAGATTGAGGTTACTCATTCCTCTTAAGGGGTTTTTTCTCGCTTAGAGGAAATATGCCTTAGATCTCTTACCAAATGCAGGATGATCTAGTTTGTAAACCAGCAAACACTCTTCTTGATGTCAATTTTGCAATAAATGACACTCCACTATATAACCCCACATTTTATTCAAAATTAGTGGGTAAACTTATTTTTTTTACCATAACTCGAGCAGATTTATCTTATGTTGTTGGAGGAGTTAGTTAATTTATGCATGCTCCACGTAATTCCCATCTTCAAACTGTTTTTCAAATCCTTCGCTATCTTAAGGCTCACCCTGGAGGAGGTATGTTCTATAAACATCAATCTCAACTGGTAATTCGAGGATTACTCCAATGTTGATTGGGCTAGTACTCTTGACGATCGTTGCTCGACCACAGGTTATTGCATTTTCTTAAGATCTCATATGGTCTTTTGGCATAGAAAAAAAGGACTGTTGTTGCCCGTTTTAGTGCAGAGGCTGAATATTGTGTTGTGGCCAATATTGCTTGTGAATTACTAGGATTCCAACAATTTCTAGCCAAGTTGGGTTTTATCTCCTTTGAACATTATTAATATTGCACGATCATTAGATCGCAATCAACATTGCATCGAACCCTGTGTTCTATAAGAACACAAAGCATATTGAAGTTGATTGTCATTTTCTTCGTCATCACATGTCTGCATGACATATTCAAACTCCTTATCTGCAATCCACGGATCAACTTGTTGATATGCTCACCAAGGCCATCTCTCGGTCACAACTTGATGACGTCTAAAGTAAGTTGGTCTTAATCAACATTTTCGCACTAGCTTAAGGGGGAGTGTTGTAGATAATGTTGTAATATGAACGTGTCTTCTTTCCTTTTAAGAAAGAGTCCTATTCTTTTTGTATAGTCTCTCAGACTATCTTATGTACGAGAGTTGACTTTCCGTTTCTTTAGTATTTTGTGTCTAAAATAAGTCCTATGTACAACTTTTAAGGCAATAAATAGGCAATACATTTTTCTCCAGTTTATTTTCATCAATATATCCACCATCTTATTTTTGGCCAGCAAACTTATGACAAACATGGTAGGCAGTAGATTTTTCCCACAAAATTCGAATGACAAACATGGTTTTGCGTGGGTCCTAGAATGTAAAAATTGAAAACTATATCATCCAGTATATGCTGATGATCTTGCAATATTTGTTGTTTTTTTTATGAATTCAATTAATGAATTATTGTTAGCCAAATAATAGGTGTAAAATTTACCCCCATAGAGAGAGAGAGAGAGAGAGAGAGAGAGAGAGCTTACTAAATCCAAAACAGTCAAGTTCAAGCATCACAAGCAGAACTTATTTCCAAGAAAACTACCAGAATCATCATCATCAGACTATGAAATGATCATATAGAATTCATAAAGACAAACCAAGAAAAATATGTAGATTGAGTCACATTTCATGAAATCATATCCCCGTATGAAATGCTTTTATGACCCAAACAATTTACTCACATTGGAGTAAAATAGCCATTGGATAGATCTTAAAGGCAAAAATATAATTTCTCCAACTTGGTTAATCACTTCAATTCCTTTCTATGTTGCACAAACTCTTCAAGAGATGTGATGCACCTGTGTGAAACACTTACACCTATTCTTCATATTTTTTTCTAGTCCAAGATGACAAAAATATTACCATACCTTTCTCCTCTTGAAACCAAATTTAAATATGAATATGTTTGTCACTTGATTGTTTAAAGTAAAGCTGATATACTAATCTTTATAGGGGTTTTTCACACCTTATCTTCATTTCAAATAAATTTAAATCTAAATTTACTTAAATGCGGTTCTAAGTCCTCCATTCCTTTTTTTTTGGATTGTCAAGCCCAACACCTCGCACCCGGGTCAAACTCCAATACTCGCACCCATATCCATGCAACTTGGGTTCCTTAAGTTAATTTCAACAATTTATACCAATCCAGTATGGTTATGATCAAACTCATGAGCGCCGATCCTTTTTTCTATTATTTGGTAATATGATACTTGTATTTCAAACTTCATAGTAACAATGCCTGATATACTGATGATCAAGTGAATCGTCACCAATTTTAAAAGGGGGAAAAATCTATTTGATACTTTTATTGCAATGAAGATATGCTATAGTGTACAGTGTACACTATAAGATTATATCACCAAAGAACCCGTAAAACACCAAAGCAAACTGACAAGCATCAAAAGAATCCACCAACTCCTCCACTCGTCTCATTAAACAACAAAAACATCTGAAAGGCAGAAGATGACCATTAATTGTTGGGTGTCTTGACAGTTTCCTCATGCGGGATGGGCTACACTATGGATTCAACCAAGACATTTCAGGCATCGTGATACATCTAGCTGTATGTGATAATTCCTTCCAAAGAAACACTAACACCAACTACACGCTACAACATAACTTTCCTAAGCCCATAACACCAACTATTTTTAACTAAGATTTGACAACACAATTTCATTTATTTTATTAATGTGGAGAAGCCAAAAAACTGATATAGTGAAGTCTAAACCTTTTATGGAAAGAGCAGATTGATTACAACTGCCTAGATGAATAATAGTTTGGGATCAATCCAAGAGATCACATCCAAGAAACAAAATTTCATGAGTTCCACATCGAAAGGGGAGTTCCAGAAAAAACATATTCTGATAGTGCATGAATAGACCCATCATGACAAGATTCTGCCTTTGTATCAGTAAAATAAGTTTCCCCTTTTCAAATGATGAAAGTTGATAAAATAAACATTAAAAAAATGATGCTCAATTGAAGAAGATACTGAAAACAGCTCCAATACAAAAGAATAGGTGGGTTACAAGTATAGGGAACTAGGAGAAGGGAGGAACTAATATTGGAATGAAGTGACAAGAAAGGACACAATAGATTGTGAAGCATTGGAGAATATGTTGATAAGGTTGAGTGGAAAGGCACAATTCAGGCCAGCACCACATAGAGTTAAGGACATTGCTAATGACGGGATCGATGATGATGAAGTTTCATTGAATAAAAACTTTGCTGCATGTCAGCATTTCATTATTTGTTGGTCTCAAGCTCTATCGTAGGAGGAGAGTGGCATGAAATTGACAACGGGACTTAGTAAATCTGCCATGCCTATTAAGAATTACACTATATTGTTTAAACCTTGGGAATTACACTATATTGTTTAAACCTAAGTTATTTGAAAATGACAAGGTACTATTTAGTGAAACTAAACTAGTATGATGGAGGAATGCTCTCAAGGTGAATGGTTAGAAAAGCAGTGACACAAAGCCAAAATATATACAGTAAAACTTAAATGGATTTAGGGGGTGAGTTGGTGAAAAATGAAGTGGCTTATTACACGATGTGATAGATTTGGGTCCAACTATGGAACAAAATAGAGGGTTTGATTTGGTTATTGCAACAAGGATTTGAAAGGTGGAAAAATGGAATAAGGTAATGGAAGGTTGTGGATTGTCAACTTTAATGTTGATTAAAGGGGGATTTTTTTTTGGAAAGGTAACTTTATTAATTCCAAAGAGAATTACAAGAATGCAAAGAAGGCCTTGAGAGGCCAACCAAAAACGGAATTACACGAAGCAAGAATCAACTTCAAAATCTAAATATAACCCCCAGGCGAGCCAACTCATCGGTATCCGAATTAGCTAACCGTTGAACCCAAGCGATAAAAAAAAAGACATTATATAGAGTAAATGTTGGGCAACAAAGATACAAGGAAAGATGAAATGCAAGTGGTGGAGTCATGGAGACTATATGTTAAGATGAATGTGCGGAATAACAAGAATGAGTGAACAACAAAAAACAAAAAGTTTGCTCCAATAGAAGAGAAAATCAAGAAATGTCATGTACAATGACTTGGGCTTGTACATAGACCAAGAATAGCCAATACAAAGAATTTTTGGTTACAAATACCACTAGCTGGGAGAATGCTGCAGCTAACAAAGGCATGGAATGAAGCGGAAACTAAAGACATGCAAAATTGGGGCTTTGATAGGCTTAGTTGAAAAGGTAGAACTTAGAAAGCCTACCTCTATATGGATAAAGCAGGGCTTTGATGATTAAAAAGTGAGATAGAGCAAAATGGGGAAATTAAGATTTCTTATCTCTGCCTTTTTCTATGAAGAGTAGGGAGAAACAAGAGGACAGTTACGTAACATGGATTTTGACAGAATGTTTTAGAACCAGATGTGGATAAATGATTTAGTACAGCCAATAGCATAAAAAGATGAACATAAAAAATCTTAGAAATAAAAAGATTGTATTGACTTAGCATAGGTCCTTCTTGTGTTTCTTCTGTTGTTATTGTGCTTCGTTGATGCTGTCGGGTTGGGGGTGTTTTGTTTCCTAGTTTTTCCTCTTTGCTCTTTGTATTTGCACCTCTAGTGCTCTATTTTTTCTTAATATATTAACCATTCAAAAAAAAAAAATTGTTGACAATCAACAAGAAAACAGAAAAAAGAAAAGAAAAATGGTTAATAACACAAGATAAGGCATACCTATTAAAAAGAAGAACTAAATAAAACGAACGCAAATAAAACGATGATGACCTAAAGTCCAACAGCATTCTTACAAATTTATTAAAATAAAAATAAATATACTGTCTACAATCTTCTTCATTTCCCCATGCAACATCAATGTTGCAATATTATTTGACACTGACAAAGGACAGCGAAATTGCAATATCTTGTTGCTTAGAGCATTACACAATCCCTGGATCACAAGTATCCAATTCTTGTGAAGACAAGCATAGGCAACCTTAAATTTGCCTACGACAAAGGAAAGCAAAATTGCAATATCTTGTTGCTTAGAGAATTACACAATCCCTGGAACACAAGCATCCAATTCTTGTGAAAACAAGCATGGGCAACCTTAAATTTGCCTAAACCCCCAAGAACTAAATGAGTCACACAATTCAGAAGTCAGAATCAAATCAAGAATACATAATCAAAACCTGTATAATCAAAACCAACTGCGATGATACTGCATGCAAGATTGCTTACTAAATAAAACAAGCAAACTGGAGCAGCTAGATTATTGTGATCACTCTCAAAAGCACTACCAAACTCATTCTCAAATTTAATTGTAAACAAATTACCCATTATTGACATTAATAGATCACACTATCAAGTTTTAAATGTGATCACACACGAGCAGACTGATTGTCATGATTACACTCAACATGGCCTACCGAACTTACTCTCAAACAAATTGTATACAGAAGCCATTAGTCCATATAACAAAAAGATTCATCAGGATTTTAAATTCTACAATCTCAACCAAACCCAACTCTAGAAGCTAAACAGAATCTCACCTGGAAGTAGGAGAAAGCTTTGGCGAGTCCACATAGAGCTGGATACCAGAAAGATACGGCACATAGTACTGAATGACAGAATCACTCCCATTTAGCACCAATGGCACTCCGGCTCCATATGCACTCCACTCCTTGAATGACTCCCAAAGATCCCCAAGATTGAAATAAGGATGGTGGTAATCTATGTCCCCATTTCTCCATCCCCTTGTACTCGTCTACAAAGATTCAAAACTCTAATTAAAAAGAAAATCTAAAGAAATCACATTGAAAATTAAGGAAATGCACAAAACCCTAACTTCAAACTCTCTCCTGTTGTTCAAATTACCTTGGAAAAGTACTGGGCGGATACGGTGGGAGTCATTGCTTCAAGGAACCGATCGAGATTTCCTGACTGCTGGGACTGTGAGGGGGGCGGCGAAGAGCAGACAGAGGGCTTTGACGAGGAATCGTCTGATTCTACACGGGTGTCGACGTCTCGGGGTTCCGAGACCGGCAGCAAAGCCTTCGACTTTGAAGGATGTCTCTGCTGCTGCTGCTGCTGTTGCTGCTGCTGCTGTTGCCGCTGCAACTGCTGCTGCTGGAGCTGCCGCCGTACTGCCGGAGGATTGTAGAAGCGATCGGTGCCGTGGGTGCGGGAGAGAGGGAAGCCTCCGGAGCCTTGCATTTGAGGGTTCGGAGGAAATTTGGAAGGATGAAAATGGAAATCCAAGAAGTGGGAGGTGGGTGGGAAAAGGTCTAGATTTTCCACATCAGGAGCAGAAGATGGACAAGTCGATGGCAATTTGGTAAATATGAGGGATCTTGGAACAATGGTGTGGAAAGGAATTAATTTTATTCTGTTTTATCTTTGACAAGTCTGTGTTTGTTTTCCTGTGTTTTTTCCTTTTTTTCTTGTGCTTGAGTGTGAAGGGAGAAAAGAAAGAGAAAGAGGAAGAAGAATCGGGAAAATGTGGGGGGTTTTGTGGATTTGGGATTCCACGGAAATGTCAATTGTTAAAGATACTCGAGCGAAGATGAGAAGGGTTGCGGTTCAGTTTCCTGGATCCTCCAACCATACGTGCCGATGCGCTTGCGCGTGTTTCACAACACCTACTCCATCATGGCATTTAAAATATTTCTAAAAATAAATATTTAAAATTACAAAATCAAATTAAAACCTTACATCTAGAAATAGTAATTTATGATAATTCTCATGTAATATTTTGAACCAGTTGATATAACTTTATAAAATAGCAATTAAATTCTTTTACTCAAAAAAAATCTAAAAATTGAGATGATATTATAGATAAAATATGTATTTAAGCATGTCTCATATTAGTTAGATAGAATATCTAAAACTCTTATTTAATTTTATATAAACAAAAGAAGTTCACATATTACAATTATATTAAATGTACTTTATAAAAAGGTTTTTTAGAATATTTTAGTAAAGACATGATAGATATATCTTTTAAAGGTAAAAGTGAATAATAATGAATAAAAGAGGCTTGGTTTGACAATCAGTAATCGATTTGAGATATAAGAGGTCATGGATTCAAACTACTCTTCGAGTGTTACCTTCGGATGTTAAGGCATGTGCTCCAACACATTGAATCGCATTAAGTAGACTAGATTGAGCCTTATTCATATGACAATCTAAAACAATAAGTCCTATTAAATTAAGAAAAATCAATATGTGAATCAACTTAACTTATTCACTTTTTTTTTCTTTTTAATTATATTTGATGAGAACACTTTCGCCACTTCTTTTACGTAAATATATTCTGTTAAAAATTCTTAAGTAGTCCGACACTTTCGCCACTTTTTTTTTATTTTTCTCTCTTTTTATTTTATTTATAAAGTTTGTGAGTGATTTCATAATGAGATTAGTCTCACTTCTAATATAGAGTAGAGATTGTCATATTATATTTAAAAAATTATAAAGACTAGAACAAAGGGGCTCTAATTAAAATTCTGCCCTCCTGTCCATGGATAATGGTTAGAAAGTAGGCTAAGGCTCAGTCTTCTGTTATTTGGGTCCAACAATGCCTTTTTTAGTCCATAAGGTCCTAAGATGAAGATCGGAGGGTCTACATTCAAAATGTCCAGTCACTTATTGACTAAGATAAGTAATCAGGGGATGATATCAAGACAAGTTGCCGTACAAATTTGGGCAGCAACAAAGTCAAACTTTGTATTCTTCTCTCTTGCCGTAGAAGCCAGCTTTCTACGTTTTAATAAATTGAGTTTTTAGAAGAATGTTAAAGGGTAGTCGAAAGTTTTATTAGACATTAAGAGAAATAAGTTTTCGTTGTAAATGAGGCTAAAATATTGGATTTTTAAGGGCTGATATATATTGGCCGGATATGATTCATATTGGTCGTACATATAGATATTGGCTAATATTTCATTTAAAAAATAATATCAGCCAATATATAAAAAAAAAAAAAAAATTGGGAAAGAGAGAGAAAAATATCGAACAATATATTCATTCGGTCGATTTTTTCACCCCTGTTGTAAACAATATTAATCGTCTTTTTCTTAAGTTGATTAGTAAAAGAAAATTTTAAAATTTTGAGTTTGGCCTAAAATTCAAAATTTTAAAATCTCAACCTAAAATTATTTTGCATTCATATGCAAAGCATGAATTCATTCCTTATTTCTTGGATCTGGGCACAAAAATCTCTTATGAGTTTGAGAGAAGGAACACAAATCCAATTCATGTGTATTGCGCGTCACCTTCACAATTAAACGAGGATATACTTTTATATTATTTCAAACTGCATAATGCTATGACTTCTAAGAGCCTTATGCTTCTCTAATTCACCTTTAGCCTTAATGAGGGGTTAAAAAATAGGTGCAATATATTTGCAACCCGAGTTACTCAATTTGAATTTTTGACTCGACTCAATCCAAATGTTATTTTATAACTTGGTGTATTTTGATTTGATCGAATCGGATTGATTTTAAAATTTTCAACTTGATTCGACTCAAATTGCATATAACTTTTTTTCCAACCTAACTCAATTCAAAATATACAAATGTATAATTCAAACCTGTTGATTTCTTGAGTCGGGTAATGCTAGTCAAATTAAAAACCCAACCAAGTTTCACCCTTAGAAAAAAAAAATGATAAATCTACTAGTTTCCTCAGCTTTCCTCTTTATTTAATTTTAAGCTACATTTCTATCAACTCCCCTTCAATACCTCTATATCTCTAGTCGCCATTTCTGTCCCACACAACTTCTTTGGAATTGGAATATGCATAAAGGGCGGGAATATACCCCATAAACTGAGTAGCTGCCTTCAACGGTCTTGGGCTTAATATAAATCACTTCATACTTCTTTTTTTTTATTGGGGTTCTATTTTTTTATAATTAGAACGATTGATAATTAGAATATGTGCAAGTCTTTCTACCTACATTCAACTCATCGATCAACTCTAAACTCTAAATGAAGGTATGAGCCCCATATTTGACTCTTTTGAGTGGATCAGAAAATGGTCTAGTGATCACAGGTTTACACATTCTTTGAGAAGGTTTCATTAATTGAACGAAAATAAAGAGAAAGGCTTGTTGATGAGTTTATCTTTTCGTTAATTGTGTAATCTAATGTTAAAAAACACAGTTTTTTTTTTTTATTATGATTGTTCATTATTAAATTAAGACTGATAAATGGTAAATTAACTTTTTTTTTTTAAGTTATCATAATGTATTTCCATCTCATATTAAGGTGAGATAAATCACATAGAATACACAAAACCGACTTCAAATTTTGTGCATCAAGGTAAGATTGGAAAGAGTTGATCTCCAGATCTTCTTCTCGGCATCAAGTGAGGTGATGAAGAAAGTTTCTGCTGACGAAATCCACCATACTCATTCTGTTTTTTTATGGTCTATCCATCTGTACCATCAGATCTCTGATTTGGGTATGGTCCTCTGACCAGTTTCTTCGGCTGCTGTTTGGGACGTCCGAAAATTAATTTTTTTGGATTTTTTTTTTAGATCCTAGTGAATCATGTACTTTTGACCCTATGATCGACATCACCATAATCGCCCCTAGCCCACCTATCTATGGCTAAGGAAAAGCTTTGGTTTCGATCAATGGTGGGATCCACCGGTTTTTTCCCCTCTATTGGGTATATTCGGTCGATTCATTCGTCCGAAAGAAGGTTCCTTGGACTGTATATTAGGTGGAACATTAAGTGGAAGGGCAAAAGGGTTATTTCATCCAAAATTTTGGAAAAGAGTGTACAGAAAAAGAAAAACCGGGTGTATATATGGCTCCCCTTAAATGGAGAAGTAGTTTAGGGAAAAAAACTTTTTAGATGGAAGAGAAATTTTCAAAGTATGACGATAAAAAAAATTCTTATTAGCTATTAATTAAGAACGGAGCATTTAAAGCGAGGAATATTGCAGTCGGAAAATGGAAATCATTAAGTTCAATTAATTACATAGAAAAGAGGGAGAAAGTGAGAAACTACAAATATCCTTGATTCCTTGTATCTTTCACACTCGGGTTTAAGGGTTAAATCCATGTGTTAAAATTATATTTTTCTTTTTAAAATATAAATTTAATTTTTATAATTTTCATTTAATGCATTTTCACCATTGCATTAGTCAAAATAGGTCAAATTATTTCTAATACTTTTTTAATCTTAAAAAAAATCAGAGGCTAACATAATTTTTGTGTTTCACTTTTGTTAGAATGATAGTCTCTATGATATTTCATCCATATAATTTTTATAATTATTATATGAGATTTATCATCTAATACAGTACTATCTACTAAAAAAATTCAATTAAGAAAATATATATTTCTCAATATGCAGGAGCTTTTTTTTTAGCTCACAAAGGTCCATTTCATGCTTTAGTGGTACAAAGTGCTGAAATGATGCTCGTCATAATGGAAAAGTACAGGACGGCAATGATTTCTTAGATTAATTGAAAGTAAATGAGGTGTGGTGGTTCAACCACTTGGTAAGAAACTTATTCTACGAAGTGAGAGTTTTGATTTCGATTTTCACTGTATTCTAAAGAGTCACCTTATAGAGTTGTGGAGACTGTATTATAAAGTGGATATGAATCTTGCATCTAAAATTCTAACATGATCCGAATCTAAATTCAAATATGACATTATTAAGTGGATGTAGATATAGTCTTCAGGGCCGGCTCTGAGATCCTCTAAAATTTTAAGGCCCTAGGTGGAATGAGATTTCAGAGATCCTTTGTGACTGATATATTAAGGAGTTTAAGTGTGTAAAGGCCCTTTCTATTTGAGGGCCCTAGGCGGCGGCCTACGCTTTCTGTGCCCAACGCCGGCCTTGAGGGTCTTATATCTGATCTAAATTCAATCCACATACATCCTCAAGTAAGACCAGACCAGACCAGACCAGACCAGGCTATGCCATGCCATCGTCTAAAATTCAGCACTGGCTCATTCAGTCATCAGGTCAGTTGCGCAGCCCAGCAGATGACCCTAAACAACAACAATCAATCGAGTTTTATCCCTAGATATTACAAGTTTGTGATATCTAGGGATATAAACTAGTGACTAGTTACTTCGTGAAAGGGCCTAGATGATCTCACTTAAGAAACCTGATAGAAAACCAATTTAGGCTATTTCCTCTTTCGGCTAGTTGACTTTAAGGGGTGGGAGTGGATGGTGGTTGATCTGACGGTCAAGATGTTCGCTTCAAGAAGTAGAGTATTGAGTTCAATTCACACTCAATTTCAAAGGCCATTCTCCGTAGTTGTGTACCCAATGTTGTTTGGAATTAAGAGGTCTGCATATGTCTAAAGGATTAGTGAAGTAAAGTCTCTTAAGGGTGAGATGTCTAGACACCTTGATCATTAAAAGAAAAAAAAGTAGCACCAAGAGAGTAAATTGCCTATTTAGATTTTATTTTTCCATTTTTGATCCAAAAGATGGGACAAATGAGAGCTTCTTTGGAAGGAGCAAACCTCAATCTTTATATGCACAAAGTTACAATTATTAACATTCCTCTCACAAAAGATACATAAATTAGAAACTCCAGTAACAAAGCAGTACGTACACATGGAGCTCAAAAAATTGACTTCTTTCTTTTTCTTCTTCTTCTTCTACTACTACTATTTTTTTTTTCCTCCCATTTTGCCTCACCTTTCAAAATGAAAAAAGGCCAGCAGAGAAAATAAAGAATACCTGAAACAAAGTTTGGAACTTGACCAATCACACATTGATAGGTGGCTGTGTCGCACTAGTCCAAATAAAGCCACCATACAGAAAACAAGGACTAGTCACCTCTCTCTCAATAAAAAAACACAAAAAACAAAAATGAAAGAACTGAAAAAAATCCAGCGTTCACCCCCCTGAACAAATTCTTCTTACTTGCCACTGCCAGTTTTCCTACCAAATGATGCAGAACGTTTTCCATCATTGCTTGGAGGTCTTCCATTCCTGCCAAATGAATGGCTTCCCCCATTTGGACCTTTCAAGGAATTTGATGAACTTGGGCTCCTAAGAAACAGTAAGAGAAATGGGGGTTAAACAGAAGATTCCAATCCATTAGAAGAACTAGTTCAAACAGCCTTCCTATTAGAGTTTAAGAACTTATTCCATTTAAAGGAATGTGATGAACTTGGGCTTCTAAGAACATTTGAGTTGCCAGATTTGTTCATTATTTTGGTAAACATGTGTGTCAGGAAATGAATGCTAACTATCAAGATTCATAAAACAAGACATCGTTGAAAATATGCTGCCTCAAATTGGTGATTTAGGCCATTGCTCTGATGAGTCCTTTGGTAGATGAATGAATTCCAAGTGGGCAGGAAATGCTTCGTTGCCTAGTGGGGCCCATAAGATCAGTGGCATAGATCACCAAATAAATTGTGGGTCTTGGCTGTGGGGTCCGAAATATAATGGAACTGAGATAGTAGTACACATAAGTTACCTTAGCTCAGGAATTTTTCCCATCTTTGGTTTAGGCTTCTTACTCTTTGGTCTAAATCCATTGGCTGCCGCAGTACCATTGGAAGGAATGCCACTCCAAAGCATATCTGCTTCAGAAGAATTTTCTGAAGCAGTAGTTGCCACCTCAAGCTCATCTGAATCGTCAGTTGTTGCCGACTCATATCCACGGGTCTCTTTTTTGTTTCCCTGTTTTCCATATGGTTTTTCTGGATGAACTCTCATGTCAGGGAGGTAATTCTGATAAAATGACTCGGGCAAGGATCCGTTATTTCCTTCCCATCGTCTTGATGGATCACCACTGGCAACTTCGTTCTTGTTCAAGATCATCTTATCAACCCAATCTTCTGCTAAGCCTTCCTCTTCCTTGTCTCCCTTCTGGAAATCTACCTTGGGAATCTGGCTAGGCGATGAAGCTGAATTGCTGTCCCAGGAAGGTGATGGTGAGTCGTTGGAAGTTGATAGCTCTTGGACATCAAAGTTTGGCTTCCTTTGCCTGAAGGCGGAGTTATTCTGAACCTACAAAAGACAACATATTTCCAAGAGGTTTAGAGCAAAAAGTTCAACGTGATGAATGAAACTAGAATATTAAATCATTTAAATTCATTTTCAATTTTATACTTAGCTCTCATTTCATATCTAACTAATTAATACTATATCATTTGCAAGAACATACACCAAGCAACATCATCTTGAATTTTAATTTTAATTTGTTCATAACTAATGCAATAAAGGGCCAAAAGTCGATTGTTAATGAAGGAAACTAGAATCTTAAATCATTTAAATTCATTTGTTTGGGATATTAAAATAGTATATCCATTTCAAATGTTTAGGTACATTACCTCTGATATTAAAATAGTATATATCCATTCTAAATGTTCAGGTACCATTACCTCTATGTTTCCTACATCTCCCATGGGATGCCTGTTATTGTTATCACTTGAAATATCTGCACCTCCTTTTCTTGAATGCGAGGGTGATAATCCACTGCCCCTCATTCTGCTCAAGTCAGGACTCGAAATTGAGCTCGTAAGATGCTCAGGTTCTCCCTCTTTCTTGGCCAATGCTGCTTTAAGAACAGCAATCTGAAACAAGGAATAAAAATCATCCAAATGAATCAAACAGAAACAATATTATAAAAAGATAAAAAAAGGAAGGTGCACTAGATCATATCCAAGCCTAGGGGATGTTATCAGAAAATATACGGGAGAATATCAAAACCTGTTCCTTGAGCTCTTTGACATCTCCACTTTCTTTGTTCATCCGTGCAGTACCCAGCTCAACGGTGGCAACCCGCTCAGCAAATTTGAGGGTGCTAATTGTTTCTCCAACAGCATCCAATTCAGGGCTCATGTGAACAAACATTAACGTCTTTGCCTGCCCACCTAAATGTTGAAAGACAAAGATATGGATCATCATCCATCAAAAGAAAAAAAGATTTATTGTCCTCATCAACGTAGTTGCCGCAACAATTATAGGCCCATAATTAAGCCATTCTAGTCAAGGGCAAAGTGTGCTTGAATGTGGATTGTTGGCCCTTTTGGTTAGTTGAGATTTGCTTTTGTACACAAATTATCAACCTGGTGAGTGCACAGGTTTTATTCTGGTGAAGCATATATATGGAATGACACATGCACACACAAGTGGGTTATACATGTAATTGTCAGAAAGCCCAAAATATAATTGTCAAATTATTGTCATTTGAGGAACAAACAATATATTAATTGATCTTTTCTTTTGAATTGAAAAAGTACAGATTAATTGGTCTTACCAAGAGAATCTTGGAGCAACTGTGTAAGTTTACTGTTCCTGTATGGGACATGTGAATTCTTTTGGGCAAGAGCAGAGATCACATCCCCTAACGCTGCCAGGGATTTGTTTATGTGTTGTGCTTCCTTCAGTCTATCTCCAATGACCTCAGATTTGTCGACCCTTTCACTTCCAGCCAAGTCAACCAGATGCATAGATCCACGAATAATAGCACCAGTTGTAATGTCTCTTCCTTGAACGTGAGCTGTTAGGCAACTGCAAACAACTCCATCAGTGTTCATATTAATTCTATCAAATGGAAAACTCAAGGATATGCATAGATTCCCAGGATTCAGTTATGAACTTCAGCTGATCATATAGGCCCATCGAGGGATAGACCTTGCCAAAGAATTTCCAGATAAGGAAAATCCTAACAGTAGATGGTTTGTCGTAGATGGTTAAGAAACACAGTCATCTTCAGATGTAAAACAAAAAAAAGAATAGAATAATAAAGATGGCCCATCAAGTTATTCTGGGATGAGCTACTAAAGAATAGGGGCTCATTGAATCATATGTCTAACCACTAAATGCTCCACATTTCAAACTAGAGCTCAAGAAAAAAATGCATATATTGGTTTAGGAGGATAAAAATTCTTGTGTCCAAGATAGTAGTTATCACCATCCAAGGATAATCATAAAGAATAGAGTATGTGGAGATCATAATCACACCTATGGGAACGACTGCTACGATCATTCATAGCTGTTGCACTCACTGCACGGTTCCTTTGCCCAATGTTCATCAGTTCAATGACATCTGAAGTTGACGCAACATGCACCAAGCTGGCTTCTGGTACATTGAGCCCATTCTGAGAACTGTTACGAATTTCTAATGTGTCTACAAGTAAAGGATATTCTATATGCAAAAGTCGTAAATTGGAAAAACAGTACAGAAAAGATAATTATGCAAAGGATATCTTTTGTTAAGCCCATCCGAAGCAAGGAGATCCCTGACTTGCTCGTTATAAATCTCAAGCATCTGAACAGAAACATCATAACAAGAAGTTTCTCTTCGTTCTTCAGAGAGCTGAAATAAGTCACTCAATGCCCTGTAATTTACGCCTTGGCTATGCTCTGTAAGTTCGTTTGGTCCACTCTGGATTATTCAACCAAAGAAAACAATTTTTATTTGTGTGCTGCATTAAATGTGTCTCCAAGTAAAATTTACAAATGAATTCCCTAAATGATGTTGAAGCAAGGAAACATCAAATCAAGGAAAAAACATTTCATGTGACTGCAGCGGTATTATTCAGTATATTCTTACCATCGTGTAAGTTTTCCCTGATCCTGTTTGGCCATATGCAAATATACATACATTATAGCCATCAAGAACAGATCTGATGAGGGGCTCAGTATCTGTAAAGACCTCCTCTGAAATATAAAGCAAAAGTATAAGGTGCTTAAAATAAATCCTAATAAGGACATTTGAAAATCATAATGGGGTACCCTGAGCAACCTTGGGTTGCAAATGGGCCAAACACTTTGTTGAAGTTGAATGATCTACGTCCTTCTTTTCCATATTTTGAAGGTGTGATAATTGTAATGCTGCCTTCATCTATCCGATCCACAGTGCTTTGACGATTTGGCTGTCCGGACAAGAATGGTCTTACTCGACAGTATACTCTGATACTTCCTAGACAGTGAAAATACCCAAGCAATCACTTCTTGAAATCTCCATATTAATGTATTAAAAGACCATGATACCTAACAAGTGGAGACTGAGACCTTTTAGATCTTGGACTTCATTGTATAACTTTCGGTTTTCTTCAAGAACTTTATGGTACATACAAGCAGCCTGAGTTAGGCTATGGAAATGCCTACCTGTTAAGAAAATAATGATTGGTGTAAAAAACACTAATGTTTTCTGGAAAATAACTACATTACACAAATTTTTCCTCAAAAGTCTTACCAAGATTACTTTTTAAAAAAAAGTCTTACCAAGATTGCAGAACTCCTTGGAATACTTCATTTGCATAAATCGCATGTCTTCTCTTGTGCTATGAAGAGTATCTCTCAATTCCTACAATTTTGAGTTATCAACTTAAATTCACTTATACCATTAAAAGCAATCTAACACAGCAAACATTAAGGGAAAACACCACACCAAGATCATACCTGGATGTCCTTTTGTTTCTGTATGAAGAACACCTGCTGCTTCAGGAGTTGACCTTTATGCTCCTCCTGCTGCTTCAGGAATTGACCTTTATGCTCCTCATCACATGCTGAGTTCACACTTAATGGTTCCTCATTCCTTGACTCTACGGCATTTTCATCTTCCATTTCCATCTTTATGACAGTAAATAAAGATGTTATGCAACTATTATCTCCCAGATCCAGTGCAACATACATTCATGATGGCATAGATAGTTGACTGCAGTAGTACAGTGCTATGGATACATTATTCTATTTTTGGATTGTGTGATTTGTTGTAAAAGTGGGCTTCTTCAGATCTGTGACCATTTAATCATCAAATGCATGTACCTAGAAGAGAAACAGCATACCTTCATTTCACTAGAGCCTTCGGTAAGGTAACTGTTGCCATCAGATGCAGCATCATTTGTAGTCTGAAATGTTGTTTTTACCTGTTTTAGTTATAAAAATAACTTGATAAATACTCACCTCTACCAATATGATAAAAGGCTGCTTCTTCTTAACAATTTAATGAATAAACTTGCACATCAATGAAAATATTGTGATATTCCAATTTTAGAGCCATCAAAATTAAGTCTCAAGTTAGTTATGAGGAGAAAGATATGATCATAAAGTCAACAAAGGAATTAACTGATGCCATAGAAGGATGAGAAAGAGGGGAAGGAAGAAGGCACCTAAGTACATTCAAACTAGATGGTTCCTCACTCTGTGACTCTTGCATTTTCATCTTCCATTTCCATCTTTATGACAGTAAATAAAGATATTATGCAACTATTATCTCCCAGAACCAGTGCAACATACATTCGATATGGCATAAACAGTTGACTGCAGTATTACAGTGGTATGGATAAGTAATAAATTTCTGTCATTGGATAGTGTGGTTAGTAGTAATCGGTGGGCTTCTTTAGATCTGTAACCATCTAATCTTCAAACACATGTATCTAAAAGAGAAACAATATACCTTCATTTCATTAGAACCTTCAGTAAAGGATTTGTTTCCATCGGATGCAGCCTCATTTGTTGCTTCTAATGTTGTTTTTACCTGTTCTAGTTACAAAAACAACATGATAAATACTCAAGTCTTCTACCAACATTCATCCCATTTTTAATAAAAACGAAATGAATAAACTTGCACATCAATGACAATTTTGCGAGATTCTAATTTTAGTACCATCAAAATTAAGTCTCATGTTGGTTATGAAGTGAAAGATGACATGAAGTAAATAAAGGAATTAGCCAATGTCGTAAAAGGATAGGAAAGAGGGGAAGGGGGAGACACCTAGTACATTCAGATTTAAATTAGGAATTATCTACTCAAGAAAGATGGATTAATTGTTTTGTAATACGAACAACAGCAATTGCCATGAGGCTGTATAAACAGAATAGAAGAAAGAAGCCTACCAAGTCATTCTGGCTTGCAAGACGGTGCTCGAATTCTTCCATAACTTTACTTAGCATGGATTCCACCAACTACATCAGATAGAATGGTAATCCATTTCTCAAAAGCCAATCAAAATAATGTAATAAATAAATAATGTAAAAATTAACTTATACAGGAAAAGGAAGTCTTACCATTGGAATTTCTTCAGGCTTTTTGTCTGCTAAAACTGACCGCACAAGAACATGCAGTGAACAAGCATTCTGCATATTGTACAATGTAGGATTTTAACAGCATTTAGTCCATCAAGTACAATTATGACAGTATATGCTTCATCTTAAATTGCAGCTTACCAACCATTTCAGAGGATTCAAGGGAAAAGTCCCCGTTCTGTTCAGACAACAAACTGTCCCAAGACTTTTCACCCATTGACGGGTTCCTTGACAAAGGATTCATGAAAGGTTCAGAATTTTTCCGTTTAATGCATTTTAGTGAGTTGATGGGTTTTAAATTGCCACCATATTTCCATATACCATTTCCACCTCTCTGTTTCCAATCGTTATAGGATTTAAGCGCCAGAATGCAGTTCACAACTCTTGATCCTTTCCCACCCTGAAAATGGAAAGACAAGAATTATTGAAATAGTACAATACATACAGTATTGATCGAATACTCATTAGAAGTTACATTGTCATTCTAGCAAAAACATTTCTTATAACAAGAAACAAAGATTTTATTGAAAAAGAAAAAGGAAACAGACACTGAAGGATGTGCAATCCACAGTAAACTAGAAGAAATCACAGGAAAGAAAAACTAAAAAAAAATAAAAACTGTTATTTTCAATCGAGTTGGGCTACCAAGACACACTAGTGAAACACACTAACGAGACATGCCATTAGATTAATCATAGGTCCTACAAATTTAAGTTCATTTGATAGGTGATTATATGGATATGGAGTATATAAATTCTCACTATCAACTGATGATCCAAGCCATATAATCTCGGTCTTTAAATTTTGATGAGTATGGGCCATTGATTTTTAAAAGTTTAAAATCAAGGGATAGGATCATTAGATGGAGGTGAAACTTCATACAAAACTATTGATATGATCCTCTTTACATCAGACCCAACAAAGTGGGCCATTTTTACTAAGGTGTCTTGCTAAGAGTTTTTCTTTTCAAACTTATAACCCTGAAGGACTGTAATGAACTCAAAGCCAAAGTCTAATTTTGTCAAATTCTAAAGATGCAACTTCAGAATGATTCTTGAACTTACAATTGCAATAGAAGTTCATATATTTCTATACCAATTTACTTTTACAAAAAAGGAAATGAATTGTTATCCTTTTGAAAATTGTGATTGTGACCTGTTCAAGGTCAGATGCTTCAAATGAAGGAATCCCCATCTCTTGAGTAGCGACGAGGAAGTTTCTGATATTCTCAAAGTACTGATATGCTGATAACGCTGCTCCATCAGGAAGAACAACCGAATCTGATGATGTTTCCACCACCTAATAATTAGGAAAGAAACCATGAAAAAGAAATGAATAATTGCTCAAGCAAAAACAAACCATAGAGAATGAATAGACTCTCTCTTAAGTTTACCTTGGGAACTGCACCAGGTCGAACCTTGTTGAGAGCATTGCAAAGGATTATTCCATTTCTCAAAGCAATCCTAAATTCTTGCTCTGAGGGCTCAGCTGGTAGATCTTTACTACAGACAAATCCAACTGTCGTTCTCAGCCAACCCGTGGCCTCATTCCTTCTCAATGCTGTAAGTAATGGCAGAAATTAGTTTCTTGTAACCATATGCTCAAGTTTGGAAAGATCCAAACCTTTTGCTCGTTTAACATGTGAAGGAATTTTTCCACTTAAAGCTTTGAATTCAAGAATAAGTCTTCAAAATTGAAATGAGAAAAGATAATTTTGATAGAAATACCCCTAGAAGATTAGCAGCAATAGGGATGGTACAAAGAAAAAACATATACTGCAAAATCTGGTGGAATTTCTATATTTTACAATGAGGAGAATCACAAAATTCAGATTTTATCTCTGATCACATCTAATGTGAAAGATGTTTAAAGTGGGAAAAATGCCTGAAATTTCCCAAATAAATTGAGACTACAGAAACTGAAAAGAACTAATAAAAGAAATCATTGATGTCAGTGACTTCAATCAGCAATCTTTGTGAAATTTAAATAAAATTACCAGATAATTTGTTTTATGATTAATTATCAACATAATTGATTATAAATTGGTGTAAAAAAATATTAAATAAAGTAGTTTGAATGGCTAAATCAATCAAATTACAAATGCATAGTTTTCTATCATTCAATGGAAGCCAGAAAATCCCAGAATATTTTTTTCTGCGACATTCACCATTCATCCATTTGAAGAAAATAACAAAAGAAAATCCCAAGCAATAGATAATGCAAACTCTTCAAGAAATTGAAAAACTTGAATTTCCAGAAAATGCCAGCAGAACATGAATTCAATCAAAATCCTAATAAAGGTAGAGAAAGATAGATAGCAGTATTCATCATCAATGAATTGTTGAAATTACAAATGTCAGCATTCCAGAGTAATCGATGAACAGAAGAAAGTGCAGAATCTATTCATTTTCTGAACCATTCTGCATTGATCCATTGACGAAAAGAACAGACATCCAAATGAAAGATAATTCGAACTCTTCAAATAAAATTGGAAAAATGAAAAGAAAGAGAGACAACACCTGCTTCTTCTGCTTTTCTTGATGCTAGATTGAGGTCATTCAATCGAGTCCCGTGCTTCTGAAGAACGCTCTCGACAACAGAAGCCATTGAAACTGATAAAACCCCCTCCGATTCCATTTCTGCAACAGAGAAAACCTTCTTCAACCAAATCAAACCGAAATTCCACCATCAACCGCTCAGATCGGCCGAAGAAGGACGAAACGAAAGGAGAAATGTCGTTTCTTCTGAGCTAAGAGGAAAAAAAAACTTCGGATAAAAATAATATTGTTTTTTGAAATCTGGAAGCTTTTTCCCCTGGAATTCAAGAAATGGAGAGGGAATATTAGGGTTTTGAAAATGAGAGGTTTTCCAGGAACCGGGAGTTTTTCCTGGATTTTGTTTTCTGCACTTTCTCCGCCTCTGTAAGCGTTGCCTGTGTCTCTCGTCTCCTTCTCTCTCCCTTTCGTGGCTTCTAATATCGCTGCCAAAAGCGTCTCCGAACCTCGTCCCGAAGCGAGTGGTTCGGAGCCGAGCGGTTTCTCTTTCGCGGTTGTGAAGAAAAAAGGGAAGGTGATTGATAACTTTTTAAATTATAACTCGGTGAATATTTTTCATGACTTCTATATTTAAACTCCATAGAATAGATAAATTTAGGGCGGAAATCGGGTCGGGTCAGATTTTTTAAAACTCAATATGACCCGAGTTATTAAAATATGGAATCTGACCTGACTCTACCCGAACTTCTGACTTGAATATCTCGATCTGAATTATAACCGACTTAATCTGAATTCTGACCCGAACCGCATTTTGAACCTATTTTAACCTAAATTTAACTGGGCCAGGTCGGGTTTGATCGGTTGGATCAACTCATTTAATAACTGAGTTATTTTAGTTATGGATTGGATTGACCCATTTAAGATTATTTGGGTTTGGCCGGATTGTTTTGAGTTGAATTAACTTATTTAATAAGTAGTTTGATCAGACGCAAGTCAAATTGAGTCAACCATTCATAAATGGTCCAAACATTGTGTCAAATGTCAACTAATTTAAGCTTGGTCCGATATTCTGATTCGACTATTGAATTTAATAAATATTTAAGTCACGTATAGGTTAGATCAACTTAAGATTATTCAAGTTAGGGCAACCTATTTAATAAATTAATTGAGTTTAGTACGAGTTAACTTTAGTTAAGTTTTTAATAAATGAGTTGAGTTTGGTCGACCAATTTAATCTTAGTCGTTTATTCTGAATAGGTTGGCCTGTATAATAAATGGGCTGGGACCTGTTGCGTCAACCCATTTTATAACTAAGCTGACTTTGATCAACTTTTTTAATTTTAGTGAGCAAAGTAAATTTATTGAATAAATGTGCCAAGTTTGGTCAACTTCAATCATGTTAGCCCATTTAATGAATGAATTAAATCAAGTACTATCAAAGTGTTTAAAATTTATTTAGTCAAAGTCTTTGAAATAGAATTTTATAATTTTTCTCTTAAAAGCATTTCTCCATAGGTCATGATGGAATTTATTTTTACTATTTTTTAATTTGTCTTTAAAAATCTAAATTCTTAATAAATAAATAAAAATAATTAACTTTGTAGAAGAATATATTTTTTTTTCAAACAAAAAAAAACTGCACAAACAAATGTGTCCTAAAAGTCACTTTCTCTATTGAGGCTTTTTTCTTATAGTTAATTTAATTATTTATATTGTTATTCTTATTGTTTGTACGTTTCTCTCATTTTTTTTTTATCTATTTATATTTTTCAGCATGAAATATTTAACTCTATATAACAACATTACTATCTTTAGTATTGTCTTATAAAGTATTTAACATTATTATAGCACGTGAAAGTCCACTGACTAACTTATATTTAGTGACCTTCCTTCCAATCTTGTTGAATATACTATTCATACAAATGACATTAGTAAAATTTTTTGATAATAGATAATTCTTTCTCCACTTTACAAATTTTTAATAATTTTTTTATTTTAAAAGTTGGTATAAAAATGTGAGCTAAATCCTTCGAACTCATCAAATTTTTCCTTCATCTATTTTTAGTTTTTTTTTTTCACAAATATCTTCTATTTTAAGATAATAATATGATAAAATTAGACTAAATTTTTCTAACTCGCCAAGTTTAATCTTAAAATATCTTCTTTCTAACTCACCAATTTTTTTACTATTCCTTTTCTATTTTTAATTATCTTTGGAATAAGTTTTTTTATTGTGGATATAGGAATAAATTACCACCATTTAATAAACAAATAGTTCAATCACTCTAAATTTTCTCTTTTATATATAAATAAATAAAATGAAATAAAATAATGTTCCTCCACTTCATTCTATGCTTTTCTAAATATTGAAATCTGCAATAATATAACATTAATTCCTTATGAATTCTGAATAATATTCTTTACCAAATTTTCACAACGAATGGTGTTATCCAAAATGAGTCCTACCTTCCCTACCAAAAAGGGTAATGGGTCCTACTTTAGCTTCGGAACTCCATCAAGCCAATCTCACATTCATCTCTGAAGTAGAAGTTTTCAAAGGAAAGGGGTATTTTCGTCCTTGAGCAGCCAACGTTCGAAATATTCAAATGGGAGGTTCGGACGTGGAAGTTAACAGGCTCGGAAATTCGGTTTGAAAAAGGAAGAAATGAACTCAACCGCTACGTGGCGCGTAATTTATGAGAGACCCCTTGGGTAGTGTCGGCCGGCATGGTTTCGGCCGGCCCGGCCCTGCCGTTGCCCGCGCAAAATTATTTAATGAGATTCATATTTTAATTCTCTTTTTAGTAGTGGACTATTTTATATGTAGCATGGAATATTTTCAATTAATACTATAATAAACTTAAAAATAGAATAAAATCCACCAAATCGGATGTGAGTTCTACTCCAAAACTTAAAACCCTGTGCATTTTTTTATTTTAAGGAGAAAATGTAAATTTGTAGTGTAATCACATCTATGTTTTGTTTGTAGTTGAAGTAATCTACACCTACTTGAGCTGCAATTAGTTGGGTGAAAACAAATTCTTTTTTTCTTTTTCCAATTTTTTCCTACATTTGCCCTTTATGGCTATGTGTTTACGGATTTGAATTCCACTACTAATTAAGGGTGTCCATCCTAACACGAGCGTTATATTTTAGGAAGTACGGATTTGAGTGAACTTCTTATTTTGCCCTTCATCCATCTACAGAAATCGGTTCACTTTTCAGTGAATCAGTTCACTTATCGATGCACCGGACAGGTGCACTAACCGGCTTACTTGGAAATCGGTGCACCGATTTCTTGAGAGTCTAAATCGGTGCACCGATCTGATCATTTTACATATAAATCGATTTCTGCAGATGGGTGAAAAGTGAAAAATTTGAAAAATCCGTGTCTACTAAAAGAGTATGCCCGTGTTATGATAGATACCCTAATTAATTGAGATGTTAGAAAAATTATTAAATTTTTGATTAAGTGTTCAAACTCTTTAGAGCACTCGACTAATTTTTGAGATATGTGTAATCCTTTGAGATGGATAGAGAATCAAACTCAAAATTTCCATGTTATAAGATGGATTTCTGACCATCACCCAAATTCTTTCAAATTAGAAAAAGACTAATAGAGTCTCAACTAGCAGAAAAATACTAATAGAGTAATGGGTACTTTAAATCAACATTTGAAATATTTTTATTTGTTTAGTTTACTTTACTCCACCCAAAATCATTGACAACGCCGGTCTCCATCATTAAAGTTGGACATGAAAGCTAGAAAACATTATCCCATCTAATGTAATTTTCAATTTCCATGCTGCTCAAATCATGGGTTGAGCCGATGATAATCCTCCAATTTAATTAAATATCCCCAATTGCTTGTGATTGTGATTGTGATTGTGATTCAGTTTGGCACTGAAAGAATTAGCAAAATATTTAGGACTTCTTTTTCCCCTTTATTGCTGCAATACGTAGTTACATGTTTCCAATTAGGACCACATGTTCCCTTTGCATCTTCTAAGTTAGGTTGCACCATTTGTTAATTGAGTTTAAGACCATCATAATAGATTCTTTCTTTTAGATGGGGCACTTCCCAGTTCCCATTCCCAAGGAAAGAGAAATCATGAAAGCCTGGAAGCCTCGGGTTGATTATGGGAAATTGGGAATAAATTTTATCTAATTTCACGAAGGCTAGTCGTTTAAACACCCATCTGATTTCAAAATTTTATGTAAAATTATCATTTTGTCCTTATATTATGTGTGGAAGAATCTATATTTTTTTAAAAAATTGAGGGGTAAAATGGTAATTTTCACATAAAATTTTGAAGGTGTCTAAATGGCCACGAATTAATGCACGGAGTGTTAAGATTCATCAATTATTTATTATATGTATAAAGTGACTTAATTTAGAGTATAAGTCAATTAAATATAATCTAATAAAAAATGATGAGTTTAGATTTTCAACTTGGTCTCTACTCATTTGAGGGGATTAAAAATAGGAGGCCCGATACATATCGTTGATATGAGTCTCTCTCTTCTATTTTTTTTAAAAAAATACAGAAAAATAAAAAAACTTAGGGTGAACATTTTTTTAAATAGTCATTTTTATGGAGTTTTAAACCCTTGAAAGTTGAAATTTCCATACAAATAAAATAGTCTTAATTTTTTTAAAAATGTGTTAAAATTTTGAAAAGTGTCTAAAAGTTTTATAATTCAGTTTTTAAATATCCCCTAGTGACATGTATCTTCTACTATAATTCATAATTTTTTATTGTAATTTTTTTGAACTTCATAAGAATGTTGGAATATTAGATCACATTAAGGACTCTTCATTTAATTCTAAAAATATGTGTACATCATTTTATTCGTTTTTTACAAGAAACTCGAAAATGGCTTTTATCAATTTTTTTAAAATCTTAGAAAAACATATGCACTAAATATCATTTTAATGAACATCGATCGATACGTATCAGCCAATAATGCAGTTGATAAAGCCAATACTATCTTCTTGAAACTGCATTGATACATATTGGAAGATAGATATCGCGAACTCAAAAAGCCATGGCGTATACGATACCTATCGATCAATATTTAAATCATTAACTCATTTATCTAATCTAATGAGTCATATTGTATATCATCACTCATTATATAATTTTAAAAAAATAAAAAATATATTTTAAATCAGTCTTCAGATGACAAAAAAATGTGAATTCATTCTCTCTCATCACTTAATTCGTCCTCTAAGATCTATTATGTCGGAGGGGTCCTCACATAGGGAAAGGAGGATTGCTTTTGAGAAAAGGATGTTACAAAGGAACTTTTTCCCTAAACCTTGTGCCCATATTAACT
Source organism: Chimonanthus salicifolius (assembly GCA_013350335.1). Classification (NCBI taxonomy): domain Eukaryota; kingdom Viridiplantae; phylum Streptophyta; class Magnoliopsida; order Laurales; family Calycanthaceae; genus Chimonanthus; species Chimonanthus salicifolius. The sequence continues at coordinate 7,641,162 of CM023535.1, read as the reverse complement.
TTATTTATTTTTCTTTTTTTTAATGAATTGAAAAGATACACATTATTAATATGAGTAGTCAGAAAAGACTTTGTGGGACTGGGCTTCAGTCCAAATAAACAGATTAAGTTTGATGTCGGGACATTGTGTGATTATTAATAGCATAATCATTTTGGGTCACATTCTGATATAAAAAAAGGAAAGAAATATTATGATTACAAAAGGGGTTCCTATATTTTGAAAGAGCTTTTGAAAGGATCACAACCCTTTTATTTGACAAAGCACATGGCAACAAGATTGTACTGAAACTTCAGATTTAAATGCCTAATTCATTTGGATTCTTATTGAGGAAGTGTAGAAAGATTTGATCAGAGACAGAAGATAAATGGCAATAAATCAGAGATTAGGAATTCTGGGAGATAAGTGGAATAAGAAAACAGCAAAATGTGTTTCTAAAGATAATTGGGTTATAACAAAAAGAATTCAGTAATAACAGGTGTGAAGGCGAAGGATAGGCAAAATTCAAGAATGAAAAAGAAGTCAGGATTGGAGAAAAGGAAGAATGGCCAAGAGCCCGCTTCAGGAAACGAGAGTTCTTAGTTCGATTCTCACTCCACCCCAAAGAGCTACTCTCTGTAGACTAATCTGGTGTGTGTAGAGAGACTTGTACATGCCTCGAAGATTAGTCGGGTGCTCTAAGAAGCTCGGTCACCTTGATCATTAAAAAAAAGAAGCTGACGTGGATGCGAATAGAGTTGATGAATAGCCTTTTTTTTTTTTCCTTTAAATGAAAGAGACATGTCATTTTATTATGGTTTCTAAGTTTTTAACTATTTACTGCTTCAAGCTTTGGGTTGTTTAATGTTTCTGGTAAGAAAGGGAGCTAAATCACTGCACATATTCAAGCTTGTGGACTAATAGTCTTTTAAGAAACAAAATTCATTCCCCTAAAAAGGACAGGGTATGTACTATGTACTGACTATGATTCTGATTCCTTCTGATGAAAAGAAATCCTGTTCGAGTTTTGTTAAGCATATCTAGATTCTAGAGATTTAACAGAGCCCTTCCACTGAAACACTAATGGGAACATGTATTTGTTAGATTTACTTGTCAAACAATTCATATTTGATGAATTTAAGATCTGAAAACAAATCTTCCATATTGTCGCTTTGGTAATAATCTACTCATCTTCAGCTCAAGGCGAGCAATCCCCAAAAAAAGGGCCAAAATTGATCAAAACTGAGATTTCATACAGGTTCAAGCAGCAATTGCTGGGTCTGCATCAAAACTATCATCTCATTTATGTAGTTTTTTTCCCCTTGAATTTACTTCTTCACTCTACTTAATCAAAAATCATATTTATTAATTGCTGTAGTGATTTATCATAAGAGATTGAGTTCAAGTTCATATATGGCCACATCAATTAAGTTGATCAGCCAACTTTCTAGTGCCAATCTGACCAGCCCAAAAGAGAAAAAAAATGTTCCATAAAGAGTGGCACCAGTTCAATAATAAAGCTTTAGACAAAAGAAATGTGAGATCTGCAGGTTGCACCTCTTTAAAGTACTCATTAATATGAGAAGATAATCTACCAAACTGAAGGCCAGAGTTCTAAAAAGTCTATTAGGGTTGCCCTTCTTTTGGGGGCAAATGTTCTTTTCTCTTGAGGGGATAACACAACTTTATTCTATCTTCTTCTAAATAACACACTCTGATTACATCAAAACACAGATGAAAATGATGGGCTAAATTGAAAAGAGAACTTGGAAATAATGGCTGTCCGCTCCAAGTCATTGAGTTGGACAACTCAACTCACCAAAAGCTGTAGTGCTGAGTTGTCCGTTGATAAGGGAGTGGTCCTGGCTTTAAAACTTTCAAGCTTTTCTAATATCATAATCCACTGTAGTGAGGTGAATGTTACCAGTTATTAAATGGATTATTCATGTCAATAATCTAGACTGTTCAATCCTTCCATTGCACTTTTTGTTGGCGAATTTGTGATCTTGTATAAAGAGAACATAAATATTTGATGGTTGGATTCGTCTGCTCATTTTAATATGACCATCTGTTTGGGCAAACAGTGAGCAGAATGATTCAAGACTCTGATTTTGAGTTGTCAGTAGCCCCTATTATGTTCATTTTATTTCCTTGTCTTTCATCAAATGGCTAGAAACTTTTTGTATCTCTGGTTTTCCTCAGATGCCTGATTTAAAAACTTTATTTTATTGATGTGCATGCATCCAACTAAAGAAAGGGGAGACCAATAAGGACCTTTAGTAAGTGAAAGAACAGAAGTCTTGTTATCAGAGATCTTTTGAGTAAAACTAACAAACATTGACTCAATTGTAAATTATTTTGTGAATTTATATTGATTTAAATTGTAAAAATATAGACATTACTAAAACATATATAGTTTATAATTTACCAAAATGAATCAATGCTTCATAAATAGTTGTGAAATCATTAATGTGAGTACTAGAATTGAGTATTGGGTGGCTAACATTAACAGACAATCACAAGAACAGAAGAAAAGCAACGAGGTTTAACCTCTTTCAGTCTTTCTCATTTCTTTCCAATTTCTCCTTTTCACTTACATTCTCATCTTCCATAAGTTTGTTTCTATTTCTTTGTGGTTTAGTTTCCGAGCCCTCAGTCAATTTCTTGAGTGTTCATGTTCAAGTACTAGCCTGAAAACTATTCAGTCGAGGAATTCATGAACACAGTTAATAATTAAGTGATTAATTCATCAATTTATAAAGAGATGTGTTGGTGAAGGAGAGTGTTATTAGGACTGGGCTTTCCAGTTCAAAAGGCTAGCCTGATAGGTAGGAGCGACCCAGTCCCATATAAGTCCTTAATTTTCCCCCCTCACAATCGATGTGGGACTCTTGTTCGCACTCCAACAATCCCTCATCGAACGAGGCTCTCAAGCAGACAAGACATCGCCAATCATGCCGTTCGGCTGGGGGATCCCTAAGCCCACATGTTGTGGCTTGGGGACCTTTCTTTGATACTACTGCTGGGTCTGTGCTTCCAACCCAAAAGACTAGTCTGATAGGTGGAGCGATCTAGTCCCATATAAGTTCTTAGTTTTCCCCCCTCACATCCGATATGGAACTCTTGTTCGCACCCCAACAAGTATTTTTAGAAGTTTCCATTATGGGTTGTATTCTTCATTATACATTATTGTATTCTCCATTAAAACTATAATAAAAAGATCCTCTCTTCTCCGTGGTTTTTCAAGAACTTCAAGTGCTTGATGTAGTTTTTCAAGTACTAAATTGAGCCAGTGTGGGGTTTGGCAATGATTAGCTCAACCACGGCAGAACCCAATAAATTTCTAGTAAATCTAATGCAAGACGACAATGATACGACATCTGAAAGTCACTAAGGATTTGTAGAAGATTTGGCTCCAATTTTGCAGAAAATCAATTTATATTAATTTGGTACACAAAGAAAAGGATATAACATCTTGAGTTACAGAGAACTTTGTAGCAAAATCAGCTAATATGGAATATCTGTATCAATTCTTCTCAGTGTCTGCTAAAATTTCACTATTACTTCAAATCAATAAACCCTTCTTGTCTTAACATCCAATTCACCTCAAATTTCAGGTAGAGTACACTTGGAAGTATAACTTTTAAGCAAAGCTATCAGCAGTGAATTGATTACTTAACTTTGTAATTAATCAAGTTGTTGGGCATTTACTTAAGGCATGGCCTTAGTGAAAGGGACACTAGGTCTGGTGGATGTACACAGATGACAGAAATTTCAAGATGTTTTAAAGCTTAAGTATAGAGTTTACAATAATGAATGGGTCTTTTGGGTGTTGGATTGGATAAAATTTGGTATAAGAATAAGGAGGTAATAAACAACTAAATAACCTGAGCATTTGCTCTCCTCTAACCTTTGAATGTACAAATTTAGATGAGCTAACAATGAATATACAGAGTAGACAATTCAATTCTCCGGTGGCCGACTAGAGTCACATACTGCCAGCAGTTGAATTCATGGCTTCTTCTGGCCAAGCATACGTGTTTTTCAGTGTTGAAGCGTGGGACTAGAAGATGGTCAAAACTATACAGAATCAGAAGGTTTAATGGAATGCGAAGGCGGCGCTGTCTCATTTTCCTGCCTGGCACCCGCCCGTAAGGTGAATTCATGTGAGGTTGCTGGAGTCTGATATCGCGGTGACCTCACAGGGGATGAGTAGAGATATGAAGCTTCGATGACTTCCCGACGCACATTATCCTCTTCCCGTTGTAGTTTCTGTGCATGTAATGCAGTCAGGTACAGCCCTGCTGAGAGGAAAACCGTTGTTAGGCCAAAAACTCCGGCAGCCGCAAACAGGCCTTCTCGAACAACAAGACAACTAGGCCTGGGCTTGTTCCAATTTCTGAGGTGACCGGACTCCACGCCAATTCCAATCATCAGTAGCACCTCTCCTACTGCAAAACAGATCCTGCATGCACAGGAGTGAAGTATAAACTCATGGTTTCTTACAGAAAACTCATTGAGTTACTTGACTCAATTGAAATTCGATTTAGTCTTCTGAAATATGAAAGAACTGCAGTGTGATTTTCTTATCCAAGGTAGTAGAACTTCTCTGGTTGTGAATTTGAATGTAAAATGGGTTGGACAGGCCAATATAGCTAACTTTTAGACCTGTGGGCTGGGCCCTAGCCCAGGCCCTGGCCTAATAGTGGAACATAAGGACCCAAATATAATGGCAAAATTTGGCCCAACAAATTCAAGACAAACAAGCCTAAGTATGTGCTAATAAACTGGACCAGGACCTGATTCTTACACATGCGCTGTACCGGGTCAGTAAAAACAGGAACTCTTGAACAAAATTTGTCCAGACTTTGGCCCATTTGCAAATTGTATAACACCATCTATATGTGAATGTCAATATTGGATTGATTCAAATTGTGATTAGCACATTTACAGTAGAAATTATATTGAGAGACACTCGTATGAGGTGTTTTGTGCATGTAAATAGATGAGTAGAGACGATTCTATACATAGACTTGAGAGGTTAGAAATAGAGCTTGGAGTAGACCACTGAAAATTTAGAGAAAATAGATAAAAAAAAGAAAAGAAAAATATAATAGATGGTAGAGCGATTGATTGTATAGATTTATAACAGGGGCAAATGAAAAATTAAAACTTGAAAATTTGATTCTAGAATTAACAATTGCAATTGCAATGATGGTTATTAATTTTTAAACCAATTTTGAAATTTATTTATATTCAATATACACAGCCTGGGCCATCCATACCCATAAGTGAAGATGTACAACAGAGGCCTACCAGTTGCAATTCAACAAAGGTCTAGACTCCAAATTATAGAAAGAAGGCAGGTTGGAATATTAATTTCATTAAAATTTATATGAATGCTCGCTACGACCTTGTTAAGGCAGAGTATTCATTTAGGGCTGTAACTCGGGTTGGGCGGGTCAGGTTCCTTAAACCCAACCCGACCTGAGTTGATATATATAGAACCCAACCCGACCTGAGTTGATATATATAGAACCCAACCCGATCCGAACTGAATTCTCACCCTGAACTTCACAACCCGACCCGACCTGAATTCTAACCGGAATCAACCCGAATTCTGACCCGACCCTTATTCTGAACCCATTTTAGCCTAATTTTAGTCGGGTCGGATCGGATTGGGTCGGGTCGGGTCGGGTTAACTTGTAAAATCCTCAACATGACCCGACCCGAATTTCATGCGGGTTTTTGTATTCTCAACTTGACCTGACCCGCTAATCCGAAATTCTCTACCCGACCCTCACAAAACCCGACCCGAGTTGCAGCCCTAGTACTAATTCATAAATGAATTCAAATTATTATAAATATAAATGAAAATTAATGAGAAATTAGAGATATAAAAAATAATCAGTTTTAATATGATTGAGAGAAAACATCTTGGCTCTCAAAATTTTTTTTTATGGCAAAAGGTATCTAGTCGTCTCATTCAAGTAATCCTACAAGAACACGTAAAAACCTTCTATGGAGAGCGTGAATTGAACATACAATTCCACTTTCTGAGACGAATTCTTGATGGTGAAGATTCAATTTTAATATTTTTCTTTTAGGGATGGGTACTTACCAGGTGGCAACAAAGAAAAAGCAGGCTTGCCATGTGAGTGCTCTAGAAAGGGTTGAATTCGTTGTATCCCAAGCGAGTAATGCAGGAGGCGTGGGTTTGCTGACAGCCACCAAAATATAGACGTGTTTGACGACCATCGCCGTCGCCAGAGCCACAAATGCTCCCAAAGAACAAAATAGAGGTGTTCGTCCACTCCCACTGTAAACGCATTCGTATTTCTCCCCACCTTTCTCCACTTCCCATGTCACCTGCAACAACAACTACACGTCTCATCATCTGAAAAACCCAATTCATTCAAACATTAAATAAATAGCTTTTGCAGTGGAATTTAGATTTTGGGTTCAATTGGTTTTGAATGTAAGAATCAATCATGTAGCCATTTAATCAAAATTTCAAACAGCAATGCAAATGTGGAAGGAAAAGCTACTTTGCCCATCATAAATTTAAATTCTTTTTTATCATCATCATCTTTTGTATTTTTTTTTCTTTTTCTTTTTCCTTTTTAGGTTTCTTAAATTAGGTTTGAATACTTTTTTTTTTGAAAACCAAGGTGTTTAAGCCTCGTAAGGCACCTTATCAATCCTCAAAATATGTGCAAACCTCTTTATCTATACACATCAAATAATACTACAGAGAGTGGCTCCATTTTTTATTCAGAGTGACTTGAACTCAAGACCTTCTACATCTTAAGCAGATTCTTGACCTGTCAAGCAACCTTCACGAGCTTATGGTTTTGAATACTGTATCTTAAAGTTTGACCCAAATCTGACCCACTAACTTCCTCTCCTTGCCAATCCATGGACAGTTGTTTTATGGTGATTTTCCATGCACCAACTATATTCAGAGCCCAGACCATTTAAGTTAACTAACCTGAAAAATTCATTCGTATTTGATGGTTGAATCACTCTTCATCTTCCTACAACCATCCATCTCAATAGGTACGATAAATTTAATACAATAAGATTACAGTAATCATCAAGAATGTTATCTAAGTCACAATTTTCTAACACATATCAATGTTCTGCTGAACGCGTAATGCAATTAATTACATACTTACCTCTGATCGCATGGCCTCGGCGATGAGGCAGAGAATGAAGCATGAGAGGCCACAGAGTATGGAGAACACCATGAGGAATACCCCAAATTTGCCACCAACATAACAACTCCGGCGATCAAGCGAGAGGTCGGCATGAGTGACCGCCATGTTTTCTGGGAATTGGGAGGTCAGATTTGGAGGTGGTGGGGTTGAGAAATAGGTGGTGGCATTTCTCTTGGAAGAGTGGGTGACAAGGGAGGGGAAGGAAGAGAATCCAATTTGCTTGAAACGAAGGCCTGGCTCTGTTGCGTAGAGGCGAGGGATCCTTGGAACCTTTGGTGCACATTTTTGAATATTAGGGACTGAGTGTTTGTGTAGTTATACATGTAAAAAGCTCCATTAAACTTCAGCCTTTTTACATGTTACAGAAGGCTTTAAATCACGAGAGAGATGCTGACTTTTAAGCCCGTGTTCAACGCTCATACATCCTTTTTTATTACATCAGGCCAATTATTCATAGCCCTTTTTGTCTGGTTGGGAGAGAGACGATAATACATACCATTTTTATTTGGCAAAAAAATTCACACAATTCTATTCTTGAGTTTGCTACAATAGTAGACGACATATAATTCTTCACAGTAAACGTCTTTCCTATCACACAGAAACAATAATATCGAAAAAAAAAGAGAAAATCAACATTGCAACATAGAGATGTACGTTCTTCCTTTTCAGTATGTTCATGAGTTCAACATCAATCTACTATGATCAAAGAAGAGCCGATTATAGCTCTCAGATATAATTTTCGTTCATCTCTCATCTCTTTTACAGAAAAGAATATTATATGCAGCTTGATCAAGCTCCACAAAGTCTAACAATAGTGACACCAATCACTCCTTCCAAATATACTATGCAGGGGTGAAGCCATAAATATTTTTTTTTTAGCTGGTTACACTGCTGAAATAATCAATTTATCCATGAATTGGTCTACATGGCACGAGATAAAGGGTGACAGCATAAAATCTTTACGGCTAGGTATTCATCTTCAAAAGAAAAACACTTTTAACTTAGAGAAATAGCCTGATTAATCACAATTTAAGACGACCAAACTAGCTTTACCCTTTTTATAAACATTCATACATCCTTTTGTGTTGATTTACGTATATTCATAATATGGGATTTGTTGGACAAATATATTTGAATTGAGAGACTATAAAAAATAATTTAATTTTAATAATAAGTTCATATATATAACAAAATGGTAATGTCGTGCTGATATTAGTTCCCTATCATAGATTTGGTGCATCTCCAACTGCCTTCTTAATTGGTTTTTAAGTAATCAATCAACAAACCCACATTACTCCCACCTTGAAAATTAAGAAATCACAAAAAAAAAAAAAAAAAGGATGACCATATATGCATGTTTGAAAACAAATGGTACGTAAAATTTATTTCTACTAAAACAGTAATATTAAAATTCTTAAATTACCAAGGACACTTATTTATTTATTCTTTCCTTTTGTTGGAAGAAGAGGAAGAGTTGGCCTTTCAATAGGTAAGAATGTTTTGATATTATTTTGGGGTAATCAAGTTTTAATAGTTTTATATTCATAAAATTGATAATAAAACAACAAATTTTGAGAGTTGAAAAGGGGAGAATAAAGAAACATAGATAGCCCAATTTCCCCTAAAAATTGTTTTAACCATGAAAGATTAAAGGGCTCAACTTTTGGTACTAGGTCAAGAATGAAAACCCACAAAAAGTGAAATCAACCCCTTGAGTTTTATCCTCTTTAATTTCATCATCATTCAAAATTTAAGTAGAGTTAGTCTTAAGCAACCTTATAAACCTTTTGTATATAATACATGGTAAAGGTCAGAGAGAGAAAAGGAAGTGGAATATGTAGAAGAATCAAAGTAAAGAACAAAACACCAAAAAATGGAAGAAAAGGAAGGGGGAAAAGCATATAAATGTTAGCCTTAGAATAGCCTTTATAAATATTTATATATCCAAAGTCAAAAGTATTCCTATAAAACTTACATGCATAAACATGCAGATGCAACCTATCTCTGCTCAAAATAGCATTTGAATGAAACAGATTACCAACCCAAACACAAATCAAGACTCTGAATTTCCACCACCAAGTTTGCTACATTGAATGATCATTTCTTTCAACTATCAAATGAGTTACAAGGTTCATTATTTTTTAAATGACGAATTGTTGTGACCGCAAAAGAGTTCTACACTGGAAGTTTAGAAGAAGATTAAGGGATTTATAAAGGACTTGTGTCACAAATTAGTCTTTTGTGTTAGATATTCAGGTCTCAAGATCCTCACCTCTTTTCGAGTACTAGAGCATTGAGTAAAATTCTAATGCACGTAACCCCCGCAAACTACAGGCATCGGGTGAACTACCCTTGAGAAGTCCACTAAAAATATCAAATGCTCTCTTTTCTTAAATCTGTTTATATACTATAGTTATTTCTTTTAGAAAAAAAAATCAGATCTATCTAATATAAAGTCGTAAAAATGAATGACCAAATTTCAAAACATAAGTCTTTAAATTAAATTAAAGAGCATAAAGACATGGAATCTATTTTTAGGAATTTTATCAAAATGAAGCCAAGAATGAATATATGTGAAACCTACTCGGCAATCTATTATCTTATTCGTTCCAGTGACTCAAGTTGTGGTGATTAAGACCTCCTATGGTTAGTTTGATGATTCAGTGTCATGACTTAAAAATTAAAACTCGCTGTCTCAATTTTTCTTAATTTGGTAAAAACCTGAGATGAATGAGACATTTCTAAGATTATGGATAAACTTAAATAACTGAACGAGTCACCAGAGATAGAAAATTTTAAATACATGGAGACGAGAAATGGAGGAGGGATACATATTGCCCACCACGCATCGATGCATATCAGTTGATAACGATATACGGCGTGTTTTGGTAAAATGGTCATAACTCTTTTTTTTTTAATTTATGTGTGGGAAACCGCAGGATACCCAGAGTAAAACCCCCACGGGTGGACCCCTACCTCTAAGGCATACCAAAGTTAGGCCACGGGGGTTTGAACCCGCGATCTCCCGCTTTCTGAGGAGAGAGGTAACTAGCTGAGCTACACCCATGTGGGTAAATGGTCATAACATTTTTATATGAATTCCGATCGAAGTGATTTCAAAGGAGTTGGAAAGAGGACTAAGAGAGCTACACGACAATAATAGACTTCATTTTCTATATTTCTGGAATTTTCAGGAATTTTCCATATTTTTTAAAATATTTTAAAATTGTTGATATCTTAACTTTAAAATTATATTTAAATATCATCGATATTAAGCTTAGAATTTTCTTGATTTTCTGTATTTTTTCAGAATTTTTGAAAAAAATAAAAAGATAATATTCAGAGAGAAACGTATCGTCCATTACAACCGATACGTACTCGGCTGTAACATCAAAAGAAGGAATGAAAAAAGACTGTTATAAATAATACAATAATCCATCTTAAAATTTATGATGAGTAAGTTAAAAAGTATAATTTGAAAAGACAATTTCTAAATAGATAGGATTTTGACAAGTAGTGATAATAATGATAAAAAATAATTACAATAAATTAGTCATTATAAAAAAAAAAAGGTAGACGACATCTACATCATTAAAATGATCAATCCATCCTTAAATCGACACATGTGGCAGTTGCTGATTGGCAGCATTAGATGATTTAAAATTTCAAAAATCTTTATAATTCTTCACTATCATTTTTGTTATCACAATCGCATTCATTTGTATTGTTAGTACGCAACAATCCTTCAACTAATTCTTCTGAAATTGGATGGACAGGAAAATTTTGAATATCATCATAATTCACATTGATGATTAAACAGAAAACTTAGATGACCAGTGCATTTGAAATTCATCATCCTATAAACATTTATCTACAATTTTATAGAACAATTATGTTAGAGTTCTATTCATATTATCTAATAAGTATTATGAAAACCTGCTATTTTAGTTGTTTGCATCAAAATTTTATTTTTATGACAAATGAATGAAGCAGGGGTCCAAAATTCGATATCGGCCAATATATCGGCCGATATTTTTCTCACTCTCCCTTTTTTTTTAAAAAAAAAAAAAAAAGCCGATATCGGCCGATATTATGATATCGACCAATATGATACGGCCGAGATTTCAGTCGATATTGTGAGTATCGGTCGATATGATATGGCGTCAAACCGTATCATATCGGCCAATGCGATACATATTGGCCGATATTTGGACCCTTGTAATGAAGCACTGTCTCAGCGAGACAGAAAAAACCTCTTCTTTTTCTCAACGAATTTCTTGAAAGGAGAATAAAATGTCACATTTTCTTTTAGTTTTGGCAAAAAGCCCTCATTTTATAGAAGAAGAAAGAGAGTCTCATTTTACATATTATCTTTTATAGTTTAAAAATGACAAACAACTTTAAAAAAATGAAAAAAATAAAACCGATATTATGTAACAATCTGAGTCTGTGAACTTTAATGAAAAGTTGTCAAATCACTAAAAAAAGGTTCTCATTACTTTAAAAATACCAACTTATTCAATTTTCTATCGATACCATTCCTATTGGGCTACTTTTCATACAAATCATAGGGTCCATTTTTATTTCGTAGGTCGCCATCGATTCATATAACTTAGTAATTTACACAGGCAATCAACTAAATAGGACAAAACCTATTAACTTGGACCAGATTTTGAACTACCGGTCCAAGTTATGGCTACAAATGGATCAAGCTGGGGAGCCCGAAGTATGCTCACATTGAGCTCATTTCTTTCATTGACCCAATATTTAAGCCCAACTCATCATCATCATTAGCATAGCCAATATCGCATTTATACGTTGTTCTATTCTAATTGGCCCCCCACAGTCATTCTGCAATTTAATATGTCTTTTTTTTTATTCATTCTCTATAAGTTTTTAAAGATCGACTTCTTTTTCTAGTGCCTTTGAATATGTAGCCTCTCAATTTACACACTAACATTATATTTAGTCTTCCAGTAACTATGATTCAACTATTTTAAACAACTTTCTCTCAGTACTCATACCCAATTCAAACCGTCTTTTTGTTTAACTTGTCATCTCAATAAGTTATCAAGACAATCTTAAAGAAGAGACAGGCTAAGTCTAACCGTAAAACCAACTTCACGGTTTCCTACATGTCAGGTCCCACCTGCAGCTATAGGTGCCTTGGCCGAGCCTATTTACAACCCCATCCCAGCTCAGAGGTTTGCCCAGACAGCCCAACCTATAAGCTATATGGTCCAAAATATTAGCAGATTCACAACCAGTGATTGGAAACTTAGAAATTTGACTCAAAATCCTATTTAATTGAAAAATCAGCTTTTTTAAAAAAAAAAATTGAAAACCTGATTGATTTGTTAGAATCAAAATCTTTTAAGTTGAGTTAACTCAAATTAACTCGAGTTATTTTGAGTATTTAAACAATGATTATTATCAAGCCAGACCATGTGCATAGATCCAACTCGATGAATCCAAATAATGACTTAAAGCTAAATGATAAGAATGTAAAAATAAAATAAGAGAAATCAACAAAGATATAAATTAAAAAGATCTCCAAACAGCCCAAGTTGTTTATCTATCTGCCCTGTCTCACATTATACTTCTAAACTAAGATTAGAAGATAAATTAATATTTGTTATCATTTAATATGAAACATAATATGGAAATGAGTTGATATATATCTGAATATTAATTTTATATATGCCAGAGTTTTTAAAAAAAAAATTGTTTTTTTTCCGATGAACCGAGAGAGAAAAAAAGAAAGAAAGAAAAAGAATAGCTAGCCTCAACATTTAATTCATCAAAATTCCATAGTTGATCACATGTAGATTGCAAGGGCTCTCTCCTACCTGCCTTCATTGCCTTCATTAAAAGAAGACTGTGATTACAAGAAAATGGGGCACAAAAATAAAAAAATAAAAAGGAAAAAGAAAAAATGGATTTATTTCAGACATAACACAAGAAATTACTAAGGGTGCCCCTCTCTTTTGTTGTGATGTAGATCTAAGTCCCGTCACCCTTCATTAAGAGTAAGCCAATTTATTAATGAGATGTCAAATGATTTATAAAAGGAATAAATTCAGAACCACGTAAACGCATGCATGCATGCACGTACGTGATCTCCTTTCTTCTCAGCTGCCCCTCTCTAATTCTTGGAATCACAGCGTTGGAGCCTCATCTGCTCATAGAATTTTGTGATGAATTCCTCGGCTTTCGCATCGATACCTTCGTCTCCGCCTTCCTCTCCTTTGGCATCGGATCCTTCCGTTTCGTCGAGCGCTCTGAGGTCCTCTGCGGATGCGTAGCGGCTCATGCTGTCGGTGTCTCTGGGGTTGGAAGATGGTGAAGGTGGAGGAAGGACGACGTCGTGGAACGAGTCGCACGGCCGGGGATCGGGAGTTGGTGATGGGGGTGACGAGAAAGAGGTGCAGGAGAGAGGGTGCAATGGGCGCATTAAAATCAATAAGCTCTTCCACATGCCCTCTTTACCAGCCGATTGGACGATGCCGGGCGATTTGTGGTGAGGTCGGGCCTTGACCATGAAAAGCGCAACACGGAGAAAGTGCATAATGCCGCCGCCCTTTTTGGCCTTGTTGATGGTGGCTACCTTCTCCATTGGAGGAGGGGGAGGAGGGACGGAGAGAGGGCCCTGCATAGAGAGATGCTTCCTTCCACACTTCCGCCTTAGAATTTTGGATGCTTGAGTTATATATAAAGGCAGGGATACATAAATGGCACTGTTATTGGTTACAATTAAGTTAATGCCATTGGAGCTATGAGTATTGTTGATTTTAGTAGAATGTCCGATTTGCCCATAAAACTAGGGCTGGAGATGGGTCCAATTTAATCAATTTTATTAAAGAGTAAATTGATTCTCAACCTTATTTTAAAAAAAAAAGTTTTATTGATTTTGAATATAATCAAGTTAATTTTATCTATTATTTAACACCCATTTAAATCCAATCCATCACCATCAAATATCTTTACCTAACTTTTAATCTTCTAGTTTAGTTCATGTTAAATCTTCAAACGAAGTTTCTTTTTTGAAGTAAGGTGGTTGTGGGAGCGTGGCATGGTAGTAAATTTTTGAAAAGGAGTGGCGAAATTGTATAGAAACATACTTTCTAAATTAGACCGCTGAAGGGTAGGAGTGGTTGGCTTGAGAATAGGAGTAGTCGGTTTGATGATTAAAGGAATGTTGCAGCGGAACTCTCGCACAGCACAGAGAATGAGTCGTCGTCTTCTTCTTCTACTTCTCTCTCTCACACGTTATAAAACTTTAAATGGAAAGAGTAGGGGGCCTCTCCATCCAAACATGCCTTCATGAAAATTGCATGATCATGAGCTGGGCCCCACTCATACCTTACTCACATGGCCCTACACATGATTTTTGTTGCCAGCACGTAAACTTTGGAGAAGAAGAATCTATGTGAATTATATTATTCGAAATTCGAGATCCCAAACTTTAAATAATTTATCGCCTTACTCCCTTCAAAATCCTATCAAATTAAGTTGAGTCTAGCTCATATTGACTCAACAGAGTCTACTTGAATTTTTAAAAAGTGATATAAATGGGGAAGCTAAAACACACATTTAGTTTAAAAAACTTAGGATATTTTGATGGATCATGTTAGATAGTGAGACTCACTGTATGATTGAAAAAAGGTAGATGTTTAGATGGATCATATTTGTGATTGAGAATATATGTAATTGTATAAAATAAGACATCTTTTAAGGGTTTTTTAAGATCGAAATAAATCAATGAATAAATATTTTTATCTATTATTCTCGAACCAATGGTGATGATATACATCAAATGAACACCAATCACAATGTGATATAAATTTAAATAAGAAATAATATGTTGAGTGATTTGTATTTATTTTTTAATAAGCATCAAATGGAACACTTACACTCAAGTCGACAACTTGTTCTACCTCATTGTAATTTCACCCCTATAAATGAGCTTGTAGAACAATTTTCTTGTATGAATATATGCTGAATTTACATTATTATAATAATTAATAATTTAATTTGAGAAATGATCTTGGACGTTGTCATCTTTACGAAAGTTTCTATAAGGAAGAGTTATTCCACTATTCATCAAACTCTTTTTAATCAATAGTTAGATGTGATCGTCTTAAATGGATGTTGGATGAACTCGTCCTCATAAAAACTACTATGAGAAGGACAATATAGGATAATTTTTCAATTTTTTTTTTTTTAAATGTTGGATAAGTATTCATTTAAGGCAAAAGTCCAAAGACATAAACAGAAGCCCATAACTCCAGCCAGGCAAAGGCGGCCAACAATATAGACCAAGAAACAAAAAGGCCGAACAAGGACCCAAAAAATGAATGAAATCTCAAAAAAGAGGAAGACAAACCTAACAAGTAGAAGCCCAAAAGGGCCCAAAATTAAATGGAAAACTCAGAGAAAATTCCAGTATCCCCATTGTAACGAAGGTCCAATAGTATAAGATCATTTTTCTCTCCTCAAATAAAGTGTCTTGGTGTATGCTCGTTACAAATAATATAATATTAACAAGTGAAATGAAACAACAACTCGATAGTAAATTAAAATTTTACAGAAAAGTTTTCAAGACAAGTGGTTTAAAAATTCATAAAACAAAAAAAAAATACCCTAAAGTGTAAGTTTAGTGGAATAGTCCCGTCAAAATTAAAATTGACCTAATTCACTATTATGACCCAACCAAACACATCATCCATGCTCCATGGCTATGACGTAGACTTATCAAGCACACGCTTACAAATTTTTAGATTAAATTTTACACTCTTTTTGTTTTAATATTTATTTAATTAACTAAATAATGATAAAAAACCTTTCTTGCACACTTTCACCAAATATAAAAAGTTGCTAACTATAGAAGTAAAATCTATAAATTTTCATAGAAAAAGAAATGAACAAAGAAAACAAAATTCCTATAGAAAATGATAAAAAAACGAAATGCAGCCTAAATTATTTTGAGCTTTGATATTTTTAGGCATGCAGCAGTAAGCATGCATGAGATTTTTTTATACTGATGGATTTGTTAGTTCTAGAAAGAAATGAATAGATGCAAGCCAAAGTTCAATCATTGATTGATTTCTTTCTCACAGCTTGCATTTACAATGAAAAGTCAAGTTGTAAGCCTGTGAAAGTTTGAACTTACGCGTAAACCTTATGGCTCCAACGATAACAACTGTGTCTGGGTTTGAACGGAATTTGACCGGAGGTGTATCAGTCTATAACGGTCAATAAATTATATTGCATTAATAAAAGTGTATTAGCAATTTGATTAACCTGATTCTATGATATTTCCTTAATAAATTAAATTATATGCATGTAAAGTGTTTTTTTTTTTTTTTTTTAATGCTTGGCATCAACCTTTTGAATTATACATTTTTTATTTTATTTTGTGTAAGATTAGATCTGAATGTATAAAATTCAGAGGTAATATTTATTTAACAAACTAACGAAAATTGTTGGATCGCTTATCATACTTTCAGTAAAAGACAAAAAGCAAAAATTTGTGAGAGTTGGCTTGGCCATCAAAAACTTGACTGAGATGTGCGAAAAGTCTTGAGTTGAAGTCATTCTCAACGTAAAAAGATTACTCTCCATAGTCTTACTCGATGTATGTAAATAGAGAGGTTTGTACTTGTTCTAAGAATTAGTCAAATGCTCTAAGAGATCTGGACACAGAACACCTTGGTCTTAAAAAAAAACAAAGAAATAAAAAATAATTTTATTATTAATTAATAACTATCAAGAGATTAAAACTGCTCCATTTACCCTTTTGGCCCTCCCACTGAATGCCCCATATGGTTTTATTTACCTGTGGGCCCAATTTATACACAGTTTGTGACAGTGGGCCACAAGTATGGTATGAGAAGGCCAGACATGCACATCCCTTTCAAACAAACTTCACACGTCGACAGCTATTTTCCAAGGAGATTACTGTTTCTTCTCTGGTGCTTAGGATTCTTCTTTCCCTGTGAGGAATTGAAACAAGTAAGAAACATCAACCTATTCTATTTGTATAAAATACCTTTGTCTTTTGTGCTCAAGAAAAGATGGCGAAAGTCACACACAACCAAATCTCAACGTGTAGTGTTTATTGTAAGCTAAAGAAACATTTTAGTCCATTTCCTAAGAGTTTTTGCATGACCCTAATGTCCCGTCCTCACCTCTAACGGTGTAAATATCGATTTTTAAAACCTTTCTGATATTGGCTGATATTTGTGGATTTTGTAAAAAAAATAAAAATTAGAGAGATAAGTATATTGGCCGAGATATCCAAATATCAGCTAATACTGATATTTATACCCCTGCCCTTAAATACAAATCACCATTTGCACTAGCAAAACTCAATGTATTAAAAATAAATGAAAAAAGAAGAAGAAGAAGAAGATGGTGACCCACATTTCGGAGTGTTTGGAGTTATTCTAGATATAGAGTCTATCAAATATGGTAACGAGTTTGAAAATAAGTTTATTGAAAAAGTGTAATGATCCACCTCTGTCTAACACAATTTTGTCCACTTTAAATCTACACATCGCACAAATTTACATTAGTACGTATGCGTCACACACATAAAACACATTTTGTTAATAAGATTTAAGTGTTAACTTATATGTAAGATGATATTATTAGTTCTAATCAATGTTGAATAACATGACGCAACATCACCTAACTCTTCACGCTCAACTAGTGCATCGATGGGTCTCTCTTTCACCCCATCTAGCACGTTACCCACAAACTAGGGGAGTCATCATAAAAAGTATCTATTTTAATGCAGGAGAGTGGGAGATTTTGAATTGTTTATTTAGTGGACCCAATTATGAATCCCTGTGAATTTACCCTCTCATCTGACTTTAAACCTATTATACAACTATAATCTATTTTAAAATTTTAAAATGATTACCTTCAGTTTTAGAAAATTTGTGAGTTCGAGCTTATATGGCTTAATTTTAGTGTGTTTTAAAGGTAGTGAACATACTCGTGAAGACTGTGTATGAATTTTCCACACATAAATTAAAAAAAATTAAATAAAAATCTTTTTAAATCTGTCTTTTACGTAAAAAAGAAAAAGAAAAATCATGATGCTCGCTCAACCAGTCAATCTCCATCTCTGGTCTAAGTCACGTAATTTCCTCAATAAATCCGGATATTTCGCTTTTACTCCATCCCATCATTTTCCGCGTATTAGTGCCCATCTTTCCCTTCACTCCACAGCGTATCTAAAACCTATATATATTACAATAGCCTTTCTCCATCTTCAGCACTCAACCTCTCTCAATCTCTCTCTCTTACAGCTTCTCTTTACCATTTCTTGAATTCTCAGCCTCTACAATTAGCAGTAACAACACTGCTGTAGTTCACAGAAAAATGGCAAAGAAGATGGCGACATTGACCAGTAGAGCTTGGAACCTCCTTCGCCTGGCCTTGTTCTCCTCCCACAAAGGCGGCATCTTCCGACGAAGATTCATGATCAATTCCTTGTCCAACTATTTTAAGCGCATTCCGACCGCAACCCACGATTCGATCCGTAATGGACATCGTGAATTCTCTTTCGACGAGACTCCAGCCTTCCGATTCAAGTTTCACAAGCCAGCTTCAATTAGATTCCATTATCTTCCTTGCATAAACCCATCTGTAGATTTCGATGATTTGGACGACGACAGTGGTTTTCATAATGGAAATAGCGAAAGGCACTGCGTTGGGTGTGATGTAGGAGAAGATTGTGAAAGTGGTGAGTGTGGAAGTGATGGATTGGAGGGTGAGATTGGCGGGGATGAAGGGATAGATTCTAAGGCGGAGGAGTTCATAACAAGATTCTATGAGCAGATGAAGCTGCAAAGACAATTATCTCATTTACAATATAATGAGATGCTTAACAGAGGAACGAGTTAGAAGAGTTTTGATGTATAAATTTCTATTTCTTCTGTCATTTCTTTGTCATCACCAAACATAATTTCATTAATACCAACAGCTGCTGCGGCATTGAATTTCATTTTGATAGCTATTCATGGAGTGGTATTCATGTTTGTTATCACATGAATTTTGCTCAGTTTCCAACATGCATTTTATTTTATTTTATTTTTAAACCAGAATGTTTTATAAAAATTTAAAAAGAATTTGAAAAGAAATGTCTAAAAAATCTCTCTGAAATTCAAAATTAAATTTTTAATAATTTCCTATCTTAAATAATTTTATATTCATCATCTCATCGTCATTAAACTATTTATTTTATTTATCTTACGCACATAAAACAAATTTCCTTAAGATAAATTCTGGGTGTTGAAAGTGACGTATGACAGTGAAATTGCGTAAGGCAGTAGGCAATTGAAGCGAATCCAGGTGGCCTGTACTATTGCTGAGTAATGCTTGGATGTCTATTAGCTAGCTGGGTGAGGTGGCCCAGTCCACATGGTAAAATTACAAGAGCGTGGTGGCCCACATTCATTCAGGAAAAGAAATGTCGGTATCTACTTTCTATTACTTTTAATTATTTCAATTATAAAATTCAAAATTAAAAATATTTTAAATTAATTAATTTTAGATATTAAAAAAGTGATTTGATTGTTCAATAAACTTTTTTAATAAAACACATTCAAAAAATCTTTTTAATGAATTCGTCACTTTTCCTGAATTGAGGCACTCTCAGATTTTGTAATTTAGAAAAAAATTATTATTTTCTACTTAGCGTCTATGATGTGTGGTATCATTTTTTTTTTTTATTAACGGGTGAAAAATTCAAACATATTCTTATTAAAATTGTTACAGATGAATCTACTACCCTTAAGACACACTAAAATTAGACTATTAGAACTCGAACCCACAATCTCCTCCTTTTTGAAGTGGGAGACAACTAATTAAACTGCACTCATCTTAAAGTCTATTTTGAATTTTTGGATTTACGTGTATGAAGCCTAGACACAGTTCTACTGAAACCCCATAAATGATCCCGTTATCTCTTAAGATGTCACAAAAGTTAGTATGTGGAGTTCAAACTTAGCATCTCCCGCTTGCTGATGCGGGGCGGAAATATAGCTAACCCTCGGGGGGTTTGCTGTCTGATATTTTGTATCAATGTTTGCTTGTTCTTGCTGTCTGATATTTTGTATCAATGTTTGCTTGTTCTTCTTCTGTTCTTTATTTGTAATGTATATTTTAGAGATTTTTCATTTTTAAAGGAATGAAGGCATTATGCATCGAGACAAGACACACTTTTGTTGTGTCAGAATAGGGGTAAGAGCAAGTGGTGTAGTGGCCATATGGCCAGCTAGCTGGCCATATGGCCACCGTGCATGTGAGGTGTGGCATTGGCTAAACGTGGGGTCCACATGACTTAGAGTTAAATGGCTGGCTACAGGTAGCAACCATGTAGCCAGCCATTCTCTCTCTCCTCTTTTCTCTCCTCTTTTATATATATATATATATATATATATATATATAACTTGTATATAGTTTTTGATTTTTTTTATTTTCTCTTTTTATTTATTTATTTGATTATTTTAGATTTTTTGTTTTGTTTTTTTGGTATAATTTGTATATTAGGGTAAATAATTATTTGTTTCTTTATTTTATTATTTTATTTTTTATACAAAAAATAAAAAATAACTCTTTACCTTTTGATTTTTTTTTCCTTTACATTTGTAAACAAAATATATGAGAAACAAAAAATTAAAATTATTCTATTAAAAAAAATAGAATTTTAGCTATTGAGAAACAAAAATTAAATTTTAAAGTTATTTTTTAAGCACTGTGTATTTTCAAAATTTATCAAATTGAATATCTGAACTAATTACGATAGCCTGATAAAAATACTTTAAGACTTTAAGGTCTTTTGACACTCCCAAATATATTTTTCACACAACTAAGGGATACCTTTATTTGTAAAATACTGTATTTTAAGCATTTGTGAGTGTTAAAAGACCTTGAATTCTTAAAGTATTTTTATCAGACTATCGTAATTACTCCGGATATTTAATTTGAGAAATTTTGAAAATATACAGTGCTTAAAAAATAATTTTAAAATTAAAAAAAAATTACTGTTCAATTTTTCCCCTTTACATTTGTAAATAAAATATATGAGAAAAAAAATATGTATGTTTTGTTAATTTATTTAATTACTTGTGAAAAATATGTAATATGTTTATATTTATTTTCTTTTCAATTTGTTAAAAAAATGTATATAAAAAAATAATAATAAAATATTAAAAAGTAGCCATTATAGTTAACACTATACCGTGTGACGAGGCTGGCTAAAAATTATAGCCAGCCATGTCAAAAAAAAAAACATTATTTAATTATATGGCTGGCTATATTTAGTGACATAGCCAGCCATATATGGCCATCCCACACCACTTGCCCTAATGGGGTAACTCCATTTCTCTTGTTTGGAAACTCAGAGGTAAGAATAAAAATTTAATTTATTTTTTTTACTTTAAAAAATTCTTTCAAAATAAAGGTTATTCATAATGCCTTAGGGGTGCAAAAAACGCTGGACGATATAATTCTCTTTCCTCTTTTGTATTTTGATAAATATTGATATTATTTTATTATTTTATTTTTTCTAAATTAAAAATATAAAAAAATTGAAAAAAAAACTGTTTTTTTTTTTAAATTTTGAAAACATAGATATCGGCTAATATTTTGACCTGGGCCTATCACCATTTTGAACTTTTTTTAAAAAAAAATATTTATATATATCGCTGATATATAGGCCATATCTACCATATCGACTGAGAATACGGTCGATACAATACGTATTGACCGATATTACACTGCTTTTAAAAATCGATATATATCAGTCGATACGTTTCGTATCAGCTAATATCTGTACCCTGCCTCAAAGTGACCCTTGATCAAAGATAACTCCAGAGTCCAGATAACCCTGTAAAATTTACCCCCCTCATCCAAACACAACCTTTGAATTTATAAATGATGAGTTTGGTGAGTGAGTAGACCACTCCACCAAAGGCCACACATGCAGAGTATTTATATAGTTCACCATCTACAAGGATATTATTATAATTCTTTCAAGGGTATTTTTATAATAGTGCTTAATATAATAAAAGGTATCTTCGTCACTCTGCCATTTGAAAGAGGATTCCAATTATGTTGCTTCTATCAAAGTTTTTTTAAAAAATCTTTTATTATAGAATTATTTTTATCTTAATATTTGCTAGTTTGCTTATTTTAGATTGAAACTGCATTTATGATAGATTGATTGTGTTAAGATATGCTAATTAGATTATGATTGATTTAATTTGATTATAATAAATTGTGGGAGATATTAGGTATATCTCTCAATTAAGAAATTAAAATTATCAGAATTCTCAGTTACATTTTAAGATTATCTTTTTTTTTTTTTTAATTTACGTGTGGAAAATCGTGGGATATACAGCGTAAAACTCCCACGGGTGGATCCCTACTCCTAAGGTCTACCAAAGTTAGGTCATGGGGATTTGAACCCGTGACCTCCCACTTCCTAAAATGAGAGGTAAGCAGCTGAGGTACGTAGGTATAACCTAAATTTCCATTCAAATAAATTTTTCAGAACTTTTGCTCATCTAAATACCATACTATCTAAAGAGTAAAAAAGTATAGTAATATCTTTATTAAGAAAAATCATACTTTAATAAGAAGGTTTTTTCAATATTGAACAGTATACTTTTTTTGCAATTGATACAACATGCAGGAGCCTTCTGCAAATGAACCAAAAGAAAAACACTATTTTAAAATTTAAATCTCAACGGAACGTTTCTCACGTGGACAGCGTTTCCGTCATTTCCGTCGGTCAAGTTCACTCATTTAATTAGCGGAAAGAAGTTCACACATTTGAATTTCAAATTCTAACGGCTCGGTAGAGACAGAGAGAGAGAGAGAGAGAGAGAGAGAGATGGTGGGGAGCAAGATTTCAGGTTTGTCATGGGCAGACGAGGTGGAGAAAGAAGAGGAGGAAGCTCAAGCTCTGGTCCTAGAACGACAGAACCCCACCAAAAAGCCCAATCCCTTTGGTTCTGCAAGGCCCAGAGAAATAGTCCTAGAAGAAAAAGGCATCGACTGGAGGAATCTCGACAGCCAACTGCAATCTTCCAATCAAAGGTCATCTTCTTCTCCTTCTTCATCTTTCTGCTCTATCTATATTAACAGACAATTTTTATGTCGATCTTGACCGTTTTGCTCACTGAACACTCGTGATTTACTTTTACTCTAGTGAAAATAATAAAATTCATGATGGTTTTAGGAGCAGATCTTATAATAAACACTTGTGATTTACTTTTATTCACGATGGATTTCAGGAGCAGATCTTTTATGGCTTTTCCCCCTTTTCTTCACATATATATTCATCTTACTGGTTTTCAAGCATCCTGTTTTTAACACCCATCCAATAAATAGCCATATTTGGATTAAAATCCTTCCATTATTGACAGTGAAACATGAGGACCACGATTTAAAAGTCTAGAAACTTAAGATGATCATGTCAGGACAATATTTGGTCCTGCAAATTCATCACTTGGTCTAATGGACCTGAAATTCATTCTTTTGATTTCTTTACTTTTAATTTATCTAATATTCAATGTACGAGTCGTTCTGTATCCAGGAAGGAGAAGAATCAGAACAAACCTCTTCCTCCACCAGAAGCATCAATTGATAGAAAGGAGCAATTTCTTGTTACCAACAGAAAATCTGAACTGAACATCAGGCGTATCCAAACCCAGACGCATGTCTGCGATCATGTTCTGCCATCAAGCCTTTGTTCAAACCAGAGGAAACAGAACATTGTGCCATCAGTTCCTCAGCTACGACATACATCGAAAAATACCATGGCGGAGATGCAAAGATGTCAAAACTCCAGCAGATTGGATTTCGGAGAACAGTACGTACAGTACAGGAGCCATCTTCAAGAGCTTCACTTAGAACAAGAGAACATGAACCGTGCGCAAATGACGAGGGAATTCAATGTTGAAGAACTGATGCAGACCCACCACAATAGAGAGGCAATTAGAAGATTGCATTATGGAGAAAGAGAAAAAGAGAACATGGAAATTGAATTTAGGAGGAGACATGGGTACATGTTGATGGGTCCACCAGTAGAAGATCGAGCAAGTAGAGGGAGACATCTGGCTCTTATGCAATCTGAGCGTAGAATGAATCCTGTTGGGCCAATGGAACCGGTAGCCTATGGAGGGAGAAGGGTCAATCTCAATGGAGGAGGTAGGATGGAGAGAATGGTGCATTCTGCAACGAAGAAACGTGATCGGAAGAATGCTGAAGATGGTGAACATGGAAGAAGGGCTTGCTTTCATTCAAATATGGAGGGAACTTATTTTGGAGGCAAGTATGTGGGAGAATTTGGAAGCTCAATGATTGAAAGGAGTGACTGGGAGGAGGACATGGGACATGAATTGATGAATCCTCCTCCAATGGAAGAAAGAATCCCATATGATTTAAAACGAGAGAGTAGACGTTTTGTTGAGAACTCCAGGAAGAGAGGGATGGCATCGACACCTCTGATTGCCCATTACAATCAGAGGAGGAGAAGATAAATACTGCATTTTTCATTTCTGTTAGTTCAAAGTAGGATTTTGTTATTGGAGGGCATATGAGCTGGTATGAAAAGATTGATTGTCATCGGTTATAGGCCATGTTAGGCTAGCCAAAAATTATGACAGACATTTAAATCCAAATTGTTGAGTAATGTTAGATTTTGAAGCTTGTTTTTACATTCTCTAGTTACTTATATCATCAGTGTGTTTGTAGGAAGGGTAGAAAATTCGGCTGAACTGAGATTTCGGCCGAATTTTTGTGTCAGGCTAAGATTTTTTCTCTCCTCGAAATTTTTTTTCTTGAAAATCTTGGTGATTTCTTTTTTTTTTTTAAAAAAATCATTTAAAAAAATAAAAAATGTTTTTTTAAAAAAATTAAAAAATATAAATATACGGAAGAATATCGGCCGAGATATCAACTGGGCCCACAACTGATATTTTTTTTAAATAAAATAAATAAATCAGCCGATATTCGGCCTAGATCTCGGCTGTATCGGTGGAATTTTTTTTTAACGGGCCGAGATATCTCGGGCATCCAAAACCCTAGACATCTCGGCCGATACGATACATATCGACCGAATTTTATACCCCTGCTTTGTAGTACTAGGCTACTAGCCAAAATAAGTGTTTTTTTCTTCTTTTTTTCAAAACGTGATATACTGATACGTAGGCGCTGATACATTGAACAATGGATCTATGAAGTATGAACATATGTTCATTTAGAGGACAAGATTTTTTGTTTCTTCTCTTCAAAATACTACCGGCTGTTGGTCATATTAAGTAGTCTGGTTATTGGAGAATATCATCCAATGAGTTGGTCCATTATAAGCAACAACAGTAGGCCTATCAGTGAATAGGTTAGGTTTCCTTGCGGCCTTCTCCTCTTCGTCGTCGGAAAAGCTAAAATCTCATCTATTTGAAATTGACTTTTATAATAAACCCTTTTTGAACGGGGACAAAAAACATGAAACTCAAAGAAAACAAATCAGTAAATAGCTGTACACACAAACCACCTGTCTTGCGCTGCAGTTTTATGCCATTACTTTGGATTAAGGATTAAAAGTAGTTGGTTTATATGAACTAATCCAACACAAATGCCCACTTTGGGCCCGATAGTTTACTCATGAAGCTGTTGGCTGTTACTCATGTCCTATTTGGCAATATATATTATTTTATTAAATTTTATTTTTTGGCAAATGTCCCATTGAATCAAATGGAGGGTTTAAACTATTGCCCTATTTGATACACAAAGACTAGGGCCATGGGTGCCAACAAATTGACATGAGGAAAAAAAATTCAAGCCTAAACTCTCGATTGATTCCCAACTTTAATTGCCAAGTCCTTGGCCAAGAAATGGACAGATGCAGAGACATTCGTCAAGGAATAGAGATTATGAAATGGGTAAAACTCATGTATTATTATAGATCAAACAAGTACCAACATCTCTTCTTGAAATCTCCATGTTAAGATAAAAAATATATCATCCAAAAATAATGTGGGAAATCCATTTTTAGCATAGACCTCTCACATTACGGTTAACAAACCACTATCTGAATCAACAATCGACAATTCATTGGCTACTGAAAAACTAGCTCTCTTAAATGGAAAATGAAATTTAACTAACACTTGAGTTCGATTTACACTCAACTTCAACGAACCACTCTCCGTAGACTTAACCGGTGGGTGTGGATTGAGAGGTTTACACATTTATGTTGGATTACCCTCAGCTCCAATGTGGGGTGAAGATACCCATGTTATCCCAAAAATAAAAAATTATTACATGAAGTTTGCTTTTATAAATAAATTACATTTGCTCCACAAGCATCTTCAGAAGAAACTTCACCACAAATATCAGCTATACCCACTTAGAAATAATGAGAAACATCTAGAATCTGGAGTATCTACACGCGTAGAGGGTACTATCCTATCAATCGTCCACAGCTGAAATAATACCCCACCAAATGATGTTTCTATCCCAACATAAAAGAACGTTGTCATTCATCTCCAATGTAACCAAAACCAGAAAAAGTTCCTATTGATGCAAGTATTACTCATTCAGTACTAGCAAGTTTCTCTT
Organism: Chimonanthus salicifolius; assembly: GCA_013350335.1. Taxonomy (NCBI): domain Eukaryota; kingdom Viridiplantae; phylum Streptophyta; class Magnoliopsida; order Laurales; family Calycanthaceae; genus Chimonanthus; species Chimonanthus salicifolius. Next base: position 7,614,328 of record CM023535.1, on the reverse strand, counting down.
CATCAACTTCAAAAGCCTTCCTTGCTTGTTTAAGCTCTTCATTCATGGATAACAGTTCTTTACATCGATGGAGTTTCGGCAAGTCCTACTCAAGAAAAATTATGTGTAACAGGAATCATTTTACCATATTCAAGAAAAGAAAGAAAATGATAGCAGTCAGCGCAAAGACCTTATGACATTATAACAATGATCTACATATATGGATGGGTGTATCATGAAAGTTTTCCATGAGTTTAATAGAACAGTTGACTAAGATCCAATATAGTAGGTTAATTTTTTAATTGGATTTCGCTAGTTATGAGTGCAATAATTGACATGTCACTCTAAGCATGTCCTGCAGCCATTAGCAGTCAAGAATTAAGAAAATTATAATCAGTGAACAAATTACAGAGATGGAAGAAATTAAGCCTGAATGAAGAATCCTGTAAGTGAAATGTATTGACATGATAACGCCTAAGCATAAAAGATCTAGTAAGTATATCAAAAGGTCAGGCAGCTATAGGGTCAAATCCTGGATTGATCCAAAACATAACCCAATACAGAAATCAGAATCTGAATCTGGACTTGGATCTAAAAAGCTTTCTGATCTAAACCAAATACAACTCCTGATGCGACAGTTACGATCAAGATATGGATATAAATGAAATAGAACAAAGTATTTTTTTTTCATACTCTTTCAAAAAACTTTTTAATTTTCATACAGTGAAGTATGACCAACAAGAATGATGCAAACCGGGGAGGGGTAGGGTACCCAACCTCGATTGGCGTTGCAAGTCGGGACCACTCTGGTCACCTCAAGGCTGGAATTTGGCCAACAGTTGCGCTTACATGACTCCTTGGTTAAATTATCAAATTAAATGGCTAATTGGATTCTCGTGTTGATTAATCAGAATTTGCACGACTTGACTGGCTAATGTGCAATCCAAACTCTGAATGCTTAATTCAAGTTGGTTTTAATTCACTGCTTAATTCAGCACGGTCAATCAACTCAGTACAGCAACACTCGTTGCATTCTAACTCAGCCTTGGCTGCAGTAAATTGAATGGCTTCTGGTAGCGAATTACACTCGGTTAAATGCATTAATTAGAACGATTTCAGGTTGGTTTAGACTCGGTAAAACTTCCTGAATCCAGCTGGGTTTACACGGTATTAACCCAGCTGGTAAACATGTGTAAAACTGCAATGAACCCAGGCTGTTTTCAATGGTTTACTGCCTGGCCGTAAAGTAGCAACTAAGACTGAATTCCAAACAGTTTCTGCAGCTCATTTACACGATTCAGGCTGGGCTCTTTCACACATTGCAACTCGGTTGTGAAACACAGTAAATAAACTGGTTAACTGTACAGAGTCAAGCACTGTTTACAGACCAATACTGCAGTCACAATATTTTCACAACGAGTTTTCAACTCAATTTGAACTCAACAGTAACCAGATATATGGACTGAATTGACTGCAATCCAAACTCAGAAAGTAACGGTGAACAGTGACTGAGTTCTGAGCTGTTTGGCGAGTCCAAACAGTTCCCTTCCTCAACGAGTTAAATCATATATGAATTTAGAACACCCGTTTGAAGATCGCAACCAAATAATCAACACAAAATCCAAACACATACAGCCAATTAATTCAGGACATACCTGGGATTGAAAGTGAGTCCCCTTGACTCAGTTAATTTCATTAAGAAATTACAAGCCACTCTGCTCACCTCAGCACCCCCTCCGGGCCAGTAATGTAGCACGGTCGTTCCTCCAGCCTGACCTCCACTGGTACTGCCTGTAGGATCTGAACCCAGCTCGATCTCTCACTCCTATCTCTCCCTCAACTCAGTATTCTCAGGTACTGTTTAACTCAGTCCTGGGACCTATCCTAGTCTCAAACTTGGCTGACCTCTCTCTAGGCCACCTCCTAAACTCATCATCAACAAGGCGTTTATAGAATCAGTCTAAGCACTGTTTACCGACTCCTAATTCAAATCCCATGGAACGAGACATGCAAACTCACAACTTACAATTCACGTTTAAGCTCCTAACTTGTAAACTCAAAAGAGTCTCACACTAAGCCAATGGCATGTCTCACTGAGTCGGTTGGGACTCATATAAAAGAGTCCCACACGTCCTTGAGTTTTAGACTTCAAATGTGACTCAGAGTCACACAGTTTTGGCTTAATTTGAACTTTGACTTGACAGCCACATTTGAATTCAAACCACTTAGGATCACATTGTGACTTGATATGGAACTCATCCACAACTCCTTTATTGAGTTGGCCCACTTGAAGTTCAAAGGATTCCATGCCCAAGTGGAGTTGATGAGTCCACTCAGTCTTTTGCTATTGGAGAGCTTGGCCCACTGGTTGACTCGGACATTTCTTGCGTCTCCATGTGATGCGTCACAACCCCATCCTCGCTCCTGATGTCCGCATCATTCTCTCCACCCCGAAAAGAACTCGACCTCGAGTTTGATTCCCCCTTAGCTGTACTCTCGATGTATGAATCAAAGAACCTCTAGCAGAATCGATAAAGGCTTAGTATCATAGCCTAAAGGTTGTGGGTTTGAACCCTATGGGTATCAGTTAGACAGTCGGCCCCATGAAAAACAATTTGCCCAATCTAAATATAAATACAAACCCCAGCTTGATGGGATAAATGGCATAAAAAACAGAGATGAAAGAAGGATTATAAATTGAAATTTTCTTTTGAAAAGTGGAATTTTCTTTTCTTTCCCACTCATAGCATGACCTATACTTTCACTCAGTTAGAGAAGCATAACTCACACAGTTGACTTCAGATAGATGGAAAAGGCTATGATGATCATGGGTGATGATGATATTAAATAGCAAATATATACATATAATAGTAATTGGCTAAAGGGTTAGAAATTTAGTGGCAAACCCTACTGTGCAGTTGTTCCAAAAGTGCACTTGGGACCACCACCAATCAAAGATAGTTTAGGAGAGAGGGAAAAGTTTGGGGAGAAGTCTGAGAATCAAGGATGCTCAAAACTCAGCCTGGCATTCCAAAAAAAAAATTAACCTTCCAAACCAACAGTGGATCTCTCTCTGATTAGGATCAGCATTGGAACATACCAATTCACATGGTAGATGGTGAGGAGCTTGGCCTCAACAGAGTATGCTCCACAAAAGCTCAAAAATGAAAAAGTAATGACAGAATCATTTCATTATCAATGTGTTTTGAGTGTACTCGTGTATTATAGAATATAAAAAAAAAATACATACAAGCGAGCACACATGCATAGAAAAATTCAGTTACTACATCATCCTGCATAAACTTTTGCAGTAGAATTACGCTGTAACACATAATATCACACATAATGTTTTCTTTTTTAAAATCGTAAGAAAAAATATTATTAATAAAAAATACAGGATACAGATGCAATAAACAGTCCCCTCACATCATGACAGACCCCCATAAAAAATTCACCCCTAAAACCTCCCAAAAAAAACAGATACAAAACCTAATTGCTCACATTTTTCTTCCCCTCTTTATCCTTTTCATGAAAGAAACCCACTTCCCAGTATTTTGTTTACTATCGTAGACTTTTCTAACCAAATTAAGACAGCCTCGCACGCTCCTCGTCCCTAAATTTCATCACCATTATCCTGCTTAATTTGATCATTTTAATTGCATCCTTTGTGGAGACACCCCTTTGCTTCAAAGTTAGAAGGTCCACCACCTCCAACTCCTTAGATTCACGTGCCACCTTAAGTGGCCTCTTAAACTCTTTTCCTGTTTTCCGCCATTGAATCTATGGGATTAATAACACGAGCCACCACCTTCAGTCTAGGTCCATCAATGCCACCATCGTCCCCTTACTAGAACCCAGCCCTTTTAGCCAGCAGTATTGAAATAAACAAGGGGAACAATATCAATGGCAATAGCAACAAATACAGCAGTATTGAAATTAGTGATTTCAACCAAAAAAAATTCCAATAGAGAAGGTAAAAATAGTGATATCAACAAAAAAAACATTTTATCAATAATAAGAACTTTAATTTCTGCCAAGCAGGGGTTGCTTCTAGATGTGGAAATTGTTAACAGATTGATGTAATTTTGGTTTTCCTTTTGTAGGGTCTTTCCGATCCTTCTGTTTTGTATCCTTTTCTTTTTATTGAAGTTGCCTTAAAAAAAAAAACTTTAATTTCTGCCAACATTTATCTTTAAATTCTGCAAGCAAAAACTTGCAGGGAAACTTAAATTGGACCACAACTCTGGAAGAACAGGACCATGAGAATGGGAATAAGGCATTGATAAAAAGACAGAGAAGTAAGTTGTGTGATGCAAATGCCATAACCAGTATCTGAGCCTCAAAAATAAAGGAAGATTCTAACTCTTGAAGAAGAGATATAAGCTCCAGAATTTCCTAGTTTCTCAAGATACAACACTATAGCAGGGAACACGTGCCTGCTACCACACCAATATTTTTTTTTTTTATCAAAGGTATCCACCTACACCAACTACAGGTCAGTACAGAATTAATTTATACTTCTCCCTGAGGAAAAAAATTCAAAGTCCTTCCTCTATCTCTCAAGCTAAAGCACTGCAGTGGAGAACAGGTACCCACCAGCTATCAAAGGTATCTACCACCACCAACTTGAGGTTATCTGCTACAGAGTAAAGAATAATTTTACTTGTCTCCCTAGGGAGACAACTATGAGCCTGTATTTGATACTATTACTAACTTCAGTCAACAAACTCCTATTGCCTTGCTAGATGCCAAAGATCTAATTAAGCTGGAAAGAACATGCCATCCATAATAATTGATCCGGTATTTCCTTATCATCACCTATCCGTTGCGCATATATATATATACAATAAAACCTCTATAATGTAATATGGTTGGGACCATACTACATAACATTATAGAGGTTATTAAATTAGAGAGATTAGAAGTATTCTTTTCTAAAAATCTCCTTAAAACTCTCACCTATCACTAAAACGTCCTTTCGGCTTCTCTTTTTGAAAATAAATCACTCCTTTCGACTTATCAATAATTCTATCTCAGATTACTTTTCCAGAGTTTAGATGATGTAGTTTGTGAGGTCCTTAGTCACTTTTACAGTAATTTTGTATTCTGAACGTAGGAAATATTACTTTACAAAATGGTTGGAGCAATACATCTTTTATTCTGAATTTATTAAGTACTGAGTTAGAGAGAATTATTACATTTTGAATGGGCCTGAGGTTGCAACCAGCTGCCGATATTATTTTAGACAAGTTATTACTTTATAGAGTACTACATTACAGAGAGTTTACTTTATAGATATACACGATCTGCAGACCACAATAAGCACTAATCTGGCATAGAAATATTCACTTTACCCTTCTTACACCCAGCATCCCTCACAAGCAGGGTTATGCAGTCAATCTTTTACTGATAATCATACACTGCTAAGCCAAACCACGTATTTATCCCATTCTTAAAAAACCATATACTGCTAAACAGCCCCAGATATGGTAAACTTTCAATACAACAGACTTAAACATTAATCTTGCATACAAGATAATAAATGAACATCAAAGAGCACAAAATCCAAACACACATGCACCTTTCAGCATCAATCAAAGATGCAATAAATGAAGGTTATAAAACTTCATATGACGAGAGAGTCCAAATAATAATCATTCAAGTAAAGAGGGTCCAAATCGTCCAACCCAAGCTTCAAAGAGGAACCCCCCATATGCAAGCAAGGATGTTATTGATAATTAAAAGAATTCTTTTGAGATTAAAAGGGAGAAAACTTCATCATAGGGTACCTTACGAATTAGAAATAGAAAATCTTCAGTCAAAAGCTTCCCTCGCTTCGATGCAATATCATGGGCTTTATGCACCTGTAGATATACCAATGGAAAGAAAGATCAAAAAAGAATAAATACATGAAGCCATACAGTGAAGGGCTTCAGAAACTGTCATTTGGTACAAATCGAAGTATGACAAACAGACTGGTAAAAGATTTTGAAGAAAAAGATGACAGGTAACTAGAAACACCTTAACGCTCCAAAAAAAAAAAAGAACTAGAAACACCTTCTTCCCAGCTAGACCAATGAAAGAGAGACCACTCAATTGTTCAAGCTTCTAAACCAGCTAATGAAGAAGACAAGGAATTAACCATACCACAGGCTGGTATTCTTATTCGTGTTTTGTGTTACTTGTTCTTTATTGTTCCCATGGGTAGCCTAACCCAGCCTATTGTGCTTCCTAGTAATTCCTTTTCCTTTTAATAAAACAATTACCAATTCACACCAAAGAAACTGGCCAGATACAGGCAAAAATACATAGTACTATACTAATAGAAAACTTGGTTCTATATCTCACAAATGGTAAGATTAACTGCAACCTTTCATCCTTATGAAATCTTACTTTATCCATGACAGATTGTAGAAGATGGAGAAATTAACAACAGTCCCAGAACAAGAATTCTATAACTTTATGAGTTTCAATGAACTTGCAAATAATAGTTGTTCATAAAGCATATACATGAAAGAAAAAAAAAAAGCAAAGAATTATTGGACTAACCATATCTGTCACATACTCAACAACAATGTCTTCAAGTAGAGAGACAGTCTCCGGAAGAGGCTGTAAAACCAAGACAGGGCAACTTAGTCAGGTAACTCAACTAATACAATTTAGTATAGCAAGCTATTGATGAACTGATTGCACTATGAGATGGTCAAAGCATATGCAATATATGGGAATGATCATAACATAAACATTATGGGTACACCTGCAAGTGGAACAGCCAACACAATGACTTTGAGTTGCTTAATTCATGATTCTATATGCAGAAAATGAAGTTTACTAAAATTGAGAAGAATAATACTGAATGCAACCTTGCAAGGGATAGCTCAACTAGTAGACATTTTGGCTTAGGAACCAGAATTCCAAGGTTCGAGCCCGTAGTCAGACATTTTGGCTCAGGAACCAGAATTCCAAGGTTCGAGCCCGTAGTCACTGTGTGTGTGTGTGTGTGTGTGTGTATAGATATGTACATATACATACATATATACATATACATACATATATACATATATACACATATACACATACATGTATACATATACACATATACACATAGATATATACACATATACATATACATATATACACATATACATATACATATACATATATACATACATACATACATACACATACATACATACATACATACACATACATATATACATACATACACATACATATATATATATATATAGAAAGGTAACTTGACTCGAACCCACAGCCATATGGATTTAAATGATTGATAACTTGAAATAGAATTACAGATTCAACACTCTAACAAAGTTGTTACTTACATTGGGATCATCTCCAAATCCATACATCATGTGCTGCACTGTAGCATCGACCAACAAACAAGAAACACATCTGTCACATATCACAACCAACAATAGGCGATTTCACAAATAATAACCTAGAGTGCTTCAAGCTCCATCAGGCCAAATAAAGTTTCTATGGGGTCTACCTGGAAGTACAACCACTACAACCAATAATCAAGAAGGGTGGAGCTGGGTAGACCTCTTAAATCTTGAAGTACAGTTGTATAAAGTTTCAACCCCATTAGACATGTCCAAAAGTTTAACTGCATCCATGTAGCGCATCAGCTAATTAGTGTTGCATGGGGACATAACAATTCAGAAGGCGGGCTAGTGGACATGAAAGAGATGGCAAAACTGGCTCAAGAGAGTTCTGCAACTCAAGCTTTATTAGGCTTGATAGAGCTCAAAGCTCTCTGGATAGATTTTATAACCCAAAATCCAGTTGGTAACTCAAAACTAGCAAACCAACTAAATATTGTGATAAATGAAATGGGGGAAAATGACTACTTACAATCTTTCTGGAAGACTCCACGCTTGCGTTTAAAAGAAGTCTCTGATGGTTGTGATGAACCGACTTTCGGCTTTGAAGAGGGTCCTGCTGAAGAATTGTGCATTGCTGATGTCCAATTATGCTAACCTTCAACCTTTCAAAAAAAAATTATGCTAACCTTCAATTCAACTCAACATCTTAAGATTAAAGAGAAGTAATAGTACACCCACAATTGAGAGAAAGCCGGAGCCATCAAATACCAAAATAAAGAGCGGGATTCGTTACAACATGACCATCCATTAACTAAACCCTCCATTTTCAGAAATTCCAACATGTATGCAGAAGACATGGAAAAGGGGAAAAACCCACTATAAACAAACGATCCTATCCATCAGTATCCATCAATCGAACAATTAAACCAAGAATCTCATGCTGAAACCCATCACAAGAAGCACCTACAATCAAATATCACCATAGTGAAACTCACCCACATGGCACTTTAATGAATAGACATATCGTCAAACACTTCCCAGGCATTGGGGGACTAATACATCAATAAATACACGTTTAGAGAGTTCTGTAAAAACTACAGCTGAGAAGCCGACCCCGAATAAATGGGATAAAGCCGAAGCAGTGGGCATAGAATGCAATGAAACATCCACACCCTCTCTTCCATGTAAAAATCCAAATCTACAAAAGCTGAAAGGAAAGCAAATGAGGGAGGACGAGGTTGGTGTTTCCCCTTTCTCTAAATCTGATCCCTCCAAAGTCTCTGATACAGCAAAACAAAAACGGAGGAGAGAAGAAGAATACCTGCAAATGCTTTGTTTGAGTTGGACGTAAGTGAAGAATACAGTGAGGCGAAAATTTTCTCCCGGCCCAAGTTTGTGAGGAATCTCCTCTTGCGGGGTGCAGATTCAATGCTGTTAACGACGGACGGCCGGAAGAAGAAGGGCAGCCGTAAGATATAAGTGAGATGATCACCCGCGGACGATACCTGAGGGTTATAATGTGCGAGTTCGCACCGAAAAGAACGGCTGAGATTAAGGCTGCGTTTGGATCAAGTGTAAAGAGGGGAGTACACGGGTAACCCTCGTTTTTCCCTACCTCAAACCCCCGTCTTTACCTCCCCTTATCAAATCCGAAAACCCCGTGGTCGGCAGTGGTATTCATATATCCCATCCCTCTCGTTACCTCTTTCGTATTCTCTTTCCCTACCTCAAACGAAGACTCTTCTCCCGCGAAAGTTTCCCGCGAGACTACGACACGTACTCTTCCATCTTCCTCTCTTCTGTTGGCTGACCGACGGTAATCCTGTGTTCCCGTTCTATTTTCCCATAAATATTATAGATGATTTCATTTATTTTCTTTGAATTTGTCTCTTTGGTTTCCTTCTAACTCTCTTTTGGGAAAGAAAAGAGAGATAAAAGTTAAGGTTTTTTCATTGATATTATTATTTATTTTTGGGATTGAGGTGAGTTTATTTCCTTGTTTGTGTTTACAAAAATTCTCTTTTTAATTTTTAAGCTTTTTTGCTGAACCTGATTGAAAGAAGTGAATGGATTAAATGAGATTTTGTCTTTTAATCATCTGTGTATAGTTTGTCTATTAGATAGTCTCATATGAAGATATATTGTCAATTTTTAATTGATGAATATTATTTAATAAGTATATTTTTATTTTTATATTATATGAATTTATTAAAAATTATTGATTCTCATAATTTTTTTAATTGATGAATATTATTTAATAATTATATTTTTATTTTTTATATTATATGAATTTATTAAAAATTATTAATATATCAAGTTTTCCACTATTTACCTATCTCAATTATAAAAATAAAATAAAGATAAGGATAACACTTACAAAAAATATTTATAATTGATTATCTACCCCTATTTACTCATCCCGCAAAATTTACTCTCCATTGAAACGTAGCCTAAAATGTAGAGAGAGAAATACTCAAATTGAAGCAAAGGTACTTCTTGCACCTCCATTTTCTTGCAATCCATCGTCCAAACACTGGCCATCACACTTGATTACTATGTGAAAAGGCTAGTGATCCTCCCACTGGCACTTTATATATATTTTACTGTGATGCTCATTTTGCCCTTCATTTACTGTACCTAAAAAGTTTGGAATGTCAGAAATTGGCTCACTAATTGGATCCCTTATTTGTTTTTGATGAGCCGATTTATTGTTCACGGGTGATTTAGAGAGCCGATTTTACTGTTCACAAGTGATCCAGTGAGCCAATTTTACTCTTAGTGAGCCAATTTCTGACATTCCTATTATTTTTCATTTTTTGTACTGCAGGTAAAGAACAAAATGGACATCACAGTAAAATTCGTATCTTTATACACAAAGTGAAAGTGACCGTGTGAGAATAGCTCACCAAGTGAAAACCCTAACATTATGGGTGGAAAACGAATTCCACGTCCACAAACTAAAAAGGGAATACTCTCTCCAAATTTGGCATTCTTCCACGTAGGCATAGTCAATGGACTCTCTTTAATACTCACTCCACCTTGGATTCCATCTTAAACATATATGACTTACAAGTATGCTATTGGTTAGAACATGTGGCAAGGTCTCATTAGTTGCTTCCCTCTCACATGGGAGTGTTAGGGTTCTCAAACAGCTTTGAACCCCCAAATGTGAAGCACATGCCAAGCATTGGCATTGAGGGACGCACATGATTGGTGGAGGGTAAGCATATTATTGAATGTAAATTTTCTATTTTCATTCTCATTTGTTGATGTTATATCGTATATCTATATTCCTTTTTTCCGAACTCCTATCACTATAAACAGTGGTCATTGCTAACCTTGTAGATCATCGAATTTTGATCATTAAGTTTTAGAATTGTAATTTGAATGCAAAAGATCAAAGTGTGGATTTTAGTTTTTTTAAAGTTTTCTTCTAAATTCTAGTTCCAAAGTTATTTGAATTAAAATGTGATTCACATTTCCTCTTTATGATTTAGTTTTTTAGAATTGTTTAAATTTTTATTATCTTTGAAAACTGCATCTTTCAATTTTAATTCAATTAAATTTGAAACTAGTTTCAGTAGAAACTAATTATCATAAGACTTGCATGAAGTTTGTATTTGATCCAGCACCACATCGAACTGGAAGTTTGATTGGATCTCATTTGTTAGAAGTTGATACTATCTTCTCCTTCAACATTCATACAATTGAAGGTTCAATACTATCTTGGCTTTCATCACCTTTCAAAACCCTTTCAAATTCATTTTTTGCCCTAATATTTCATTTTAAAAAAAGTTAATTTATTTTCATATGGAAAATTTCATTTATTTTTTTGAAATAACACGGGTATCCCATCTTAAGTGAAGGTAGGAATAATCTCATAGATAACGAAATTATCTTATAAGTCTGGTCTATCAAATTACTCCAAGAGAAGTCAAATCCAACACCACCCCTAAGTTGTTTCTAGAAATCAGGGGTTTAAAAAACGCCCAGGCCGATATGATTCTCTCTCCTCTTTTTATTTTTTTTGTAAATATCAGTATTATTTTATTTTTTCTGAATTAAAAAATATAAAAAAACCGAAAAAAAACTGTTTTTTAAAAAAGTAAATATCGATTGATATCGGCCGATATCTGAGCCCGGGCCCATCATCGTTTTTTTTTTTTAATACCGATATTAATCATATCGGCCGATATCGGACCGATATGATTCGGCAATATATCGGCCATATCGGATGATATGATTACTGCATGGACGATAAAATACATATCAGCCGATATTATACGGAGCTTAAAACCCGTATCATATCGGCCCGGCCTGAAATTATCACCTTGCTAGAAATATCATAAATTAGAAATATCAGATTGAAAATTCAGATATAAATGGGTTAGCAAAACCTGCAGTAAATATAGGCAGTAATTCTTTATCAGTAAATATTTTTTTTTTCTACAGTTTTCCAAATTACAAAAGCAAAAGTGAGAGCCTCGTGTATGGACCTGATTTGAAGCCTTTCTAACAAAGTATCAAAGGAAGCTGGAGCAGCATCCTTAAGAGTCTTTCGTTTCACAACGAGGATAAACACCTAACATTTTCAGGAAAGTGACAGATCACGATTCTTCTTATCCAGCTATTACATTTAATATAACAATGGACCCATAATACAAGATTTTGGTTATGTCAATGACAATTTAACATCGTCGCATCCATGAATTGATAACTCAGACAGCCGCGATGTTGATGGTAGCAGCGATAGTAACAACAATGATGGAAGAAACAACAGATTGGATCGTATTTGATGCAGGTTTTCTTACTACTGGACCTGTGAGCACAACGAACAAATATGCTGACAGGACCCTTAATTACACTGAAGAGTTCCCGGATGCTCGGATGAACTGAAATGGTACAAAATCCTCTTAATGTGTGAAATTCAGGGTATCTGGACGGGGCAGTTGAATCCAGATTTGAACTGACTGGCCTAGGCACAGCCCAGAGAGTACTCTCTCCCCTGCGAAAGAAATTTTCATTGTTCCATAATCTCAATGGACACTTAGTGACAAACAACAATAGATCACAGAGCGGGAAAAAAAAAACACTGATTCCATCTACACTATTCAAAAGTAAGTGTGCCTGTTAGCAGAAGAGTAGTTGTGATGTTATAAAATTTAGTGTTATTGAAGAACTTCGTTTCATGTTCTGCACATGCATGGTGTAAGAGGATTTTCCCAAAGATCGTAGTTTGGAAAGGTTTCTTCTGGCAAGCCAGTTCGAGTCTGGTGAGTGACAATGACGTCTTCCACAAATGTTGCCCAACCCATATAAGGATCCCCAAAGGATTTGGACATAAGTCCCTTGTCTGGTTTTATTGATTTCAGCCGGTGACCCATGTACCTCCGTGCACCGATGATCAATTTGGCAAAGTTTCCACCATGTGTCATCACGAAGACATCAGATTTCAGACATACTAAGAAATCAAGTGCAGCCAAGCTTGTAACATGCTTCCGGAAACCATCCAACTCCTCTTTGGTCGCCAAATCCTCCTTAGTTACCTGAAACCCAGAGCAAAATGGTAGTCAATAAAATACAGAATCACCACCATAGCATCATAACATGATTTTGGACAAATGGCCTTGTGATCCAATCCATTGGTTAATGCGCCTCAAGATCATCATCCAATAGTCAGCACCTGTTTGCACTAAATGTCAACAATGGGATGTTAACAATTCCCATTGTTTCCTTCCTATAAAAAATTTGAAGATTGTCAACCAAAGGTTCAGGGTTCTCATATAGGCTGGGTTCCTGAGATATGGACCATATGGCCCACAAGCCAATGGTCTTCATTCTTCAATGACAGAGATCACTAAATCAGGTCCACATGTACCATATCAAGACTTCAAGAATACATGAAATCTTGGGTTGAGGTCCTCCAGGATCAAATAACTTTTTTAAAAAGATCTACAGCAACAGATAATTCCTAGGCCCAACTATTTCAATGCATAGAAGTGCTTAGCTGGCCACCAAATATACAAGAATAAAACTATCTAGCCAACCTGCTACCACACAAAGCAGAAAAATAGTGCACTTTTCAGGTCTTCCACAATATCAACCTCAAGAAAATGTTTAAAAAGAGGAAGGAGTAGTTTCGGTCAATTGGCAACAAACGATTCCAACAAAAACCTCCTGTTTTTTTTAAGACCTCATCCTGTATGTCTTAAAAGAGGAGGCATTAACCTTTTGTATAGTTTTAGGTAGTTTTCAATAAGGAATGGTCATAGGTTTTGATAGCATCTGGGTGGAGGGTGGAGTTGAGAGCCTCTCTACTATGAAAAAGAACTTGAAAATGCATCAACCAACAACTTTTAAAGATACACAGAAGTGCTAGTTGGACCAGAATTACCACGAACACAGAAAGAACAATAAAAAAATAAACTGCTGCTTCCCATTCTGAAAATCACCATCATCATTGTCAAAGAACTTGTCTCATTGATATGGAGTCAGCTCTTCAAGTTCTACTTCCCCTTACTGAACATCAAGTGAACCAACTGACGCATTGAATGTTTTAACAGAACTGGCTAAGTGTAGGTTAGAATATAAATATCTTCTAGAAGTTTGTCTCATTCTCTAAAGACAAGTGGCCATTCCCCTTCCTGGAAGAAAACTTAGAACACACTTTTTCACTTCTCTTTCTACTGGAAGAATTCGCAAAATCAGAGAATTCTGTGATCCAGAAACAAGTAAACCACAACACAGAGCAATCACACTAATGTCAAGGTGGAAAAGAGTATTACCAAATTTGGAAACATGTTCCTAAGAGGTGCCATCCGATTCTGTCCCCCATAAACCTGTCCAGATGCAACGTATATTTGAGTTTCTTTAGGATATCCCATTGCTCGAAGTATGACAGCCACTTCCCCAGGTTCAAGTGGACAGCGTCCTTCCTTTCTCTTTTGCAGGGCCAGCTGCCAAAGGTGAGATCCATTCTGCATTGATGCATACCATTAGACTAGCAGTATATCAACAGTTTTCAGGTATTTTTCTTTATCTAGTTCACCAAGATATAATGTTCTCTACATGAGAGAGATTCTTAATTACCTTGTAACGTCTAGGCCATTCCTTCTGTCTATAAGCTGCCATCATTGCTTTTTCCTCTCTTGTCCCGACAAAATCACAGAATGACAGACCCACCATACCTTTCTCAAATCTCAAATGAAGAGCCCTTTCAAAAAAGAAGGTCCACGTTCTTAGAATGGGAACATATGAGAATAATATTGTACCATTTTCTCAGCTTTAGGAACTTTAAAGCATGCCCACCTTTCAGGTATACATGTCATTTATATGAGCCTACTTTGGGTTGAATATAACCCTAAACTTGTTCCCATGGGTGAAAAACAGTCCTATTTTGCCCTTGTTAATTGTAGGCTGCTAATGATAATTGCCCATTCAAAAGTTCATAACATAGGGAGACAATAGGGCATGCACCAATCCACAATGCAGCTCGACATTAAGGCATGAACCATTTCACGATTCAGCCCAACATACAAGTAGCATCGATTACCAAAAAAATGACCTTGGAATCATAGCTTGCAAAACAGAAAACGTTGTGCCACTAACTGCCACATAATAACATGGAGTGGTGCATCACTAATAAGCTAATTAGATAAAGAAGAGGGTTCAGGAATAACACGACTAAAGTGAGTTACATGTATGGATTTTTACTGCCAGTACGGTTCCTCATTCTTGATGCTATCTGATCGGCCATTTCCTCAATCTCAGGCAAGAACTTCAAAGCATGGTAGTTTACCCTGCACCTTAGCCTATTAATTTCTGGTGGAACATTATCATACCTGAAATTGGGGAAACCTCTTCAGTATTAATAAAAAGAATAAGCAACAGAATACATTTACATCTAAAAAAAACATTACTGATTTACTGATAAATATAAAATAAAGGCAGCACTCATTTGTGGAGGATGTAAGGCCACTTTGACTAGCATGCATTTTTTTCCAAAATAATGATAAAAATACCATTGAAAGAAGAGAAGAATAGAAAGGACAAAAGGAAATTCATTAGGCTTTGAAAGGAAGCTCAAACAAGCTCTAAAGAAGAAACAGAATAAAAATAATACTCTCTCTGTCCCAATTTAGTTGTCTTATATGGATTTTGGGATTATCCTAAAATAGTTGTCTCATTCATATTGGAGTAGCATAAAGTGTATTGAAAATGGATGAGATCACATAGGAGTGCTAGCCTTATATAGAGAGTTCCTTAAAAAATACAAATGTTTCAAATGAGACAACTAAAATGGGACGGAGGGAGTATGATAATATTAAATCAATCTCCTAATTTAGCAATATCTCCTTCAGAATTTGCCAATTTAGGTATATTTAAAACAAAAATGTTATTGCCTGAAGAAGTATGAATCTCTTCTGTAAAATCTAGATTCCAGAACTTGGATTGCATTTGTCCGCTCATGTGAGATGGAAGAGATTCAACCACCTTGTGAGATGCAATAAGAGGTGAAAACAGTTGGAAGGACACATTATAACCCACTGCTTACCCTAGCCTGTCAACAAAAGGCTTTAGGGCCATTATCTTCTTCTCTTTTATCCGGGGCAGAACATTGTCAATATAGAACTGTGCTGGAGCATACTTTGGGATGTTTTTAACTGTGCGCCTGTCACAAATCATACAAATTTCTTTTAGAAAGGTGCTAGTGAACAAAAGTAATTAAAGTCTGTGCTACAAAAACTATGCAACTGATTATTAGGGAAAAAGGGAAGAATATTACACAAATGTCATAGTGTTGTTCTCAATCACTAAACATAACGTGTTTTTTTTCTTTTTGGTCTATACCTTTTAGACCTTTCTCTTGTACTATACGTTTTTCTTTAATAATATTTCTTCTTAGTTAGCGCTCAAAAAAAATATCACTAAACAGAACGTAAGTAAAAATTGCGAGTAATTGGACCACTTCATGTATTTCTTGAACTTTTAGGGTAAAGATATTTGCCAGTAAGTAGTTGGCACCTTTTTTTCTCCTTGTAGTTCCTCATTAACTCCACTGTTTACATCTTGTTCATAATTTGGATATTTTTAATTGAGCACACCATAAAGGCATACAATATCTTCTGGAGAAGTGCATAAGCTGCATTTTGAATAGTCCAATAGCACTCACACCCACCGCCACGCACACATGAGCACATGTGCATGTGGGCACACACACTCATACACAACACGTGTGCGCACAGGGGCACACAAGCCCTTCATGTCCTCCGCTTCACCATCTAAAAGTCAAACACTTGTGCCTTTTCTCACAGCCATACTCTCTGAATTTGGATGCAAATCATATTCCTATCTGAAAAGAATAAATCCAAGCCTGAAAGTAACATATTAAAAGATATAACCAAATCTTTAGGGCGTTGCAAAAATAAATGACTCTGGATAGGACTCATTGATCTAGCTCAAATCCAGCCCTGTTGACAGCCCTGGTTAAATGTTGAGAAGAAGATGATAATGAATGTAACAAACCTTATACTTGTGAACAGCTCTGACTTGTCAGGAAACCATTCAGGAATATCGCGTACAATACGCACATCATCCTTCAAATATTCAATAAAATGATCAACGTCAAAGATGTCTTCAAATTTCCTGTCCATGCAAAAAAGAAAAGTTACCATTAAAACACGAAGAAGCTGCCATGCTACAAGCCATATAAGTGAATGCAAGCAAAACATTGCACCACTAATATAAGTAACTGATGAAGTTACAATAAAAAAAAAATGAAGAAGGTTCCATGTTACAAACCATATAAATGAATTAAAACAAACATTGCACCACAAACATAAGGGCGAAGGAACTACCGAGCATTTTTTTATGAAAATGGTACTGAAGAACTACTAAGCTCCTTAAAGAAATATTAGAAATGAAGTTGTCGATGGGATTAGGGCTTAGATGATGATGATGAAAGTTATTGAAGACGATGTTGAAGAATCACTGATTAATGGATGGGGGGATGACTTCCTATGGAAATGTCAAGATTACATGGGACATGTATGAAGCATGCCAAGTGTTAAAACTACATGTGGAGAGGCGATAAAGTCCATTATTGGAGTTGGGCTTGATAAAGGGTTCACCATGAGTATCATTTGCACTAGCAATTTGAACAACTGAACAAGAACAGTATGGCATGAAGTTCAGTTTAAAAGAACATGGGATAACATATATGTTGTTTGCAAAGGATATGATACCAATTAGTGGTGCATAAAATCAACTAATTGATAAGCTAGAATAAGGAAGGGTGGGGAGATTTCATGGCAAATAATTTGAAATTTTGAAAATGAAGGAAATCATTAACTATAGTGTAATTTTAGTGGATCCAAGACTAGGGAGGATGAGTTGGTTAAAAACCTAAAACATAAAATGACTTTACAAAAAAAAAAATATTGGGTGCAGAAATAGACCAAAATAGAGGGGGCTTAATTTGCATCTAAGTCACATATGTACAAGTACAAGTGTTGGAGTCAAGATGGGTGCAAGGTGTTGCACTCGGCAATCTATAAAAAATAGGACACTAGGACATGACACCATATTTAAATAAATTTAAATCTAAATTTATTTTAAATGAACATAAGTTGCAAAAATAACACTAATTGAAAACAATGTACTAGTTTTACCCCAAACATTTAGGTGAAAATATATTGATATTTTAATTAGGTTTTAAGAAGGGAAAGGTATTGTAGTATTTTAGTCATTTTCAACACCAATGTTAAAAAGCACTAAAAGAGCCCATGAAGCATGGGTGCAAGTGTTTGACATGGGTGTGAGTGTCCATAAATTACCAACACAAGTGTGTCACACATTTTAAAGTGTCCATGCAACATAGATGCGTTGACTTAAAGTTTTCTTAAATAGATTAGAAGAAGAAGAAGAAGAGAATTTGGTAAGAGAAGAAACGGAAAGAATTGAGAAGGAGAAGAATTCCTTGTATTTTTTAATATATTTCCAGATACAGATGAACAATCCTTAAATAAAGAAACAATGGAACTGTCTCCTAAGATGTTGAGATAGGAGAGAAATTGAATTTAAAAATCAAATGCTAGTTGATCCTAATCTACTTAGCTATACAGAAATGATATGTGGTAAATACATTAGGGAAAATCACATATGGTAAATGTAACAGGAACACTCTGGACTATCATAGTTGTAGAAGTAAAAATATTGGTACCCCTTGGACTATAGCTAAAATGATACTACTCCACAACAAGATTTGCATAATGAAAATAGGAATGGTGCAAGTCAGTAAAAAGGAAGCAAGCACATCGATTAAAGAGTCATTTTAGTAAAACCCCATTCTTACATTAGTCTTTTTCTTGGTAAAGGTTAAAAATTCATTAAAAAGGAATAATAGATACAAAAAAGCCACAACATTTTGATGAAAAGCAGTGGACGAAAAACAAGAAGGAAAAAAGACAATAAAAAGTCAGTGCACGAACATCATAGAAGCACTTAAATGAGCCAGTTAATCAGCTGAAGACTAAGATGATCTATGAATTTTTTATCACAAGGGACACGTAAGAATGGATCAATTCTCTAATTTGTCCTCAATGAGGTATGCAAGAATCATTGATAGGTTGAATCCCCATTCCATCAAGACACAACAGTATGTTAATTACCTTTAGTATTATCAATGAATGTGTAAGGAAATTTCGACAAATAACAACCAAACACAACCCTAGTACTTAAAGGTTGAGAAGCTACAGATTAAAGGCACTAGGAGGAGAGGGCGACCTTTAAAAAATATGGAGGGAAGGAATAAAAAAGGCCCTGCTAGACTGTAGAGAGACCGATAGTGTGGTTGGTAGGGTCATTGGAGAAGAATAACTCATAACGCTGACCCCAGATATATGGGATATTGGCGGATGATGATGATGATGATTTCAAAAAATGACAACTCTTTAATAAGGCTTTAGAGCAAAAGTTAGATCAAAAGGGATGCAATAGTTGCACTTTTGGAGGCCCTAAGACTACCACCTATACCACTGAAACCAAGGTTGGAGAAGTGGCCATCAAGTTTCAACTTTAGGTAGCCCTCAGATGGTAGAGACCACAAGAGAACTGCATGAGACTCAAGTGGCTCTGATTCCAAACAGGTCATACAACCTCTAAGAAAATCCAACTTGGAAAGATGCTTAAAAAGATGGCAACAAAATAGTAAATGAAATGACCTTTAGTTGTGCTGACAGAGCAACTCTCTTATCTTTTCTTTTCTTTCTTTCCTGAAAGAGCAATTCATTGTGCTGAAGAAGATCTCTTAATGAATCATATGTTATTCCGTGCATGCCGAACGGACCATAAGGCTGCCAAAGGAGTTCAACTCCAAATAATATGGCAACATGAAAAGGCAAAACCACCAGACCAAGTTAACCAAGTCTGCCACATTTTTTCTTTTGAAATGGTAACTGTATTAATTAGAAAAAAGCAACAGAGGAACAAGGCTAAAGAAAAACAAAAGGCCCCGCAACCCCGGACACCCACAACCCCAAACAGCCAAAAGCGAGCAACCACTGTCACAAACCCCAAGTCTGCCACTTATAGTGCAAGTTCTTTTGCCATGGAGAGTTTGACTACTTCTGACAATATGTTTATTGTGGCGCCAGGCATTTCCAACAATGTATTGATTGAGACTTGAAATGGGTCTCAGGATGTCATTTGTTAAAAGCTATTTTGCATGCCAAGTCTAAAGAGATTCTTTCATTCTCTAAACACTAAAGAGTTGGTTTGGGTGTTTTTATTTTCCTTTCTCCTTGTGTTCTTGTCTCAGTTTTGACCTTCTTTGGGTGGTTTTTTTTTTTCATTGGTACTATGCTGTTTCCTATTAATAAATATGATCATCATTCAAAAAAAAAAAAAAACACTGAAGAGTTAGGTCAAGAAAAGAATTTCAATTGCTGATGTTAACAAAGACCTTTGTAAAGGAAGGTATCGGGTGATCAACTGATCATCATGTGTACATGGGAAAGTCTTCTCCTTCTGTGGGCAATTTTTTTTTACTTCCATTTTTGGATAAGATTTGTTATCAATAAAAATATAACTGACCTTGTGTACTAGCTATGTTAGAAACTTAAAATGCAAAAACATATGAAAGAAACAAAACATTTTCTGATATAGATATGCAAGTGACAGATGTCGCTTTGCTTTAAAAAAAAATGAAAGCTTTGTTAACAGTCCCATTTATATTATTAACAACTAAAACTGACTGACAACAGTTGGTCAAGATGGGAAAGTGCCATGCTCTTACGTTTGATCTTTCCAAATTTGGTCTTGCTTCAGTATTGGCAATATAAGAGTCGCATTCATTATTTTGGCCACAGCAACAGCATTACATATCTGCAAGGTACCATATGCATTAGTAAACAAGTATTCTAGTTTGAGTTGTATGATTCAAAACATAAGCATTAATCAGAATTAACGACCAGGAGACAAAATCCTGTAGAACAAGCTAATATTCATTGATGCAACCTTAGAAGTTGTGGTTCCAGCCACATTAGAATAAATCACAATTTAATTTCTATGAAATGTTATGCATATGAACAATATTGTTCCAAAACGAAAATAAACACAGGTAAATCATAATGAAAGGGAAATACAATTAGCTATTTGGATTATTCATCTAGAACATTATAAGAACCCAAGGTAACATTATAAGAACCCAAGGTTTGATAGGAAATATAGATGAAACAAAAATGATAGAGGCAATTTAAGTGTTTTTTTTTTTTTTTCAGTGATCAATAAGAGGGCATAATTCTCATGTATGCATAAATTAAACTTCAAGACAGAAGAGAAGCTTTTAGAACTGCATCATTAAGTCAATGGAACAGTAAACATACAGCTATACGCTGCTGATTTAAACCACCCTCTGCATGGATCAATATATAACCGGTTGTTTCATTCTCTGGAGGAAGATCTGTCAAGGACCATGAAAAAGGAAATACAAAATCAGGATTGAAATCAGCACAGATAGATATAATCTAGGAAATAGAAATTGTATATGAATACCATAGCAATAATTGAAGGAGACCAGTAGTCATAACAAGAAATTTATAGATACCCAACTAGATCTTAAATATCACTTACTTCAATGCTCCATTTTAAGCACATTGAGTGCCATAAAAATTTAATCAAATACTTAATAAGGATTCATATGACTTCTTGCAATCAGAAGATTTTCCTCCTGACATCAGGAACTAAACAATTATAATCAACAAGCAGGAAAGAGCTCTATTCTCTTTCCAAAGGTGGGAAGGAGCCAAACACATGCTTGAATAAGTTTAAAATATGGCAAGAGAGAGAGAGAGAGAGAGAGAGAGAGTCATTAAATAGATGACTGGAGAGAATTGTCCATGGAGGCACCTGGACATGGTTGAAGAAATTCAAGAAGCTGTCATGTTAAAAAGGTTCTCCATTATCTTAAAAAAAAAAGGGGGGGGGGGGGGGGGGGGGGGGAGGGGGGGGGGGGGGGCGGCATTTAAGATCAGCTAATGAGAGGGCTGATTCGTTGGTTAAGAGGGAGTGGAGCTGCTGTCCCGAAGAGTGACTGCTTTGTCATGTGGCCGTTGCGGCATGTTTGCTGGGTCTGTTTTGTTGGGTGTCATTTATTCGCTGTAAGGTACTTGTGTGCTTGTTTGTTTTTCCAGGTTTGTCTGTTGTTCGGGAGCATTCTTTCTCAAATCAATAAAAGAGTAACCTTTTAAAAAAAATCCTGTCATTCCTGAATTTTTCAATTTGAATTTCAAATTTTTTTAAAGAATTCTACCAAATAGGCTCATACACAGAAAAACTATATATAGATATTGGATAAAAAATAAAGACCAAGATGTAGGACAAGACCCTTGTAAGTTGTCACTTCAAGTGGGTTGTACCAAGCAAATACAATTTTACCCAAGACCCAAAAAAGGCTACCTGAAATTCCATTATTCCGACGCTCAGCACATGGTTTCCAGGAGGTGGTAGCAGAGTATGGATTCTCCCAAAGTGAAGGATGTTCTTTTACCTGTGAAAGTAAAAAAAGAAAATAAGGCACAAACTGAAATGAAAATACAATGAAGTATAGCTATTAGACGTTTAAGGTAGTAGAACATCTATATGGACTTTTATGACAAAGTCGTGATTTGGACAATAGAAAGACTTACATGTGGACAGTGGAGAACAATACCATCTTTCTTGCACAAGTATGGAGCATTCTACAATTAAAAGAAAAAAAAAATTGAAATTTTTAAGTGCTAACAGCAAATGAAAAATAACAACACAAACTGAAAGAAAGGGTGCATGCTTAAATCATGAGTAATTTGTTGCATCTGAATAAGTCATCTTTACATAATTCTAGTATTGAAGACATCTTCTCGTACATGTGAAACTTGTTTAAGGAAGAAAGCATGCATGCAGTCATATATGTTTAGATGTATGTCAACATTAAAAGCAAAAGCAAGAATTGACAGGAAGAAGACCCCATTTAGAAAAGAATCAAAGAAAGTGCACACTAAACAAACTGAAAAATAGAATATCTTATCGAGAAAGGGTGCACAGGAAGTACCGAACCAAGCATGTATGTTTGTATGTGTATAAACTCAATAGAGTAAATCAAGGTCTCTAAAAAACCAAAAGCATAAGGTTTTGTCATTGTTTCATTTTTTTCCCTCAGTTCCAAGCTGGAAGAACCTAATAACAAGTATGAATGACTAAACACAGAACTTCGAATCATACTGGTTTTCTTAAAGCAAGTGATGTTAAGTATTCCAACTGCCTTAAATCTCATAATGACAATTTGACAATGTGGATAGGTCATGATCAAAGTGGATATAGTGAATTAGAGATCACAAATGGCTGAATTCTGACCAACAAAGTGGTCAGTTAGATGAGGTATGATATATAACCTAAATTCAAGAAGTGAATTTTTTTAGAAATGGTTCATATATAAATAGATAAAAAAGGCACCAGAGGTGCCGAAACAACAAGATCAAAGAGAAAAGGAGAACCCAGCAAAGGAGCTGGAAAAGAAAACTACAATTCAAGAAGTGAATTAATCAAAAGGAAAATCAAGGAAATCTATCCAGCCTGTAAATATGCAAACCCTCTACTGGATCAATCCACCTACCTGATTTCCATGAATCGAATGTATAATTAAGCAAACCTTCTTAATTGTAAGATGGATTAATCAAATACTCAACAGAAGCTGAAATTCGGGATATATATAAGTTGTACCTACTTAAACCGCCCAAATCTTGCAAACAAAGCAAGGCACCAAACATTTCTTACTTGCTTATCCATTTTATTTCCAATTTTTAGGTCACGCATTCAAGATTCAAAAAAGAAAAGATCTGTATGAGCGAGCAAGCATAGAAAGATAACAATTCCAGATAGAAAAACGTAACTACAAAACAAACCCATTATATCACATCATAGATGTATGAATGCGAAGATTCCAATAGAAAAGAAAACGTGTGAAAGAGGGAAATAGTCACCAGGCGATTCCAGAGTGAGGGGATAGAGAAGAGGGCAGCGAAGAAGAGGAGGGAGAGAAAGGCGATGAAGATACGATATGAGGTATCGTCTTTGAAGGAGAATGAGTGAGAATGGGAGTGGAAGAAAGAGGGAGTGGTGATTGAGCGATGCTCTCTGTTGTCGTCGTCGTCAGTCTCGTCTTCTCCAACCAATGGCATCGCATCTTCGTCTCTTTTCACCGGCGACGACACCGCCCTGCTCCCCATCGAGCTCGAGTGCCGCAGCTCTGCCATTCTCTCCCTCGCTCTGAGAGATCACAATACCACAATAGAGTGAAGATGAAAATGGAATCGGTGCTCTGTAAATTGTGCACTGGACCTGGCAACGGGTCGGGACGGGTTTTGTTCGGCTTAGGAATGGAAAGATGGATTTCAATTACTCACTTAGATTTTTAATTTATTTTAAAAAATAAAAATTTATAAACAAATATTCAAAATTGGACATTCATATATACCAAATTACCAATATTCAAAAAAAAATTATAAGAGCATTAAAATATTCATGAGTAATAATTTAATATGTAAACAATATTTAAAAAAATGAAAAACATTAACAAGTCTTTCAATCAAACCTTTAATGGTAATATATTTAAATTCAACTGGCAAATAATATTTCAAAAATATAAAAAACATCACTTATAACCTATTACATAAAAGATAAATATATTCTCATTATATCAAACTTAATTGATCTTAAAGTATCCTCACACTCCCCCTCAAACTTACGTGGCTCTATGACTTGAGTTTAAATTTATTTAGTAGTACAGTCAGGCAGTTTAATGTTGGTAACAATTAATCAAACTAAATATAAGAGCAAGGCTAGAATAAAACTAATATTTTTTCAACTAACCTTCCATTAAAACTGAAATTGGAATAACCTTGGTCTAAGGGTATGAGCTCACCCATGGAGATTTTAAGCTAGGTATCCTGCAGTTTTCCACACGTAAATTAAAAAAAAAAATCTGAAATTGAAATAATTTCAATTGGATTTATAAAGATGGAGACAATAAATTGATGGGAATCACGAGTTCAAGGATTGGTTGGAGACTAGTTCAAGGAATGAGATTTATCACAGCAGGTCGGTCTATTAATTAGGGGGCAGTCATTCAGTCACCTATGATAAACGGACCAATAGATTAAAAATTGATGTACTGCAAGTGTTGAACGATCTACTCCAAGGGTAAAAAATTGGCCGGACTGAGATTTCCGACGACATTCTTCTCTCTTCAAATTTTTTTTTTAAAATCTCGGTGACTTTTTTAAAAAAAAAAAATTAACTATTAATTTTAGATATAAGTTGGCTTCAATATCATTGCATTGGTTTATGGCACTTCTGTACTTCATGAGTTCACGTACTACGTGGACCCATCCTAGCATTTTTCAGGGCCACCAGATGGTCACAGGTTTCATGTAGCCCATTTAGTCACGGACCCAAAGAGGAATTGGTAAACCACCTTGTTAACCTCACCAATCTCTTGTTTTGCCATCTTTTCTTCTTGAGAGGTTCTCGGTTTCAATGAAAGAAACAATTCTTATTTGGAAGTATAGAAATGCCAACTTAATGACATGTTGGTTTTTAAAAATATCAAAATATTTACCGAGATATCGACTGCGGGCCTGACTGATATGAAGGTTTTTTTCTTTTATAAAAATTTGATAAAATATAATATCAGCTGAATTGTACTGCATATATATCATATCAACCGATATTTATACCTTTGATATAAAGATTGAATACACCCTCCCCTTTAGGATTTTTCACTTTCGATGCAACTCGGGTCGGGCAGGTCGGGTTCTTAAAAACTCAATCCCGACCCAAGTTGATATTTATGAAATCCGACCCGACCTAACCCGACTTAAACTTCTCAAACCGACCCACATTTTGAACCCAAATTAACCTGAATTTTGACCCGACTCGCATTTTGAACCTATTTTAGCCTAATTTTAGTTGGGTCGGGTCGGGTTAGGTCGGATCGGTTGGATTAATTTATAAATTTCTCAACCCGACCCGACCCGACCCGAATTTCATGAGGTTTTTGTCTTCTCAACCCGATCCGACCTGCTGACCCGAAATTGTCAACCCGGCCCACATGATTTCTTGAGTCGGATCATGCTGGTTGGGTCAAAACCCGACCCGAGTTGCAACCCTAACGATCGGGAAAAAAGACTCCTGTTGTGGTGTTGTGGTAAGCAGGGCATGCAGATTCTCTTGTGGGCAGTGGCACTTTATGACAATTGATGACTATCTCTTAATCCCTAATAGCGCCTTGATTGCCTCACATCAAATATGGGTCACTGATTGCCATGTTAAATCTACGCTCGTAATTAAATTGGTCTAGATTTTTAAGATTAGACTAGAGGTTTTGGATTTGACTTCTCTCAGACTCACCTGATACATGAGGCTTGCGAGTGGCTTCGTGTATCCATGGTATTGGTCTCACGTCCCAAAGGGTGATGATGATACCCATGTTATTAAAAAAAGAAAAATATAGGTCATTGTCACCGTAATCATCAACATTGTCATAATTATCTCTGAAGCTGATGATTGTGGTTATTGTTTTAATAGAGTTGAAACAAACCGAGATTTCGGCCGAATTTTCGACCTAACCAAGATTTCGGCTGAATTTTCGTATTGGCCTAGATCTCGGGACAGATCTTTCTCTCTCTTAAATTTTCTTTTTTTTTTTTGGAAATATCGGTGGCTTTTTTTTTGAAATGAAATATTTAAAACAAATAAAAAATGCTGTTTTTAAAAAAAAAAAATTTAAACATCGGCCAATATTCGTCCGATATGGGCAAATATGGGCCTGGGCCCACAACTGATATTCGTTTTTTATTTTCTTTATAAAGAAGAAGAAACCGATTTTTTTTCTCTGGCCGATACGACTCGGTCTTCAGAAAACTGAGATTTATACCCCTGGCTGAGAGCTTGGCATGTCCTGCTCGAGTTTCACCTTAAATTTATACAAACCTTTTATTACTAAGGACCCCGATTTTGGGCTCGGTTGAGAAGTTGGACGTGGAGGATAGGCTGGACTAAGTGAGGCCTAAGAGAATGATGGAACTTGTTCTAGTTCAAAAACTCAAGATTTGGACTTGTAACAAGTTTCTTTGTGGATTGGTTTCAGTATAGGACCATTTATCAAAAGATATATGTTAGAAATAATTATCGTGTAATTATGATAAATATTTTAATTAAAGAAAATTTCAATAGATAAGAAAGGTAGATATGGTGAATTAGAAATTAACTTAATTTAATGATAATGCTATAAGTTTGGAAACAATTATAGTTGTTAAATTTGTTTAGGAATTTGATTCCCTCTTATGAAATATTTCAAATTCTGTTTTATTTAGCACTAATCTCTAGAGTACAAATAAAAAATCTCATTCACTTAGATGGTGTCTCCCACATGTCAAGCAAGGAATAAGTTTTATTTAAAGGTAGTTTTAGATTAAATTTATTGGATTTGAAAAACTATAATTTTTAAAGTTTCAAGGATCAATCGACAAAATTAGAGCACTTTAACAATGAGAGAATGTTAAAAACAAATGAACTACGGAATGACAAAACATGCAAGACATAAAAACTAAAAGAAAATTGCTCACCATCTTCTGTCAATATTCATGGTCGCTTGAAAAAATATTGGTCTCATCGATTTCGTTGTCGTGGAACACTTTTGTAGCTAAACCTTTATACTTGGGAACCTTTCTTTTCAGCACATCGAACAGTTTATCATTTTCTTTGAAATAGAGTATAAATATCTACATATAAAATCTGGAGAATAAAATACAAACCTATTTAGATTTAGATTTTGATTCTAGCATTGGCAAAATGAATTCAAATTTAGAGAAAGTGAGAGTCACAAACCTAAGGCTATGCAAGCTGCATTCAAAAGTGTTTTTTCTCTCTCCCAATTTAAATTATTCTTAACAATGTTATCAGAACAGGACCCTCTAACGAGCTGTTTTCGAGGCATTTTGGGTTCAACTGAGTTCAGCCGTGGTCAAAGCTGGTCAAGTAGTAATATAATATAAATATTACATATAACATTAAGTAAAACACATTTTACCAATAACATTAATATAAATATTAAAAATAATATTCAAACTCTGAGTAATATACCAAAATGATAAAAGATATAGGATAGAAATAGTAATAAACATTTATATTTCAAATATACATATTTTTTAATATGAATTTTTTATCTGACCGGTTTTCGACCTGTTTTCTAGGTCAAAACAGCAGAAAACAACGGTTCTGACCGGTTTTCTACAGTTTTGACCTAGAAACGGTTTTCAGCCAGGACCAAACCGCAGTCACTGAGGTTCCAGTCGAATAGACGATTCGACCGCGGTTTGGTCCGGTTCTGATATCATTGATTCTTAACTCTTTTTTTCTCATTTGATTTTGAAATAGAATATGAATATCTAAGTGTAAAACCTTGGAAAATAAAATACAAACCTAATTAGATATAGATTTAGATTCTAACATTGGCAAAATGAATTCAAATTTAGACAAAGTGAGAGTCACAAACCTAGGGCTATGCAAGCCAAATTCAAAACTCAAGACATTGTCAAACGAAAAATAGATAAAGAGTAGAGATACAGAGAGGAGAGACACTTATGGATGCTTCTACAGTCCAGAGAGATCCAAGGGAGAGACTTATAGTGGCTTCTGTTACGAATTTCAAAAGGTGCTCCCTTCGGCTATGTTCCCGCCATATTTAGAATATAATATTTAAAAAAACAAAAAATAAAAAGGCAAGATATATAAATACATCTCTAAAGTAGTTTGAATTAGTCAAATTCAAGTTTAGTCCACAGTTGTAACTACTCGTTCCGCTAGTATGATATTGTCCACTCTGGGCCTCACACACGACCCGCACGACTTTCAATTGGTGAGCCAAACCACTGTTGCTCCCAAAAGGCTTCGTGCCAGAAGGAGGAAGGACTACCACTTATATACCAGGTAGGGCTACAACTCGGGTTGGGCGGGTCGAGTTCCTTAAAACCCAATCCGACCCGAAATTGATATATATGGAGCTCGACCCTGAATTCTTAACCTGAACTTCATAACTCGACTCGACCCGCATTCTAAACCCATTTTAGCTTAATTTTAGATAGGTCGGTTCGGGTTAACTTGTAAAATCCTCAACCATACTCGACCTGAATTTCATTAGGGTTTTTATCTTATCAACCCGATCCGACCCGCTGTCCAGAAATTCTCGACCCTGACCCGCATGACTTTCGGGTCTGGTCATGGGGGTTGGGCCAAAACCCAACCCGAGCTGCAGCACTAATACCAGAGAATTTTCAATACAACTAACAATATGAGACTTTTGGTGTGAGTTATTACACCAGTGCTATCAAAGTCGGATTGAACCGTAGTCAAACCGGCGGTTCGACTGGAACCGTCAGTTGCTGCGGTTCTGTCCAATCTAAAAAAACCATTTTTCCATCAAACCGCAAAAGACCGATTCGAAGCGCAGTTTTATGTGGTTTTGCGAATGAAACCACAATCCGTGAACCGCGACTCACCCATTTTAAGTCCACTAGTTAAAAATTTGAAAGATACACATGTACCTTTTAGATTTTGTGAAACTATCTGTTGGAATCTATTTTAGATTTATCTAGATTATTTCTTTAATTAATAATTTCTCAAATATTGTTTTATCTCATTTAGCACTTTTCCTATTTAATTGATTTACTTTAAGAGCAACCATAGTTCCTTAGGCCATCTGATGCTTCTGCATTTGCCGTATACAACAATTTATTTATTTTTCATTCTCTTCCTTACTCTGATTCGGTCTTCCCTGTTCATAGAAAAAGCATATCTGCATCCCTGCCGATCAAGCGCCGTCCTCTTCCCCGCTGTTTCTGCATCATCAATAGCGACTCATCCCTTTCCGCCCAGATCTCTGACTAATTTCATCCCTTCTCGCCGCAATCGAGTCGGTTTTTCTCCTATCTATGATTTGTTTCATTGCTGTGCTCTCCTCAGCAACGAATCCCTTGTTTCTCTGGGCGTTCCTTTTCTCCACTTCTGTCATCTCCAACGCGCTTCTCTCAGATCTACCTCCCGTCGTTCTTGACAGAAAAAAAAAAAAAAAAACACGCCAGATCAGGCGTTCACATCTCACCCAGATCTATTGTTTCTGCCACTCAGAATCCTGTACGACATCAAACGATTGGTTTTTCACTCTCAGATACCCTTTCGTCGTCATCCTCCCCAGATCCCGTTCTGCTTTTTGGAGAATAATGAAAAAAGACTGGTAGATGAATCAAATGGTAAGGGTTATCACTTGATTGGAAACTAGAATGGCTGGCTCTCTTGTTTGAAAAGAGAGAAACTAGAATGGCTGGGTCTCGTGTTTGTAAAGAGAGCGTAGATTGGATACTTGTCATGTACAATTCATGGTGTCCTAAACCCTAAACCCTAATCATGGTTGATCGATGATTAGCAGCGCCGTCCACAAGCCCACGCCAAACATAATTTGTAATTACCGTAGCTAAAGTCTGTTGGACCCGACCTAGGATCAGGTCTGGGCACAAGTGTGGTCTCACAAAAACATAATTTGGAATCAATAAGCCCATCTTGTGTTTTCAAGGTTTGGTCCCATCTAAAAGCCTAAATTGGGCCTAGTAGCAGTTTAAGCCTGAAAGCCGAATTATATAATATACAAATAAATATAATATCATGTCATGAAGTATAAATACTAGCTCTAAATTTATAATGTAAAATTCTAGCTTGAGCTCAGGCCTGGACTTGGGCTCGAGCTCATAAATAGTTAAATACTAATTCAGAGTTAAGTTCATAAATGACCATATTGAACTGAGTTGAGTTCATACTCGGGTTCTATAAAGCACTGAAATACTACGGCTTAGAGGTATTTTATGGTTCCTTAAGAGTGCAAATTTGAGTTTATCTCATTAATTTTATTAGTTTTTATACCATTAATTTTTAGTTTATACTTTATTATTAATTACAAAATTTTACATAAATTTTGACATGGAAATGGTATATATGTGTTGCTCATTTTTATACTAGTAAAATGGAATGCAAACTATTTTACTTTAGGGATATGCTCTGGTACAACATATTTTCATAGAAAATTTAAAGAAATGGGGAATGATTTTTATACTGAATTTGATTTCCTTTGCTCTGTATGGACATTTTCATGGAAAATGATTTGTACAACATGATCATTTTCTATAATTTTGTGAAAAATAAGTTTATAGAAAAACATATTCGTAATGCAAAAACTTGATCATTATACCATTATTACATGATATTACTTTTTAAACAAACTATTAATTGATTATTTTAATAATTGGTCAGAAACTATTAGTAAATTAACTAAATAATGTATATCATTTGTTGTTAGAATTAATAATAGAGTTATTATTATTATCCGTATTTTTATAATTAGGTAAATTTGATTACGAGTAAACAAATCATTGAAGACACCCTTTGTTCCACTAAATAATTGAAGTTGATAACCATAAAAGACAGAATCAATAAATTTTATTTTTTCTACATTAGAAACTATAATTAGAATCAAATTTCACAAAAATAAATTTATAAAACAGAATTAAAAAAATCAAAATAAAACCCATAATTTAAATTGAAAACAGTATTTAAATGCTATAAAACAAACAGTAAAAAAACTCAAAATCATTCAGAAGTGACAGCAGATGGAAGGTATTAGATCATTATCCAGTTGTCGATCTCATGTTAAGAGGTTCAAAAAAGCTGGATAAGGGCTGATTTTTTGCTGAGTTGGCAATACTATCCCCCAAATGCATTGGAGATAAGAGATATGGACATACGTATGCATGTCTTTCATATTATTCTTCTCATATAAAAAATATTTCTTTTTGAATTTTTTATTTTATTGATTGATACGGATGGTTACAACACATTATACTCATATTCTTATTCTGAGCATTATAATTATTTAATTTAATGACTAAGGTATGCGTGCTTCTTAGAACATCTAACTTATTTTCAAAACATGTATAAATCTCGCTACCTACATTTGGATAAGTTAATGGATAGTGACTCTTTTGGAGTAAAATAAAAATCAAATTCAGAACTTCTGCTTCTCTAGACAAGTTATTGAACATCACTCAAATCCTTTCGGATTGAATACTAGTATGAAGTGAAGCTCATAATAGTGTACACAAGAGAATCCATTTGGTCCTTATATTTACCTACTTTTTGTAAATTAGATTCATATTGAATTTGAAGTTCATTGTCTGTTATCCTAACTTTATTAATTTTATTTGACTAAACTTATTTTTTTAAAGATTTATATATGTAACTTTCAAACGACTTATTTATGTGAGCTCAAATAGACTTCATTTAGAAATTTACTAAAATTAAAATTTAAACATGAGTATCGTGCATGATTGTTAGTCTTTATCCATATCCATCGCTTCACGCATGATTCGAGTTTAGTGGGCCCCACTTGTAGAGCCTACCATTTAAGACTCACTCTCTCATGGTTAACATTGTAGTAGAGTTTTAGACGGACATGTTCTTCTAGATTTCTTGCACAAAAATCTTATCATAACTCTTTATCTTCCTTTGTCTACCTGGCATGTGAACCTGGCCCACATAAAAATATGTGGGCCATGGTTCAAGAGGAAGGATGGGATCTCATTTGGTGGGGGTCTAAGGCCATTTTATTCTACTTTGTATAGCAATTACTTTTATACATCCAAATCATTTTACTCGTGGGCTTTAAGCAAGGTATAAAAAATGGACAAATGATCATCTGTGTATTGGGTCGGATAGAATTATCATATCAAATTAAGCATATGTTCACTAAATAAGATGGTGATAGATCCATCCGAATAATTTTACATTAATATAAAATTTATCAAAAATCATTTCAATCAGATTGATTAAGCTATGCTTTTAAAATCTATAAAGCTTTTAATTTTGAACAACTTAATCCAAAGAGATTAGAGTGATCGTCAGGAACCCGCCTCAAAAGACTTTGGGCTTTGGAGTGTGCCTTTCAATTGATTGTTTGAAAGAGATAAATGAAAACTATTCTTTGTTGATATTGTCAAATGTCAATACTAAATACCACATTTATAAAAGGAAATAAAAAGAGAGAGAAAAAGAGAGATAGAGTGCCTCTAATAAGATCCTTTTTCACCAGCCAAATTAGAAATCTAAGTAAATTAAGATGAATTTTTTTATGTGTACCTTCTAAAAAATGACATCAATCAATGTATATTTTGATTGGAAAAGAGTTTTACAAGGCTGAAGACGACCTTAAAAACGACCTAATTTATTTAAAAAAAAATATTTAAAAGAATTTAAAAAAAAAAAAAAAACTGAAATACATAATAAGCCATAATATATGAGAGAAGTTCTCAACTAAGAAATATCTAAAAGATCACCAGTACACAAGATGTCATAAATACATGAAAGAAGCTCTCAACTAAGAAACATCTAAAAGATCATTTGTATGGAAGATGTCATCAACATCAATGACTTACCTCGGATGAGATAGCTCAACAGACACTTACTTTAGCTTAGGAACGAGAGGTTCCAACTTCGAGTCCTATATTCACTTGATAGTTGTGGATTGCGAAAGGTTCTGTGCATTTAAAGCTTTATTTAATATTTTTGTACTTAGAAAGAGATACGATCTTGAATTCTTCATCATAAAAAAAATCAAACACCAACTACTTAAACACCTACTTTAACGTCAATTTACCTATATTTATTAATTATAATATATATATATATATATATATATATATATATATATATATATATATATATATATATATATAAGGCCAATCAAAATCAATACAGCTTTGTATGAGTTGTCAATGCATAGGCAAAATTCCACATCCACTTTCCGATATTGTAAATCGTTTTTTGAGAAACCTAATATATGTGCATCAACATAATATCCATAGGTCTTTGAGAGAGACAGACCCAAATTTACTCTAATTAGAGTAAAGTATGTGGCTTAAAAGGTTAGATGGATGACATTTCAACCATTTGGCTAACTCTTGCTGTTAACCATCTATAATTACACACACTTGGACTTTATGAATCACTAGGACTAATGAAAATAGACTAAGAATAAATTGTCAGTATAACATTCAATATAAAAATGATGTTCATAGGAAATTTCCGGCATTTTGATTTGGAAAAAAAAAATAATAACATAGGTATATTATTCAACAATTAGTTTCATTTCTTTAGATTAGACAATTAAAAATATTTACCAATAAATTGATCATTGCTTTTATAGGTTAGTAGATCCATCTCCTAATACATGTTGTGTGACTAAAAACCAAATTACAAGTACTTCTAATTTTATCATTTTAGAATTTTGAGATGTACCCCATGGACTAATTTGATGGAGAGGAGCTAACCACTGCATTATTTGCATGTTGGCTTGTTGGCTTGTATACTGCAATATTTTCTTTTCAGTTTGGTATGGACGAAGACTTATCAAATTACCTGATAAATAAGGTAATGTCACATTAGTGTGAATTGTGATGGGTGGCCCATCAAATACAATAAGATTCACTCAAAATATACTGAAATTCATATCTTGTCAACCATCTATTGGAGGTCTAATTAAAAGAGATCATCACCATTGTTTACACCACTAACAACACTATTCGGGTCTTGCCTTTCTTATAAAATAAGACTTGGATCACTTAAGGGGACCATGCTAACTTATGTGGACTCTGGAGATCACTTAAGTGAAGGAGATGTCTAATCTCATAAGAGGGGATTGTTGGAGCTGCGAATGAGTTCTATATTGGAAGTGTAGAGAGATTTAGAGATTTATAAAACACTTAGATCACTTCACCTAACATGTTAGTCTTTTGAATTGGATACCTACCACCTACTCTCTTTATTTTGTCAGTAATCCCTATCTCTTCTTTTTAACGACAAAATATTTCATCTTTAATAATTTTCTCTTTAACTTTTAAGAAATGTTTAAATTTAAAATACTTTATTTATCAAAGACACCATATGCATGACCTCAAAGCCCAAACTCTACTATCTGTTTCAGTTAAAGGTACAAATATCGGCCGATACGTACTGGTTCAGTTATGAGCAGGGGTACAAATATCGGCCGATACATACTGGTTCAGTTATGAGCAGGGGTACAAATATCGGCCGATACGTATCGTATCGGCCGATATGAAACGGTTTTAGACCAAGTAAATATCGACTGTATCATATCGGTCATTTTTTTTTTTTAAAAAGGAGGAGAGAGAAAATTATCGGCCGATAACGATATATTGGCCGATAACATTTTTTTACCCCCTGATTATGAGTATGGTTTTAAAAGTTGGCTGAGTTCAAGTTGACTTAAATCTACTTCTGCCGAATGCGACTAAGTTCTAATTTAATGCAGCAGAGTCAAACTATTATGACCCAATTTTAAGTAAGACTCAGTCTCTCTCGAGTTCGAAACTGACTTCGATATTCAAATCATTATATGAATGATAAAACTAAATTCACGAGTGTTGCATATTCATTGTAGGGGGGTCTAAGTTGTCAGAGGATATCATTCTATATTTTGTTCTATTCTCTATAGCTGTGTATTTTCAAATCACGGGCAAAAGCTCTCTTTCCCTTGCTTTTTGTAATTTTGGCAGGCTCTAATTCTAAAGATCATTATTCTTTGCCGAAGTTTCTTAGTGCCCATAAATTTCCATCATTTGATACACACTATTGTCTGATCCAAACGCAATACAGCCAAAAACAGGAGACAGAAAGAAAGTGCAAAAAAAAAAAAAGAATGGAGAGAATCTATACATGCGACTGCAGAAGAGTATGGGCCATGTTGTTTTTTAAGTGGAGAGTGGAGACACATCCTTGGTAATCCTTTTGAAAAAGAAATAGTGGGTGGTTGGAAAATCTCTCAAAGTTCCTCAATCTCTACCAAGGGATCAAAAGATAAAAGGAGGACAGAAGAACTCAAGAAAGTCACAACTGCACTCATGGTTTTGAAAATTCACAAAGAACCCTTTCTATTTCTTAGTCTGGTGTGGTTATGATCCCATGAATATTTTGATTAAACACCAAAGTACTTTGAGTCGAAACTAAGTGATCAAAGGGGTTGAAATGATGGCAAAGAAGGCACTTCATGAAGTGAAAGTCAAATCCTATGTTCTATTCTCATTTCTTTTCAAATGACCATTATCTTTAGAGTTATTGGATATGTGTAGATGAAGAAATTTACACATGCCCCGATGATTACTCGGATACTCTCAAAATCTGCTACAGCAAGTTGTTATTTCTTTAGTTTTCATAAAATTCTAAATTTATAATATTTCATGTATATAGGAAAAGCTCTTTTCATCTTTTAAAAGATAGAAACCTTTTTTAAAGGATGATTGAAGAAGGACTCTTCTCCAAATTGAAAGTTGAGCAATAAAAGGAGAAAATTATGTATTTAAAAGGACGGCTATTTTCAACTAGAAGTTGCTTTTTTACTTGTGTCAATTTGTGGGGATTTTTGCTTGATTGAATAGTTTGATTTTATAAAAAGTGGATCCAAAGTTCATCATCTTCACCATCATAACCCATTCTTTCATTAGACTTTACTTTTTTAAAGTCCCAAATTCCATCTCTTTCAGTTTTATAAAATGTCAATCTATAGCTATGCATCAAAATCAATGGTTAATTTATTTATTTTTAATATAGTTAGATGAATTTTCATTTAATAAAGTTAGTCTGACTGTTCTCTTTTCATGAGTTAACAAAGGTGGAATCGGGGAAGGGATTAATTTATAATTTTTAAGTTTTTAAAGAGGAAAAATACAAATTCTTTAAATATGCTAAGAGGGCCTTTAAATATGTTAATATAAACTATATATTTAACAACTCACGTATAATAAATCAGTATATTCCATTATATTAAAGACAAAGTTATAAAGATATCTAAAGTTAAAAATTGAGACTAAAATAAATTATTATAAATGTGAAATTAATTCTCATTTTAACATCAATTTTGATGAATCTAAATTTAATAATTAAAAATATCTTTTTGTCTTAAACATTAAATCTAAAATACTATAGGACTAGATCTTCAGTATAATAGGACTCTTTGATTTGCATAATATCTTAAACAAAAATTATTGTTTATTATTTTATTAAAGTAATAAAATTTATTCCTCACCTTGGAGGGTCACAATGCCAATTACTTTCTTGAAAAATTACACATTATTTCACAGTTAGTTTTTTTCTTTTTAGATCAAGGTGCCAGACATCTCACCCTCGATTAATCTTCGGAGTACGTGTAATCTCCAAATCCACACCTACAGGATAACTTTACAGGAGTGATCTATTGGGATAGAGTGTGAATCAAATGCAAGACCGTTACTCCTACCCCTTTGGACTAATTTAAATACTTTGAAATGCTCGTCACATGCAAAAATTAATATTCACGAGTGTAGTTGCTGTTCGTTGTTAGATTTTCAAAAGGGAATCATATAAATGCCTTATATAAAATCTGATATCACATCAACATCCACTACAAAACTTGGAATTTAGTTGATGGGATGCATTACCCCTCTTATCTTACATCTCAAATAGTACCAAGGTTGTGTCTGTATAATTTGTAATAGAATTAATGACAAGCTTTCTTATTGTTATAGCCTATGTTGGATTTCAAGTTACTGTTTCTCAAGAAAAGGAAAGTGAGCTTAATTAATAAATCAAATGGTATATTTTGATTCTTTTTTTTATATATATAAAACCCTACTGTAAGGCAGCCTACCCAAGCTGTCTATTGGATGAGCTGCCATGGTCTAAAAGTATCAGGGCCCACTATTAAGTTAGATCACATGTGTACATTGAATATGAACCTCAAGCTACATGAATATATGATCCCCCACTGCTGGTGCAGTGGTGCCTGGTGGGGGTGATGCTTGGACCGGACTAAATTAGAGAGTTGGGGTCATGCTCGGGTTTCTCTAGCAGGAATCTACGAAAAAGATGTGAAAAATTAAAAAAAAAAAAAAATTGAGAAAAATGTAGGAAATGGAGGATATAAATTTCACTTTTAATTAGAGAATAATAAAGAAACTTATCATCTATGCCATGCTTGACTTTCCAATTTTACTCGTTCAGTCCCACGGCATGTGGTGGTGGTGGGCGTTAACATGGTAGCCATTGACATGAGAGGGGACATATATTATTCAGGCCAATTTTTTCCATTCTATTCAAGTCATTTTCATTTTTCCTCCAGCGTAGATTTTTATTAGCTTGAAAATCTCTTTGTAAAATAGTTATTTAAAGTTTACATAGTGTAGACAGTAGCTTAAGGGGTAATCTCTCACTTTAGAAAGTGAGAGGTGCGAGATTCGAGTCCCATGATTTTACTTGAGTGCTCTAAGGGTCATGGGTATTATCCGTAAAATTTTTTTATTGAATTTTCTGTAATTTTTTATACGTAAATTAAAAAGAAAAATTATTTTAAAAAAAATTATCAAATTTTAACTTTTATGGAATAAGCATCGGAACAACAACCATCTTCCTTCTCTCC
Source organism: Chimonanthus salicifolius (assembly GCA_013350335.1). Lineage (NCBI taxonomy): Eukaryota > Viridiplantae > Streptophyta > Magnoliopsida > Laurales > Calycanthaceae > Chimonanthus > Chimonanthus salicifolius. The sequence goes on along the minus strand of CM023535.1, from coordinate 7,575,895 downwards.
CTCCTGTGGAGAGTTTTTCCGGCAGCCGTCCATGTAAAAGGCGAATGGTGGTTGGTTGAGGGGGCCAGATTGGCGGAGGAGGAGGCACTAGGCCGACGGGCATCCCTCCCGTTAAGCTGCAATTTCTGTCCGTGCATGGTGCAGTCACCAGTGACAAGTAAACGTGAACCTCAGCCGTATCAGCGTCACGAGCAGTTAAAAACTGAAAAGCTCTGATTCCTCTGAATCCACTTTGCCAATACTGTCCAAATCCTGGCGCTACTTTTGATGCAAGAGACACCCAAATGCATTCAATGATTCTACACATTTTAAATTCAACACTTTAGATTCTCTCGTGTGAATAGAATTAACTCTCATATTTTTATTTTATTTTAAGATTTCAAGCAATCTTTTTCTCTTCTTATTTATTCTAATTTTATATGTCACAGTCAGAGCCGGCTCTGGCTACAGGCGAAGTAGGCGGTCGCCTAGGGCCCCCAAATAAAAAAGGCCCCCAAGTCCATAAATTCCTTTACTATATGTTAAATAGTTAATAATATATAATTTATAGCACACATGCATTCTTGTCTGATTGGTTAGAATTCGCCCTTTATTGATACAAGCCTGGGATCAAATCCTGGCTGTGTTAATAATAGTAATTTCTTTTTTATCAAGTTATTTAATAATGAAAAATAACAATAATTTAAATTAATACTATTTGACTATTTTTAACTATTTTGAATTTAAAACACTCAAAATTGAAAATTTATATGTTGATAATTTTTCTACTCAATTTAAAGCGTAGGTTTCTTAAAAAATTAAAATAATGATACTAACGATCATAATAATAATTATTATAATTCTCATTTTATTGAGTTTAATAATAATAATAATAATAAAATAGTAATAATTAATAAAGACTCTTTTAAAATATATTTATCATCTAAATAAAGAGAAAGAGAAATCTATATTGAGTTGATAATTTTGAATTAAAAATAATTTAGAAATAATTTAGAGCTTTTAAAATTTGAAGAGATGAAAAAAATATAACTTTATTCATTTGATCAATGTAGATTTTATTAGAACTAATATACAAGTATAAATCATTGTAATTCAGATAATTTTTAATTTTTAATTTTTTAAAAAATACAAAAAATTGAAAAATTAAAATAATAATAATATCTTCTTTTCAAATGAGAATTTATATTAGTGTCACACTCCATATGATAAAAGATGCAGTACCAAAAGAATGAATTGCCAAATTATATAAAAAGAATAAATTGTTATTTTCCAAATGCATGAATTGCTTATAAAATAATATTGATTATACCAACTACAGTTACCTATGCAGAAATAAGTTTTTCAAAGTTAAAACTGATAAAATCTTATCTTCGGTCTACAATGTCACAAGAAATATTGAATAAATTAGCTATATTATATATTGAAAAATAAATGTTAAAAAAACTTAAATATAGTAATTTAATTAGTAATTTTGCATCTCAAAATAAGAATAAATTTTAAATAATACTTTGTTATAAATTTAATTATGATATTTTATTTAGTTTCACACACTGTAAAAAAAATTATATGATTTTATTTTTTATGAGTATATAAAGGCCCCATCTTAAAAACTCGCCTAGGGCCCCTGAAATCTCAGGGCCGACCCTGGTCACAGTATATACGAAATCATTAACAAGTTTTGTGTATCAAGTACTGAAATAACAAAATCATCTTCAATTATCTTTCCTTCAACAAAATCTAATCAATTCTATCAAGAAGGTCAAAATTTTGATTGCACATACGTGTAATGAGAAGAGTGTCTTTGTAAATTCTTCACTTTTATCATCAATGTATTTATAACTTTCTTTATCCGCATGGATGTAAAAACACCAGTTATTTTTCATGCAATAGACATTTGATGTGAAGTTATAAGATGTCGTGCACGCATGTCACCTTATTAACTGATGTAAGATTGACTTGAGTGGAGACCTCATTTGAAGTATGTTCCATCTCCCATGGCTAGGAATGGAGGGACACACCATGTGAATGACTAACTTCCTGTGACACATCATTAGTTTTCTCTAACTACACACCGGATAACAAAATGTGAGCGATCCATTTGTATTGAGAGTGATTTGAATTTAAGATATCTCGCATCTCAAACGAGATCTTGACCGTCTCACACGTCACAAGTTAAAATTATTATTATTATAACATATTTATAAACTTTAAATTTGACAAATAAAATAAATAACGAATTCATAATCCGAGAAATTAGTGGGTTTGAGTTATGTATTTATATATTTCAAATTAGGTCGCGTTGAGAAAATAAAAACACATGAAACTCAAGTCACGTTGTGTTAAGTAAATTAAAATCAACCCGACGCAAGTTAACATAAATTGACTCGACTTGAGAATATCAAGTTATAAAACAACACTCGCGTTAACTCAGATTAGAAATTTAGATCGGATCAAATTAAGAAATTTGGATAAATCAAATTGAGTTCAATTAATTTTAATATGAATTGAATTAGAGTAGGTAAACCCGATATGATATGAACAGGTAGACCCAATACCGTCACATGAGTCAAAAGTCACGTTGGCACGCCTTGCACGCAATTCGAATCTACGAAACCTATGTGCGTGTCACATTAGAACTCCTCGTTAGCACTAAAAGAAAGGAACTCGAGTTCAGACGTAGCATTTTATTTTCGATAGATTAGTGATTTGGATATTAATATTTTTTTATGTTAAGGCGTTAAGGATATTGTTTTTTTTCCTTTTGGAATTACGTCTTTAAATACTAAGGATTAATGTTTAATTTAATTTTTTATATGTTGAAAGATGACATGAATAAAAAAGGTAAACTCTAAAGATCTTTAAACTTTAAAGCTGTGTCACATGTATTGAACTAAAAAAAATTATGACATTAAGACCATTTTATAAGTTCGGTTTTTTTGTTCGGCTGTAAAGAAATTAGTAGAAATATCCTATTTTAAGAAAGCCATTTTTATTTTTAAAAAATGTATGTTTCATAAGAACAAGAGAATAAATCTTAAAATAGAATGGAAAAGGTACTGAATAATGAAAAGATAGAATGGGTATAACAAGTCTTTACCCATAAAATGGAAACGTGAAAGTATTTTTTTTCTTAAAATAGCGTTTGATAGTGAAACTTTATATATTCTATATTCATATAATTATCTATTAAATGAACTTAAATTTTAGAACACATGATTCATCTAATGACATATCTCATTAGTATGATACGAATAATTCTCTTATTCATGTGAAGTGACAGATTGATTTTATTATAAATGGCTTGATGTAATTAGATGTATGACGACCATTACTTCAAAATGAGAAGAAATGATTAGATGTAAATTAGTTTATATATATATATATATATATATATATATATATATATATATATATATATATATATATATATATATATTTTAAATTAAATATTTAAATAAAATTAATGAATAGAATTTGGCAATTGTTTACTCATGTACCTATCAAGAATTTAACTCGGTCTGATCAACACTCAGCAGCTACCAAACTTGCCAATTTAAATAGCGATACAACAACTGTCCACATTCAATGTTGTAAACTGGATATCTAAAACATTCCAACCCAAAGTTATGTTTTCGGACACTGTCCATCTAAAGCATCATCATCATTTTTGTTAATCTTATCATCAAAGCATGGGCCCCCCACGTATATTGTAAGGTTGATTTGATTCCGTTATAACTGTCTCTCTCCCATGGGTCCTGCTACAGGTATCTCTTTCCCTCTGATAGGAGCTCTGGCCTAGTTGCGTCTCAGCAGCCACAAACAAGTGACGTGGAAATCCAATCACCAGAACAAAATCCAAATTTCTTTATCTTCTTCACCAATTCATTCCCTATTTATACCCTTCTTCCCATCTTCTCAACTTCAACCACAACTCTCTTGCTCTCTTTCTCACTCTCTTCGATTCAGATGGCTAAATCCCGACCATCATTCTCTCTATTCTCCATTCTCTTCCTCCTTTGCTCTCTTCTCATCCATCTTCCATGCCACGTGCACTCTCGTCCTGCATTTGCATGTGTAGGGAACGAGAGGAACCTGCCGTTCTGCCGCACGTCCCTGCCGATCTCCATGAGAGTGAGGGATCTGATCGGACGGCTGACATTGGCCGAGAAGATCAGATTGCTCGTGAACAACGCGGCTGCCGTGCCGAGGCTGGGGATCCAAGGGTACGAGTGGTGGTCCGAGGCCCTCCACGGTGTATCCAATGTGGGACCCGGCACTCGATTCGGCGGCAGCTTCCCCGGCGCCACCAGCTTCCCTCAAGTCATATCAACCGCGGCTTCCTTCAATGCGTCCCTATGGGAACAGATCGGACGGGTAAGAAAATTCCCATCAGAAAAAGGAAAATAAAAAACAGAAAACAGAGTTTGAATTACTTTATTAAAAAGGGCAATTCTGTCATCTAAAATTATTCCTGCCACGCTAGCGTTTAAACGAGTGTACTCTGCTCGCACCTTTATGATTTTATCCTCTTCATGCGTCGACTCGTGCTTCCGTTTTCGCGCCGCGACTGGAGCGGAGAAAGGGTATTTTAGTCATTTGACTAGCTACCACACTACCCTCCACCGTAATATAGACCTCAGATGACCCGATTTAATAATATCATCCATCCATCCAAAGACCAACTTTCATAAAATCTAATGCACTTAGCTACTCATAAATACTTTTTAAACTATAACACTCTATATAATAAATTTATAAGAATTATAATTTAATTTTAAATAACATAATACATGATAATTATTAAAAATAGACTATAATAATTGATAAGTAATATTGTTATACCAGGGGTCGAAATATCGGCCAATACATATCGTATCGGCCAATATATATCGGTTTGGAGGAACTCTATATCGGCCGATATTATATCGTATCGGCCGATATTCACCTTCTCAGTCGATATATTGGCCGTATCATATCGGCCGATATCGGTTGGAGAGAGAAAAATATCGACCGATAACGGTATTTAAACCCCTGATTATAACTTTAAAATTTTAAATTATGTCTTATATCTTAGACAATCAACCTGTCAAAAAGAATTAAAATGCCAAATCATAAATATAAATACCACATTCAAGTTAAAGAAGATATAACAACGATGAGGATGATAATTGTCAAAATATATTTACCTAATCTTAAAAAAAATCATAAATATCAGTGAATATATCTATTAGAAAAGAGTCTATCGAGTTTCTTTAATAAATGAATAACTAAAGATATCTGACTCGTAATTAAGAAAATTTTACTTTTTGCAGGAAAAAATACATTTTTATCATCTAAATGGTACTAAATGTAAAAAGTAAAGAAAGTGTTTGCTTCTATTTTTAACTAAGAATTTAATATGTTTTGCTTTCGATGTCATTAAGTGAGAGAGTGACAATAAAGAGTTTTGTGATGGGAACATTTGCAAAATGGTACCGACGTGCACTGGATAGATATCGTGTTGCGTGTGTTAATGGTGGGGGAAAGAGAAAAAACGATGCATTGCCAGGATCCGTAGGGTGTGCGCAGTGCGCATGCATTTGGTTTGGTTGCTTATTATAACTCATCTGGTGATATGGTGCGCATGTGAGCGCACAGAAAGTGGTGAAGAAGAAGATGGCCGTGACCAGCCGCCCATCGATTCTGTTTATTTACAAAATGTTGACAAGGAGGCCTCTCACAAGGGTCTTGGTCGTAGATCACGTGACATTTCTTTCACCATTTCTTCAACGCCCTTTTTGTCACAATTCTCTATTGGAATTTGAGCTTTTAAAAGTTGTGTGAGAGTGAAGCGCACAGGCCACACACAACATTCCAAGTCCTACTAATCACGCTCATTTTAATGACAATAACATCACAAGGTTGTATTTTCTTGGATCATCATATGGGACAATATTGTCACTATATCATGACAAACTAATGGGTCATAAGGGTGGAATATTAATTATTTTAAATGTAAATTGTTTTTGTCTTCTATCCTGTTTAGCCTAGTATTAGAAAATTAGATTGGAGCAATAATACATATTCTATTTCCTAAGCAGCTTTATGTTTTACATGAAGTTTTATCTAATTTCATTTTGTAGAATATTCTATTTGTTTGATAGCTAGTATGTCTGAAATTGGGTTGGGTCGAGTCGGGTTTTTTAAAATTCAACTCGACTCGAATTCTAATCTAACTCAATCTGAATTTTGATCCAACCCGCATTCTGAACTCATTTTAACTTAATTTTAGTTAGGTTAGATTGGGTCGAGTCGGGTTAACTTGACAATCCCTCAACCCAACTCGACTTGAATTCCATGAGGGCTTTTGTCTTTTCAACCTGACCTGACCCGTTGATTTGATTCGCATGACCCAACCCGCATGATTTCTCAGGTCAGGTCATGTGGGTCAGTCAAAGCCCAACCTGAGTTTCACCCTAATAGCTAGTAAACATATACTAAAGAAAGCAGTTGATTTAGTGAAACTAAATGAGATATTTGTAATGACTATTAGTTTAGACTTTAGAGATTTTCAAATTTGAAAAAAATAGACACTATTTTTATTTTCACTGTTTAAATTGGTACATGTCATGAGAAAATAAAGAGGGTGCTTCTTTTAATAAAAAATAAGAGTGCCCAAATCAAAACTGTTTGTAATTCAAAACATTTTCTTCTTTAAAAATAATTACAATTCTCTAATCTCCACAATGGCATCTTATAAGTATCTATTATAAAAACGACTTTAAAATCAGTCAAAATTGAGCTGTGATTTCGATGCATGTGAAATTCCAACCTCTATTGATGTCAATATTTAGTGATTATTATTCTATGTTTAAAATGTATTAGAAGATAAAACTCCACTCTAACCTCTTTGTATTAGTTTGAATTTTTTTTCATATTTAAAAAGTTTAAACATCTATGTTCTGTATTAAACAAGAAATTGTCATTAAGATAGGTGGTTGATAAACGCAGATATCTGGTCAATGCCAATGCAATATTCAATGCCAAAGTTCAAAACCATGAGATCGCGTGATACAATATGTAAAACTAAACTTTATATTATATTCTTTTCGAACTTGCATTGCTACGTCGAAAAAAATGAGATATGGATATGGTACCAAACACGAATCATTATTAGATTTCATGCATCTATCTACGTTTCTATCACAGTAATGAGGATTGCATTTCCTTGAAATAAAAGCGATGTCCTTACGCATTCACATGTATAGGGTTTGTTTTGAGACGTTTATATTCTTGTTTGTGTAATTTTGTTCTCTTATAATAAAATTATTATCATGCTATGTGGATGCAGTCTTGATAGGTCGAACCACATAAATTTTTAGTATTATTGTGTGCTTGTTTATTTCGTTCGATTAGTTTATTAAGCGCATATAAAACTAGCATATGGAAACTTCGCTGTTTTGTACCTGTAGTATCTATCATATTTTATATACATAATATATTAAATAAATTGGAGATGAACTATAATAAGTAGCTAATAAATACAATATATGTATGATATACACTATAATAATAGTATAATACAATAAGCAGCAATCAAATACAACTCATTCTCTTGTTGTTATACAGCTGTACTTATCCGCACCTTAAGGCCTCCAATTTATTGGTGGGGACAAACAGAAATCGGTCATACTTTCGCTATTTATTCCTGCCTGAGACGAATCTTTGTTGCGTGGTGATAACAAATTTAAATTATTTTGTGAGACATCTCCGTCTATACAATCAATTATTATCTAATAAAAGTTTAAATAATATTGTGGGTGTGAAGTGTGAGCATTAAAAGTGCCCATCAAGCATACTCTTGTTTGATAGTTCGAGTTAATATGATGTCGAATTCCATGACTGTTTTAAACCAAACGGAGTCAACTCAGTTTTTGCTGAATCAGCATCAAATGGGTATTTTTTAGATGTTTTAATTTCATGTAATTACAGTCATTTATTCTTTTAATTTTTTAAATTATTAATTGGTTAAGTGAGTTTTTGTAAATGGAAAGGGCCCTAATTCTTGGATTCACAGGTGGTGTCGGATGAAGCAAGGGCAATGTACAATGGAGGAATGGCGGGGCTTACGTACTGGAGTCCGAACGTGAACATATTCAGAGATCCAAGGTGGGGCCGGGGACAGGAGACTCCCGGTGAGGACCCGGTTTTGGCCGGTAAATACGCGGCCAGCTACGTGAGGGGGCTGCAGCAGCAGTACGGTGGAGACGGTGGCCGTTTAAAGGTGGCCGCTTGCTGCAAGCACTACACCGCCTACGATCTTGATAACTGGAAAGGCACTGATCGCTTTCATTTCAACGCCAAGGTAGTTTTCTTTTTCTTTTTTTACATTTTCGAAAAATAATACATTTTAAATAATCGTATTCCACGTAAAAATGTTCTCTATACTTTAGTTTAAAAGTAAAAAGGAAAAGAAAACTACCTTGGTTACGTGGAATACAATTTAAATAATCGTATTCCACGAAAAAACGTTCTCTATACTTTAGGTTATGTACTCCCTCGGACCACCGGGGATGATTTTTGCCCAAGAACCAGGTTCGGTCGATACTCATTAGTCAAAAGTGACTTGGTGACTGAACCATTTTGGGCCACCTGTTCGACTTGGAAGTCTGATTACACCCAACCAGTTAAAAGCACCAAATAGATGACAATATAAAACTCAAAATGGATAAAAGTAAGCTCTAATAAAATTGCTGGTCGGACCAGCGTGAGTGGTTCTTAAAGGAAAACTAACATGACTTAAAATTTTAATAGTACATCAATTTCTTAAATATAATTAAAGCGTTTCAACTGTCTATTATATAATATATTTTCACTTCAAAAGTTTGTTTAGAGTGATTTAAACAAATAAAATCAACTATTTATAGAAAGCTTTATTTTAGCTTTTTATTTTACTTTAGATTTAATTTTTAATGATTTTTTTTTAATTTAAATCAACAATTTATTTTTTCATTTCACAGAGTTAGTAAATCCCATTTAATTGTCAAATCTTATATAATTAAAGTAACGCGAACGTATTTCCATATAGTGCTGACGGTTTAAAGTAATTATTTAACTTTATAATTTAATATATTGAAACTTTAATTACTATAGGTCATTAATTTTTATAAACTACATCGTAACTTTATAATATTTAAATGAAATTTTTTTTCTTAAATTAATCATTCACAAGAGTAAAATTTAATCCTCTAATCTCTCTAAATATATTCTTTTGACCATAATCTGAATATACAAGAGGTTGTTCACATCATACATTAAAAGAGGAGTGCAACTTTATCAGAGCCATTCGTCATGTATGGTCTATTAAGTCCGTTCGCTCAACTTTTATAGCTTCAAATAAACTGATTGGAAAAAATAAGAAATCATTTGAATGAAAAAATCGTATTGAGGATGATTAGGAAGGCTCAATTTTTTAATTATTACATAGTATATTACGACAAATTCTTCTTAAATACTGTATTATAAAAACTTGAAAAAATTCTTTTTATTATAAAATTAAATTTTTAATTAAATATTACTTGTAATAATATTTTAAATACCAAGAAAATCCTATTTAGATTTTTTATCTTGGATTTCAACTTGTGTCAAATCAGTAATGCACAGGAATCCTTGAGAAGGTCCTCGTCAATTATAGAAAACCATCTTGTAAGTGATTGAGAAGGTCCTTGTCAATTATAGAAAACCATCTTGTAAGTGATTGAATGACATGGAGCATCCCGTCAATTCAAAGTTAAGATATGGTTGTATCCAAGATGTGACCCATTTGGTGAATGATTTGATATTGGAATACGTATGATTGGAAGATGAACTTAATTTGTTCACGGAAGTTCAATCACATATCACACGTTACTACATTAATAATTAATTACTTATATTTTGGGTTTAGAAGCATCTAATTAATCTTCGATCCCACAAGACTAGCATAAAATTCACGTCACCTTGTAACAAAAAAAAATATTTAATCTCAAGGGATTGGTGTGTTGACCACAAACCTATTGTAGAATGAGGAGAGTTGTTAGAGTTCGAATCTCATCACACTCCAAAGGATTTTACTTAGTGTATATGGATAAGAAGACTTACACACATCTTAAAAATTAGTCGAATGCTTTAAGAGACCTTAAAGTCATAAAAAAAATAATAAAAAATATTCAAAACTCACACCCTCTACTTCTAATAATTTAAAAGGTTTTTCTTAAAAAAATCTTTATTTGGAGAAAGTTTTTATATTTTTGTAATTTTTTTAAAAGGGTTTCTTTATCTTAGTTCTATAATAAAAAATGATTTTTCCTTTTAAGATTTTTTCAGATGGATATCGTAGGGCTCCTTTAGACGTCAATGTTACTCAGCTAGTAGGGTGATTATAAAATAGTTTTTAAGATATTTTTTTAATTATAAATATTTTTAACTACTTTTTTTTAAAAAAAAATCCTTAATTTAAGTCTGGCCTGAACCGACTGTAAATATTTTTCAATTGTAGGTAAATATTAGAGTTTAAATATTAAGAATAGAATAATTAAATATTCTTTAAACAATCTCTTATTGTTATTCATCTATATTATTTAGTGGTCACGAGGTAAAGTCTACCTTCCAAGTTCCAACATAGCATAGCATGTGAGAAAACTTGGACAGTGATCAGTAAAAGGCCGGCAAATACTCAGACCTCTCCTGACCCCACTAGTATAGTTTTTAGCTTATGCTTGCTATGATTGTACTGACCTTAGCATCCATTTTTGTGGGGCAAAAATCATGTAGAGATTCAAATGGGGCAGACTCAGCTCTGAAGGTCAAAAGGTGGTTCCATCTTTGGCTGAAGGCCCAGGTTACAAATCTAGTGTCGGCGATTTTTTTATCTCCCCGATGTCTGAAGCCAATATTGAGATTATACGAAATAGGCTAAAACCGTTAGCCATTGATTTTTCTTCACAAAGATAAAGAAAGCAAATGGAAATTGACAAATCACCTGCTTTCACTTAATGTGATAGGCATTGCATCTCAACGAGAGGCTCACAATATCATATTATAACGTGTTCGATTCTCGTATTGGGTTTTGACCTGCCCTGTTCTGGACCATTTTGGTCTATTCCGGTTGGAACAAGTCTAATCCATATTTAATGATAATTTATTTAGATGAGTGTAACATGATAAAAGTAATTAATTCAAATATATTTAGAAGATTGTATTATTGTCTTCATATTTTATTATATTCTTTTAATTTTTTATGTCATCTTTTCTTAAATAGAATACCAAAATAGTAAGAATATCGAAACGTTTTAGTATATAAATAAAATCAAAAGGGATTATTGAACAAATACAAGGGTATGAGTTCCTTCTTCTCATCGAATATTTTCCTTTCCAAATCTCTACTTGTTGGCCATGCTTTATCACATACTACCATACCAACTAGATGAGCTTTGACATGTCTTCCTTAAATGTCCATGCAGTTTCACACGTACCTCATTCTCACACGTGTGGTTGTGAACCATGTCACCAGGTTAGCAAACAAGACCTAGCAGATACATATGGTGTGCCCTTCAAGGCCTGTGTGGAGGAAGGGAAGGTGGCCAGTGTCATGTGCTCCTACAATCAGGTGAACGGAATCCCGACTTGTGCCGACCGGAATCTCCTTCGAAATACCATCCGCGGACAATGGGGTCTAAATGGGTGAGTTGTATGCTAATCCTATTGTTTAAAAACTCGTGACTGAGACTCAGATGTCTTTATCACGACTTGTCTATGTAGGAGAAGTCAACTGAGTCAAATTGATTGCCTATCAAATTGGGCCGAGCCAACTGAGTTTTGTTCAGTCATGCTGACCTTAACTATGGTATCAGAATTCTATTGATAGGGGAGTAACTGAGCCAGAAATAGTTCAAGATGTACAGGCTCAGCTCATTTATTATGTGCCCCAGTTGTTAAGACCCATTTTGCTTCATGAGCTTACAGAATAACACCAACCAGCTAATAAGCAAAAAAAGAAATCATTCTTCTTTACATAATTAATAGTTCAAGGCTGTACTGGCCCATATCTAAAGCAAAAAAGATGTTACTGCAGTACAGACATACTTTAGACCCGGGATCTGAATGGGCCAATGTAAACCAGGTATGAGTTCAGCTTTAGAGTTAGATGGATTGGATTTAGATTACGGTCAAAGAAATTGGGCCCCAATATTGTGCTGAAAGACTAATCAGACTTACTTTTTAATTTTGTATTGTCCATCTAATAATGTTGTTGGCATCACCTACATTACGTCCTGACCCGATGCAAGCCCAACCTTTATACTGCACCACTCATTAGAAATGTAGCTGAAAAAGTGCAAATAGACTTTTCCTGCTCCTAATCCAAACCCGGGGGGCTGACGATGAACGAGTTCTACATTTGAAGTGTAGAGAGAAATTTAGAAATTTGTAAGAGATTTGAGTCACTCCACCTAATAGGCTAGTTTTTCAGGATGGATACTCAAACTTAACAAGTAGTATCAGAGTCAGATCTTAGGCTACCTCATGTGGACTCAGGAGATCCTCCATGCGGACGGAATGGTTGGCCTCTTTCGAGAGGGGGATTGTTGGGACTGACAATGAATAAGTCCCATATTAAAAGTATAGAGGGAGATCTAGGGATATATATATATATATATATATATATATAAGAGATTTGGATCATTCCACCAAATAAACTAGTCTTTTAAGATAAATATCCAGTCCTAACGTCTACATTTCATATAAATTCTGATAAAGTGTCTCGGTGATCTCAGCTATATCGTATCAGACTGTGACTCGGTTGGCGTTTTATACGACTCCCAACACTACACTACAACTCCTGAGGACGCAGCTGCAGCAGCCATTAAAGCAGGTTCTCTTCATCTATGCAACTGATCATGCTTAGTTTATGTTGGGTGTCTGAATTTGGGCATACGCCACTAAGATGCACATGAATAGTATTAATTTGTCATCTAAACAGTTTGCCAGCATAAATTTGCAATGGGTGCATGCCAACACCAAACTTAACTTCCTCCTGGCCGGGCTCTTCGTGCTTTCGGCAAATTGTCTCAATCCGGCATGTAGTGGGTTAGACGGGGCACAACTTGTCCTTGTGTTATGCCTTCTTTGGGATGGGATCTTTGATCTAGGCCAAACTTAGCCAAATTTTCTTACAAAATGTTAGTCAGTACTCAGTAGTATGGGAAGAAGGATGCTAAATTGCTTTGATCATTTTCAGGGCTAGATTTGAATTGTGGGCCCTTTCTTGCAATTCACACAGAAGCAGCCATACATACAGGGAAGCTGAGTGAGGTAGACGTTAACAGTGCCCTTGCCAACACAATAACAATCCAGATGAGACTGGGGATGTTTGATGGTGAGCCATCTAGACAACCTTTTGGGAACCTGGGCCCTGCCGATGTGTGCACATCAGCCCATCAGTATCTTGCCCTTGAGGCTGCTCGTCAAGGCATCGTCCTACTGAAAAACTCTGGTTCCGTGCTGCCACTCTCGCCAAATCGTTTCCGCACCGTCGCTGTCATTGGGCCCAACTCCGATGCTACTGTTACCATGATAGGGAATTATGCTGGTAATTCACTTCATTTGTATCCATATCGAATGCAGTATTGAACAATGGCCCTTCAGCCCGATACTAGTACATTTGGGTGGCTCAGTTGTCATATAACACAACATGATAACTCATTTCTACCGTGTTAATTGTTGTTATTCCTTTCATAGGTGTTCCTTGTGGATATACATCTCCTCTCCAAGGGATAGGGAAATACACCAGGACTGTTCATCAACCAGGGTGCAGCAATGTGGCTTGCAGTGACAACCGGTTATTTGGGCCTGCAGTGGATGCGGCCCGAAGAGCAGATGCTACAGTCTTAGTAATGGGACTAGACCAGTCGATTGAGGCTGAGGCCCTAGATAGGGTATCCCTCCTCCTTCCCGGCCAGCAGCAGGAGCTTGTAGCTATGGTGTCCATGGCATCTAGAGGCCCCACAATTTTAGTCCTTATGTGTGGCGGCCCAGTCGATGTGTCCTTCGCAAAAAACAATCCCAGAGTTGCGGGAATCCTCTGGGTTGGCTATCCGGGCCAAGCTGGAGGGGCAGCGATCGCCGATGCCATCTTCGGAGAATTCAATCCAGGTACCGTGTCACTTATAATTTGTGAAAATATTTAAGTAATTTTTTTTTTGTTTAAGCTCACATGGTAAACACAAAAGTATTTAAAAAAAAAACCTAAAAATAATTATTAAATTTGTACCTAATCATGCTTAATTACTTCAGATAGGGATGTTAATGGACCGGCGCCAGATCATGGCTTTGATTGAATTCTTGGCCCTGTGTAGCCCACTAAGAAAATTTTGAGTACCGATATTGTGAAACACTCTTCTAGCTGAAACTGTGGTAATATGCTCATGTATGTGCAGGAGGCAAGCTTCCAGTGACATGGTATCCAGAAGATTTTGCGGTGAAGGTGCCGATGACTGACATGGCCTTCCGACCTGACCATTCAAGGGGCTACCCAGGCAGGACCTACAGGTTCTACAAAGGCCCAGTTATCTACCCTTTTGGACACGGGTTGAGCTACACCTCATTCATCCATTCCATAGCCCAAGCCCCAACCATGCTATCGGTACCAATGGGTTCATTTCATAACTCCACGGTCTCGACCCAGGCAGTCAGGGTCTCACATGCCAAGTGTGAGGGCCTCTCGGTTGCAGTCCATGTGGACGTGAAAAACACCGGTTCAAGGGATGGTTCCCACACAGTACTCATCTTCTCTACTGCACCAGCAGGGAAATGGGCCTCACACAAACGGCTTGTGGCCTTTGAGAAGGTCCATGTAGGGGCCAATTCCCAGACCCGGGTCGTGTTTGGCATCGACGTGTGCAAGGACCTCAGTGTTGCTGACAATTTTGGTATTCGTCGGATACCGATGGGTGATCATAAGCTTCATATTGGCGATCTGACCCATTCAGTTTCTCTCCAAGCTGATTCTCTTGGACTTTTATAGGCCCATTAGTTTTTGGGAGGAAGAACAGGTAAGCCCATGGGCCTTCTGCAGCAATGGCAGTCGTGTCCTTGCCTTCTTTCTCCAAAATGATCAGCATGCCCCTGAAAAAACCTTAACATTTTAAATTCCCTTTGGCAAAAATGGCCCAAGGAATTCTTAATTCTAAAAAGCTTCAATAAAAAAAAATAGCACTTAAAAAAAAAAAAGGATTAGCTGGATAATTAGGGGGGCACAAAGGTATTTGTCATTAAACTTTGTTTCTAGTTTTGTTCAAGTCATTGGCTATTTTGTTAGTTTGAAGTAGGTTTTGGTTTGGAAAGGGATTGAAAGGAGGGCACAAGCAGCCTATCCATCACCCATCTTCTTCTGTAATTTGGTTTGTATAATTATACGTTGATTATTGCTCTGAAAAGATAAAGAGCTTGTTATCTGATTTTGATTTGTAAAATTTGGAGAAATAAGGTCTCCAAATTAGAAATAATTACAAGTTCATATTTAAGTTTCTTTAAATGTCTCTCATTCTTTTTCTTTTTCTTTTTCCATTTTCTTTCTTTCCACTATCCTTATACTCCATCTGTTCTAATTTAGTTATCTAATATAGATTTTAGAAGGGTGGCCATCTTAACACGAAAAAACTCTTTTAGCTAACACGGATTTTAGTAAACTTCTCATTTTACCCCATCCATCCGTAAAAAAAATTAAAAAAAATCAAACATTCAGAAATCGATTCACGAAAGTGAATCGGTGCACTTGACAGTTGCACCGATCGGATCATTGGAAAATAGAAATTTGAGGAAAGTGATCCGGTCGGTGCACTGATTTTTTGAGATATGAAAGACTTCAAATTAGTACACCGATTTCTGAATGTCTGATTTTAAAAAAAATTCATTCAGAATGATGGGGGCAAAGTGGGAGTCTGAAAATCCCGTGTTTCCTAAAAAATTATTCCCATATTAGGATGGGCACCATTTTGGAATTGTCCTCTATTAAATATATTGAAAATAGATAAGAATTACTTCTTAATTGGAGTTGTTTAAATTCAAATTCAAGTTCTTTAAAAAAAATATTTAAAATGAGAAAATTAAAATAAAATGGATATATTTATTTAATGTGACAAATAAACAAACATGATTGATGCTTAACACTGACAAAGAAACAAGCTATGATTGATGCTTAACGCTTTAACAGGCTGAAAGGTAAGAAGTCACTAAGAACAATGTCTACGGAGGAAAGTCTTTTCCAAAGATTTACATTCAGATTTTTTATTCAGTTTCGATCCAATAATTTTCAGTTGAGAATTTAAACTCAAATACATTATTTTAAGCACAGTCAAATTATAAGAATTCCCTTTGTATTCATATATTAACTTTATTCCCACTTCTTTCATCCAAGGATGCAGTGAAACTCTTACTGGGTCGTAAAATTTGCTTTCTTCATTTATAAGAAATAACATCGTGACTCAAATTTAATATTTTAATCTTTAACAAATTAACATTTACTAATATAAATTGGCATTATATTATATGAATTCACCATTCCGTCTTGAATCATTCAAGTAATTTTTTTTGTACTGGGTGCAAACCTACTGTTGATAATAAAGACTAAAGACAGAGGTCTACACTCTACAGTGTAATGAGTTGGCCATTTCCCAACCATTATTGCACTAGTTGACAATAAAGTCCAAGTGGTCTGGACTTCTCAATTAGGTAGGCCACACCAAGGACAATTGATTGTGGCCACGAAAGTCAGAATGAAACAAACAAAATCTAATCTAGAACCTGCCATTGGTGCCAGTTTTGGGCTTTCCTACAAGTCATGGGCCAAGCTCAACTATAAAAATTCTCACTCTATTTTTGGGCAGCACATATAGACATCCAAAAATTTTGTCTCAATAAACTCGATTTCTAAATTTTGGATGAAATGACCGTTTTGCCCTCTCACTTCCGCTGCATCGAATGAATCAGCCGAAGGAAATGTTATTCGATTGAAGGATAAACCACCGAACCTGATTGAGAAGGAGAAAAAATCCCGTGGGCCCCACCGTTGACCGAAACCCAAGGTCATCCTTAGCTGTAGATAGGTGGGCTAGGGGCGATCATGGTGGTTTCAATCCTAGGCGGAGAAGTGAAGCATCAATTCGGATCTAAGAAAAAAACCCACAAAATTGGATTTCAGACGCACAAAACAGTAGCCGAAGAAACTAGCCAAAGGAGGGTCCACCATACTCCGATCAGAGATCTGATGGTACAGATGGATAGACCATCAAAAAATTGAATGGGTATGGTGGGATCCGCGGGCAGAAACCTTTTCCATCACCTGATCTGAGGCCGAGAAGAAGATCTGGCGGCACCCAAATTTTCGTACTATCCATCTGTACCATCAGATCTCTGATCGGAGTATGGTGGACTCTCCTCTGGCCAGTTTGTTCGGCTGCTATTTTGGGCGTCCGAAAATCCATTAGTTAGGTTTTTTTGTTAGATCCAAGTAGATCTTGCACTTCTGACCCTAGGATCGACACAACCATGATCGCCCCCTGTCCCACCTATCTACGGCTAAGGAAGACCATGGGTTTCGATTAATGGTGGGGCCCACTGATTTTATTTCCTTATTCGGTCAATCGTCCGTCCGTCCAAAGGAACATTTCCTTAGGCGGTTTCAGCCGAAAGTGGATGTGGAAGGGCAAAACGGTCATTTCATCAAAAATTTGGAAATCGGGTGTATTGGGACAGAATTTTCGGGTGTCTATATGTGTTGCCTATTTTTGTATCCATCGTCACTCTTTTGTTGTTTTTGACTTTCTAAATCTATCAAACCATAGTCATCTATTAAATATGTTAGTGGACCTTTTTTGCATTTCAAAATAAATATAAATAAATATTTCAAAGTCTTAAAAATTCTAATCGAAAATAAGCAAAGTTGGATGAAAAATTAAATGTTTCCTTTGTTAACATTTGACCTATTTTTACATGGTTTTTATTTATGACCAAGGTACTGAAGGGTTTCATCTGTATTTGGACAGAGGACATTTTAATCCAACTAGTCCTTGATACATGTGCAAGTCTTCTAATCTCACACACACCGAGTAAGCAACTATAGAGAGTGACACAGAAGAATATTGAGCGTGAATCAAACTCAAAATCTCCTTTCATGAAGAGAGTTTCTTGACCGTCAAATCAATCCCTCTTGAATTTTTTTATATGATTGGTCCAAATAATGTAACTCATTAATCCAAATGACGTATATGCAGATTATATACACAGAGCATATAAAATTATACAAAAGTAATGTAGAAAAAAAAAAATCTAATTTTGAATTCTGAACTTAAAATTTAATGTGATGCAAATGCGAATATGAATTTGAGTTTGGATCTTTAACAAGGGATCCAATTTGAATTTGGACCAAATGTTGATTTTACATAGGTGCCATACCGTTGTCAGTATCTTTATTTATTTTTATACAAAATACTTATTTACTGAACCAAACCATCCAAACAGGACTTAGTCGAACCACATAAATACAATAGCACTCAAATTTTTGTAAATTTGAATGACAGTATTTCATGGATCAAACCACTAGAATGAATTGTAGTTGAACCACATCAATCTAATATTACTCAAAACTTTTAAAGAAAAATATAGAAATACTTTTTTTTCACAAAAGAATGTCTCTTAATATATTTTTATTAAATTGTCATAATACTTTTTCGGAGTACTCAAATCGAGCTATCAATTAAATTACACCAAAAAAGGTTTTTTAAATTTTTAATTTTTGAAACTTAAAGAGATTGAAATGATAGTTAAGAACCCACTTTAAGAAGTGAGAGTCTTAAATTCGACTCTCACTTATACCATTTTAAAGGCGAAAGGTGTGCGTATATCTCAAAGCTTAATAGAAATCTTGTGGCGCCCTTGCCCAGCCCACCTGAGTGTGTGGGAAGGAGTCTCACAGAATGGAGATGGGGAGAAGAGATATTTGAAAAGGGAGATCTCCTCTTCAACATGAGGCCTTATGGACTTGGTCAAGTAGACAGGATCTAGAAATAAAATTGTACGGGTTTACCGACAATAACATATTCGAATAGTCGGATTGATATAGATTTTGAACAAAATTAAATTTTTGAATCAAGATACTTTAGAGTAGAGAAGTGTCGGTGGCTCAAATGATTTTCACGTGGGAGCGTAGTCAATGGCCTTGGTTTGGACAGTGATTATGATATCCTCCTAACTCTTGATTATGATATCCTCCTAACTCTTGATTATGATATCCTCCTAACTCTTAACCACAACTCATCCCTTTGTTTCCTTCACTCTCTCTTCCATAAATCAATCACTTGCATTCTATCTTGTCTCTCACCATCTAAGGTATCATCTTTTCCACCCATTTTATTTATTCCATTCCATCTCTTATTCCCTTATTTGGTTGAATTTATTGGGTTTTCTGTATGTTTGCATTTTTTGAAAAAAAAATAAAATTGTGACATGAAGCTTCTTCCACTGTGTTATGATTTATAAACTCCCACCAAATTGACTTTGATTTTTATGAGAATTTAAGCCATATTCTCATTCCATCAATTTCATTTTGTTTGTTTATACCTTTTCCCATCTGCATTTTACAATTCATGTTCTTGGTTGGACTTATATACAATTTTTGTTTTCTTTTAAGTTATTAATGGAGTATTTATGTGCAGTGTTTTGCTTTCTCATCTTAGATTTTACTTGTGTGTGATTGTGTCTAGTGGCAAGAGATAAGAGATGGCAAGCAGCGACAAAGCTGAAGATCTAAATCCACAAGATAAGGAGGTAAGCTAACAGTGCAATCCCTTTCGGAAATTTTTGAAAAAAAAAAACATATATATGGAAAAAAAAAAATTGAATTTATATGTGGAAAACAACGGGATACCCAGCATATGGGTGAGCCCACTACCCCTAGGACACATCAAAGTTAGGCCATGAGAGCTCAAACTCACAACCTCCCGCTTCATGAAGCAGGAGGCAACCAGATAAGATATATTTATCTTTTGGATGGAAAAAAATTAAGAAAGATAAACAGGGTATCTTTTTATTTTTATTTTTGAGATAAAAAACTATTTTAACATGCCCTTGAGTTTTTCATTTTTTTTTTTTAGAATAACTATTTCTTTGGTTTGTGACTTTGTTCATAACTATTATAATTTTTTTTCCTTTCTTTTTTTCACTGAAAATGCTATTTTTCATTGTTTGCTAATATGGTATCATATTTATAATGTGAGTTTTATTTTTTATATGTTTAATAATTTATATAAGATTGTATTATGTTGCTGTAATATTATACCAACGTCGCGGTTCAAAACAGTTTAAACTTTAAACTTTTAAAGCATGTTGTTCAGTGATTACAATTATATAAAACAGTTTTAATTAACCGTTCGGTTTTTAAAATATATGGGGCACATGAAGGGTGATCACTGATCGGGACCATTCAAAATGTAATTATATTCTAGTTTATTAGATATAATAGTTTATCAAAGTAAATTAGAAATTATTGATATTAAGATTATAAAAATAAGTTAATTTAATTTTCTTATTCATTTAATTTAAGTAAACAAAGTTAACAATTGACATGAAATTTCACTATCTATTTTATTTAGTTTGAATCTAGTGCTATTCATATTTAATAAGACAATTTAAAAAAAAAAATCAACATCTACTCTTTAATTGTGACTTGACTCCACCTTATTAGCAAATATTATATAATTTTATTTTATTTTGAATTTACATGTTGAAAACCATAGGATACCCAGCATTAAACTCCTACAAGTGAACCCATCTACTCTTAGGGCACACTAAGGTTAGAGCCATGAGATTTCGAACTCGGAGGTATCCCACTTTCTAAAGCTGCGGAAGGCAACCAATTGAACTACACCCATGTGAATCAAATATTATATAATTGGTGACTCAATTATATCAACTTAGTAGTGTCTTTTGCCAAAGTTTTATAGACTTTAAAAAAAGAATCTTCAGAAAAATGTCAACTAATGCCCTTAGATAATGTCAGCCAATTTTTTTATTGAATTTAAAAAGAATATTAAAAAATGGAAAATATTATTTCTGTTAATTTAGCTAAGGTGAACAAAATAATGTAATTTTTATATTTAGCATTATGTGGACAAGTGGGCCCATCATCTTCAATGTATGATAGTACAGTATTTTAAAACTAAAATTTAGGATCAAAGAATATTAAAAATTATTAGATTTAAACACATCAAAGTCAACGCTAATATGGTGATTAATTGTTCTTCATTTTGATCATATAGCTAATGACCACTTTTTGTCTTAATTTTTTTATTCAAATTACTTTATAATTTGAGTTTCCATACACTTATGGTAGATGAAGCGGCCCACTACATCCTTCATGTTAAAAATTTCTTTATAATAGGATCAAATGGAGAAGTACAAACTTTTAGAGTGAAATATGATTTTGACGATAATGATTATGACCATCATGGTTCCTTATAAATTGTGAAAAGATTTGAAATTTT
Source organism: Chimonanthus salicifolius (assembly GCA_013350335.1). Classification (NCBI taxonomy): domain Eukaryota; kingdom Viridiplantae; phylum Streptophyta; class Magnoliopsida; order Laurales; family Calycanthaceae; genus Chimonanthus; species Chimonanthus salicifolius. Next base: position 7,554,341 of record CM023535.1, on the reverse strand, counting down.
AATAATAAATTTGACTCAAAATTCAATAAAAGCTAATAATTTAAACTGTCTTATTTTTAATTTACCAGAACTTGACGAACTCAGTGATCTTTTTAAGTTGGCAAATCGAGTCGACTCAGCCAACTTAGACTTTATCACTTATCAAGTCTAACAATCATTGAGACTTGGACCTTCTTTTACTATCGTACATCAATTTTAGACTATGGCCCATCAGTGATCATCATTATCATCTGATAACTATTCTGCATTAGTTTAATCTAATTTGCTACAAATTACAGTGGGACGTGATCAAAAGCAATGAACTATTTACTTAAATAATTACAGGTGACTTCATTTGGGAAGAAATATGGAGGGCTTGTGCCTAAGAAGAAGCCCTTAATCTAAAAGGTACAATCATGACCATTAGCATAGGATTGGAAATGGATTGATACATCCCAAGTTCAGCCCACTTTGGACTGGATTTGGGTCCCATTGAATGGGCCCAGATCTTTTGCCTGGTAGTTAAATGGGTCAAGCAACAGATAAATTATGATCCAGATAGCCCGCCAAGTAATAAAATGGGCTCAAAAGTTTCCTAATGATCTGGGCCTGGGGTTGATTTTTCATCCATGAACAGGGAGAAGTTGGCCCAGTCCAGCTAGGTAACGATTAGATGAGCTTCAAATTTGGGCTTGGCTGGCCCATTCACAATCTGATTTTGATGGTTAAACAAGCTAACATTTAATGGTTTACAGGATCATGAGCGAGCATTCTTTGATTCTGCGGATTGGGCATTAGGCAAGGTACATTTTCACTTAGAAGGATTAATATTGAACATATAGGAATCAATTCGGATAAAAAAATTGAATTTGGGTCATACATATCTTCAAAAAAAAAAAGTCAAATCCGACTAACCCAAGAAATTTGGGTTGAATTGGGTCTGGGCCCTGGACCCAAACCCAGAGTCCCAGACCCAAGTTTAAAAACACCATTTTTATCTATTGGTTTTAGCCCATAAATCCTCCACTGCAAGTTCAAAATCTTAGCTCATTGCCTCTATTTTCGGTAGTCCAATGGCTCCACATGAAAAGAAAGTCTCTTTATCTTCCATTTTCTATTAAAATTTAAAAATAATATTTTCATCTTATTTTATTTTATTTTTTTATAAAATTCTGAGTCAACTCAATCAGGCAAAAAAAATTTGTTGTTAGCTACTCAACCTGAAGCCTTTACCAGATCCATTGTGACTGGGGGTAAAAAAAACGCTGGAACAGCTCGGGCCCATGAATATCGGCTGATATTTCTCTCTCTCTCTTTTGCCCAAATCTCGGCTGAGATGTATTGTACCGATACCGGCGAGATCTTGATTATATCGGCCGAGATTTGAGATATTGGCGAGATCTTAATCATATCAGCCGAGATTTCGCCTGTACAGCCGATACATCTCATATCGATCGAGATTTAGACCGTGATTGTGACCCATGTCTGACAACTAAACAATTGGTAAAAGAGGCCCATGGCTCAATCATTCAATCAAGTAATGATACAAGCATTTCAATATGATAGAGTAACTATTAATTATCATTGTCTTACTTTTTTTTTTGCCTTGTCTTTTGTAATAATAGCAAGGAGGTGGATTTGATCAAAATTCAAGAAAAATAGTGGAATCTTTACGCCCAAAATTGCAGGTAATATGCTTGTGGGATTTCTACCACCTGAGTTCCATTATACATAGTAGGATTTCACTACATTAACTTTGCTCCAATTAAAACTCCATTTTACACTTATTCAAGATCCCAATGTAAAAAAGTATTTTTATTCTATAAATTAAGTTCTTTTTAAATAATTTTATTTGCTAATATACTTCCATCTAAAATTTGCATTTGGCAGCCAACACCGCACCAACGACTATCCCCACGAAGACCATCTTGTACATCTCATACAGATAATACTTCGGTTCATTCATTGTCTTCTTTTTTCTTCTACAAACAAACACGATTATTATTATTATTACCAATCAGGGATAATAATCTCGGCCGATACGATATGTATCGGCTGACATTTACAATATCGACATTTATAATAAATTAATAGTTATAAAGCTAACTTAATTTAAGCTCACATCCAACATTCAGGCCTCAAAATTAGGCCTAGGTCCAACCTGATTCAATATGTCTGTTTGTGACTTTATGTTAAATATTAGGGATGTAACCGTTATGCTCAGACCGGCCTTGTTATGTTTAAAGGGCCCATCATAGCTCTCCAAGCTCTTCATGCTTTCAGGATTTTGAGTCAAAATGTGACTCATATAGAAAAGGCACAGTTTCAAGCATCATCACACGCCGAGCCTTATTAATTGTGGGTCGGACTCTTTGTGCCTTCAAATTTTAAGCCATATTATGACTCCTATTGGACATATTGGATTGGGGTCGGTCATGAAGGTCTTCCAGCAACATAGATCAAGGCCCATCTAAAACATTCGGATAGAAAATCCATCATGGGCCCAACATATGGGCTCCAAATCAATCCTAATCACAATATGGGCTAGGTTGGGCCTGCAAACAGTGTTGACCCTACTTTGGCAAGGCTATTGGCTGGGTCAATGCCGTTGGCTACCACCTATTTCATTGCTGGCTTTTTTCTACTACATTTCTGCTTAATACATCTTTAATTATTTTATTTTTCTTGTTTTCTCTTGTTTATTAACACTGTAGGTCGAGAAAATTCAAGCCTAAGGCTCAAGAAAGCGGCTAGTTATGCCCGATTCACCTTCAGTCATCCAATGTTATGTGGCTAGTTCATGTGAATGTATTTCAATATAGGAACTCCATTATTTTACATTTTTACTACGTACCTCAATTCATATTTAAAATTTTGAGAAAAAAAATCAGTTGACTAATTCAAGTTGGTTCAATATGATTGGATGTTGAATTGAGTCAACAAGATTTGTTTTCGAGTTGAAGAGAAGAATGTAATCTAGTTATTTGACATAAGTCAAGACTGGACTTGAATTTTTTAAGTAATAAAATGCTGCTTATAAAGTGTATGACATGTTAGGATATCTAGGATTATTTTAGATCTTATTCCTGTTTTTTATCTCATCACCTTATATGGGTCAATGGGTGTATGTATTGTAGATTGTTGTTGAATAACATACAAGAATGTGATTACCTGATTACTTTGATCAGCCCATAATAACACTTTGTATTTTCTTTAATCCTACATTGATTTCTGTGTATTGTTAATGCCGCCTGGGCCAAGTCATATAAGACTTGACCCTATTGAGAAGGGACGAGTCCGAACTGACTCAAATTACTTATACTAAGTTATTTTTTAGACCTCATTATTAAAAAGTCATAAAATCATGACTTGATAACATTGTTTAAATAGAATTCACTATCAAAAGTTAGTTGTTGAGATAAGAGTGCCTCAAATGTTATATAAAATCATTGGTTTCTCAAATTAATCGATGTGAAACTTTTGTCAGTTCACAGCGTAACTGCACATCAAAACTTTAGACCGACCCTTACATACATTGAACACCCAAAACCTGCTCTGATATCTTGTTAGAAAATCATGACTTGATAACATTTTTGAGATAGAACTCTCTCAAAAATTAGTTGTTGAGAAACGGGTACTTCAAGTATTACAAAGAATCATTGATTTCTCAAATTAATCAATATAAGACTTTTATCACTACACACTTTCAATTCCATTCTTTATTTAGCCAGCAATTGAACCCATTAAAGGGACCGACTCCATGTCATTGGTTTCTCCATCTTGTGTAAATCTGCTCTACCTCTGTTATCAAATTCTTATTCTCTAGTTCTATTGTTTATGCCAATTGGCTCTTCCCTTTGCTTATGTATGAAAGGATTTGTTTGTGCATGGCCCATTGCAAACCCCGAGCAGTGGATTTCTTCTGCATTTCTGGGTGGTTCATCTCGGGTGTGGAATTGGTAGCCCACAATTGAAAATAAACATATGAATATACTATTAATTTATAGTGGTAAACTAAAATAGTTACATGAAATGAATATTCTTGTCACTTCTTTGCTGAAGATAGTTTACATCTTCTCATTTTATACAAATTTTAGAGAGATTATGCTCGTAAAAGAAAATCATTGAAGACATTGACCAAAAAGATCATACAAGTCTGATTGATAATTTGATATTTATTAATGACCATTCAAAGCGTAATCAGCAACATATGCAGCAGCCACAGACACCTTAGTTATTTGCTTTTAGGTCAACCACCAAACAATGATGATGGTAATACAGCTATAACAACAATGGTAAAGAGGCATTCATCCGATAACAAACTCACCTCAAGGCCTATAATCTACTTCTCTTCAGAGGCCCCATCTCCTTAGCCTTTGCCCTCAGCAAATGCTTCTGTACCTTCCCTGTTGCCGTCTTCGGCAAAGGTCCAAAAACAACTGACTTGGGAACCCAATATGACGGCATCTTTGCGCGGCAAAACTTCATGATTTCCGATGCCAAGCGCTTCTCATCTGAGCCATCCACACCCGGCTTCAATGTGATGAAGGCACAAGGAGACTCCCCCCACTGCTCGTCCTCCCGAGCCACCACCGATGCCTCCAACACTGCTGGATGCAAGTAGAGTTTTCCTTCAATCTCCACACTACTGATGTTTTCTCCCCCAGAAATGATTATGTCTTTCGCCCGGTCCTTAATTTCTATGTACCCATCTGGGTGCTTGACACCCAGGTCTCCAGAATGGAACCATCCACCTTCAAAGGTCTCTTGGTTGGCTTTCGGGTTCTTTAAGTAACCTTTCATAACTAAATTGCCCCGCATTGCAATTTCTCCAATAGTTTTCCCATCAGCTGGGACAGGTTCCATGGTTTTAGTGTTGATAACATCTGCAGCTTCCAGGCCAATGTAGCGAACGCCCTGGCGAACATGAAGACGCTCTTGAGTTTCAACGGGAAGTGAGTCCCACTCTTCCTTCCAAGTGCAGACAGTGGAAGGTCCATAAGTCTCAGAGAGGCCGTAGGTGTGAGTGACACGAAAACCAAGCTTGCGCATGGCAGTGAGGACAGATGGGGGAGGAGCTGCACCTGCTGTGTTCACATTCACAACACGGGGGAGGGGAAGGATGGTCTGGTCTGGTGGGGCATTGATCAGGCCATTAAGAACCACAGGTGCTGCACAGAAGTGAGTCACACCTTGATGGGCTATAGCTGAGTAAACAGCCTTTGCAGAAACCTACAAGTCAGTCAAAAGTTAGAAGCCAACCACAAAATTGAAATGGTCAATTTAATACCAAAACATATAATCAAACAAATTAATCTATGCAAGAGATTTGTATGGTCGTCGATGAACATGTACAAGGTGGGCCACGTCTTATAATAGAACATCATGGACAGCTGTGATCCAAATATCACCCATAGAGACAATGCTAACCTTTGATTAATTGAACACAAATGAAAAATAAGAAAGAATGGAGCAATAGTTTTCAGTTAACATGGAAAATCAGGTTATCTAAGCTCTCAATTCGCTGCATCCATTTTCAGGAATCAGGTTATCTAAGCTCTCAATTCGCTGCATCCATTTTCAGCCAGTCAGCAATGAGAAGGAATTATTTTTTGAGACATATCAAGCAAGTCATCCAATTGGATGAATGTCTGCTACTGATTTTATAATGTGCTCATTCCAAAGCCAAGTGAAAATGAAAGACAGGTCAAGGACTCAATTTATGACATAGAAAAACAAGCAAACAAAGAGCAGACACAAATTTGACAATTTACCAAACCAGCATTCTTAGAAATAGAGTATATTTCATTTACCACAAAAAACAGGGAAAAAAGAATGTCCAAACAATGAAAAAAGTGTACTACATTTCCTTTCTATGTGAACAAATAAGATATCCAAAACTATGCCAATTATCAAAGTTTTAAATTTATCAGCAATGTTAGAAACTTTAGGCAAAAGTTATGGAGCAATGCCAAATTCAAGAATCTGGTACTTTACATAACGAATTTGGGTCTGGTAGATCAAGAAAAATCCTTAAAAAAAAAGGTAGATTAACAGAAGAAGCCATTTTTGTATTTTGACATCTTGTGCAAGAGTTTAGGGAGAGAAAAATGAACTGTCATTTTTTTGTGAGAGATCGGGAGAAAAGAACTTCACACATAATTTTATCAACTTAAGAAAGGACCATGATCTCACAGAGGGTTTATTTGGGCCTTCATTCACTCTAGTCATGGAAAACTTGATATGAGAAATGAAGCTGAGGGTCCATGCTGTTTTTTTTTTTTTTTTTGGCAGACAATAAGTACTATAAGAAATCAACTAAACAATAAACTACAAATATGGAGGAAAGTTTTTGAGATGAATGGTTTGAAAATAACTTAATGGGGGTCTAAGAGTAAAGAGGATGAGCTTGTTAAACTTGAAAATGGCCTAAGTTGGAAGGTCTAAATTGGATATAGCCAGTAAGATGGTGCAGGGTGCAATAAGTTCAAAGAAGCTAGTTGAGTTCAGTGTGATATGAGAGTACTCTGTCAATCAAAGATTTTATAAGGTAACAATTAGACCCAAGTTGCTAATGGAGTAACATTAAATTTAAAAAATATTCGGTCACCGTCAAGAATGGAGAGAGTAAAAAAAGCTAAGCATGTTTTAATAATCACTCAGAAGAAAACAATGCGAGATGTTTTCTAAATGGGCATCAACCAGGTAAACTGCAATGAAGAATGATTCAGCAAGAGAAGCTTGAACCATAACCTAGTACACATTTTAGCACAAGGCCATATTTTATTCATTCATCAATTTGGAGCTTATTTGGGGTACCTGCTATCACAGTTGACTGTTCTGTTTAGCCATATTGCATATGGTATGCACCTTAACCTAAATTGGATAACCCATCAGATTGAGGTATTAGCTCTCTGTTACAGGAGGCCAAAAAATGGACATCAACATTGTTGGCCCTTCAACCCATTAGTTTGACCATTCAATTAGTGTAACTTTTGATCAATATGCAGTCAATTCCTGTTTCGTAGTTCAGCACATTAGCAGGTAGCTGCACTTTAAGCCCGACATTCATTGTAGATTTCACCATAGATTATTCACAACAGAACCTAGCTAGAACCAAGTGGAGCGTGTAGGGCCATGGAAAATAATTCCATGAAAAAAAAATTATGTTAGGGTTCTATTGATATTATCCAACAAGTTCTATGAAATCTGGCCATATGGTGGGGTGAGAAAACCCGACATTCTGGGTGTTTGCATCAAAATATTTATTTTCATTGAAAATCAACGAAGCATTGTCTTGGCGAGAGGAAAACCTCTTAATTTTTTATTTGTTATGAAGACCAAGGTGTCCAGCCCTCTTAGAGCACATTCCATTGGGCAAGTGCAAACCTCCCTATCCACACACACCGGGTAAAACTACAGGGAGTGGCCCAAGAGAAATAGTAAACAAGAGAGGAACTTCTTCCATAAATGGGCATACCTGGCGGAGGCATATGCTTGTCCCACAGAGTGCTGCAAGTGACCAAGGGTAACACCAACCATTGCAGTGAAACATAGGCAGCGTCCAAAGGTATACAGCCCCTTCACCCATTCCCCATATGAGAGCTGCACTTAGGGCCATCAGATATGCTCCCCTGTGGCTCAATACCACACCCTTTGGGCTAGATGTTGTCCCTGAAGTGTAACCTAGAGCAATGCTTTGCCACTCATCTTTTGGTGGGCTCCAAGCAAATTCAGGGTCCCCGGTTTCAAGAAACTTCTCATACTCAATGACTCCTTTCTGTACAGCATTTTGCAGTGCCTTTGGTTCGCAAGTTTCATCACCTATGACAACCAGAAGAGGAGGCTTGAAATTGCCTTTCTTTTTATCTGCATTGATCTTCAAAGCTTCCTCTACCAATGAGAAGAATTCCTGATCTACCATTACAACAGCAGCTGAAGAATGGTCCAGAAGGAAAGCAATGGTTGCAGCATTTAATCGGACATTGACAGTGTTCAACACAGCTCCAGCCATGGGAACAGCAAAGTGGGCTTCATAAATAGCTGGAACATTCGGTGCAATTACAGCAACCTGAAGAAGATGTGTAAGTGAAATAAATTATTCTCTAATTAATATATTAGCAGATCACTGACTCACCAGTGCTACAGATTGCTAAAATTAAATAAAAAAGTATGGTGCTGATAACAAAAACCCAAGCCGCTCCTAAAAATAACAATACAAACATGACCATCTGAAGAAAGTTTTAAAGTTCCACCCTGCAATGAAACCAACGCAAGAATTTTTTAACATTACTACATGAGTTGGACACAAAAACAGTTAACTCTTCTTCTTCTTCTTTTTTAGTGATAACTGAAATTTATTGATAGCAAAAATGAATATAAGGCCAAGCGAAGAGTTGGGCCATAGTCAAGAAATGAAAAACATCATACAGGCACCTGATAAATTAAAAATACAACTGTATGATAATTTTGTCAGGCAAACCCAGATCACACCCTAGTCCACCCACAGTTGCAGCCGTACTTGGACTTAATCAGCTTGACTCGATTTGTAGGTGAGCAAATCAGCCAAGTCTGGCCCATACAATGCACTCAAGTTCAGTTCTTGCCTTTTCGGACTATAATTCTGGTCCCATAAACTAGACCCAGATCATGTAGGGAACGTCTGGCTACTAACTCTCCAGTTTCAAAATATTCCGCGTATTACAAATATAATTATAAGACATAATACTCAATGAAAGATAAGCTCCTGATTTATTTAAAATATTAAAGTTTCTATCGGTTAGAATTTCTAATCATTTAATGTAAAGCCCAATTAGAAAAAAAAAAATTACCATTTTAGATGATCTATACACTCTCTTCGATTTAGTAAAATTAATGAGTCCAAATCCATGCCACTTAGAAAGCTCTCAAATTGTTACAGGTTTACACTTTTACACAAAAAATCGTGTAGCATCTGCTACACCGATATTCTCGTGCTGGATAATATATCTATTAATTTCATAAAATCTAAAAATTAGATAATTTTAGTTGACTCGACTGGATCGACCCTCAACTAAAAACATGTGATGAGTTCTTTTTTTGGGGGTAGCGGGTAGGCATGTGACGAGTTCTATTTTGGAAAGTGGGTGGTTGATAAGACTGGATCCCACCGAAATGGCCACTCAGAGCACCCGGGCTTGCGGCTCAGTAGGTGTTTACTAATACCTGGCCCATCATTGATGGCCCACCTCTAGATGGGTTCGGACTACGGACGGGAACTTCCCCGGATAAAGCCAGCTTCAGATATTCGCATACATAGTTGTTCAAAACAGACGGACGATTCTGTGTGAACTGGTGGCCCACAATAATCATCATTAATCGAACGGCTTCCATTAATCATGGGCGGCCACAATTTTTTCTCCGGCGGGGATCAGTTTGCAGCTCCAACAAAACGACATCTTTACTTTTAACAATAAAGAAAGCTAACCAAAACACTACTGAGTCAAACTGAGTTCAGCCGGAGGAGAAACTAATCAGTTCGGATAAAGAAAGAAGAAGAAAAAAATGAGATGAAAAAAAGAGAGGATGTCGACTCACCGTCTTTCCGATGCCGATCGAGCGATTGGAAAGAGCTGAAGCGAAGCGGCGGCATCGCTGGTAGGTATCTCGCCACGTGTAGCGTCGCGATCCATGGATGACAGATGGACGGCTGGGATGGACGAGAGTAGCTCGCTCGAGAAACCAGAGAGGCGTGAGGGCCGTGTAGTTGGCGGAATTCTTCGGCAGATCATCAATATCTCCGCCAATCGCCATTTGACCTACCGGCAACAAGTTACAGGTCTCTCTCTCTCTCCCCGTCCCTTCCTTCTGGCCTCTGGCACTATAAATGAACGGAGTTTATGACGATTTGCAGGAAGAAAAGGGCATTTATAGATGAAAATCTCAAGTCTGACAACAACTTGTACTATTATTAACATGACGATACTTAATAATTCGTAAAATGTCCACATGATAAGTTTAATATCCCTAATTTGTAAAAGAATGAGTCATAGATATCCAAAGTCCGTAAATCTATCTACATTGACTGAATCTGGTCAATTGATCAAGAGCAACACTGGTAATCTTTCAAATCTTCAATCCAAACCGTCCAATTAATTACATAGGATCAGAAGATCTTTAATGTTAAATAGGGTCAGTTTTTTACTGTTAAATATTACAGCTACAGATTCTTGTATTGTTCGGCGGATTCATTAGAATTTTTGTGCCACGTGTTCTATTTATTGAAGCTACTTAGTTACAAGTCTGCAACTGGTTATAGTACAGTAGTTTCAAACTCTTTTAGAAAAAAAAATGTGGTCGCGAGACAAGGAATATGGATTTGGATGAGTGACGTCAGCGCCAGCGACATCTGTAGAGTAGGTTTGATAACCTTCTATCATGCAAAGAAAGATGGACGGTCTGCAGTGCTTACACGTTGGCAAAAACAAAAACCAAGTTGAGTTGCCCTAGTTTGACTGAAATTCCCCTTTCGCCTCAGATGCTGGAAAAGGCAAATTTGAAGTGATCTTCGAAGTCACTTTATTAACAATTTAAGATAATAATGTGAGGAATTGGTTGGCGTATGCAGCCCACCCATCCAAAAGCAAATATAATAACAGTATTAAGGAACAAAATTAGATTTTAAAAGATTAATGTCAGTCTTTGATTTAAATATATAAAAATAATAATTGGATTGTAATTTATTTAATTTTTTAAATTAATATATGAAAAATTCAGACACAGTTTTATTAAAATCCCCACAGATAAGTCTACTACTCTTAAGACACACCAAGATTAAACTATAAGAAGTCAAATCTACAACCGTTCGTTTTCTGAGATAGAAGACAACTAATTGAACTACATTTATATGGATTGTCAATTAATTGTGCATTCATATCATAGTGTTTTGGTAATCTAGATATAGTTTTTTATAGTGTGATACAATAATATCTTTAATATAGCAAATCATTAACCTCGTTAAATAGAATGTTAATAAAAAGTAATGGTATATTGTTATGTTGTTTAAGTTAGATTAACATATACTAACCATTTTTTTTAAAACAGTTAAGAGTAAACTTTCATTAAAAAAATAAGAATTACAAAACATATACTAACCATTAATACTTGATTTTATCTACTTTGTGCACATGTTCCTGTAAAGATATTGGAAAAGATAAAGAAATATAAAGTCTAAGTAAAGAAATGATCATGTGCAGGATACCCGCGTTTTCACTATTTTAAAAGAAATATATATTTTTTAAAATTTTAAATGTTATTAATGGACTCTGAAAGTACATTGATTCACCTTACTGTGATCAGGTCTCGTACACTTGATATTTTTCATTTTAAGTATATTAAAAAATTATTCATAATTAAATTTTATTATTCAATATAAAAGAAATTAAAAAAATTAACATAGAATAAAATGTAGTGTGATTTAAGAACATGAAGCTCTACGGTCACTCACTCAAGTATTAAAATAAGATTTCTCCAATTTTAACTTATTCAAACTTAATTTGTTACTTATTAATATTAAAATATTTTAAAGATAAATTGTCACAGAATAATAATTCTAGATCATATACACGCTGGAAATCTTCTCAAATATCTCTCTTATCTAAAAAAATTAAAAATATGTCCAAAATATCCATTTCGTCGATGCTTTCTCTCCATCCCTGTTCTCTATTCGCTACTGCCATTATGTTAATTATAAAAATCACGTCTAAAAGATTTTAACTATAATAAAATCAAATTTCATATATCGACTATTCATTAATTCATTTGTTATAACACTTTTAAAGACATTCATTTGACACTTTTAAAGACATTCATTTGAAAATAATTTTATGTTGTTATATATATATATATATATATAAGTGTCTGGTAATCGATTTTAACACGGCCCGAGCCTGGTCCGGCACTGGCCTAATCGGGCGGGCTTCGACGAACCAATTTGTGTGAGAGGTTGGATGCAGGCTTTAATCTTGTGTATATATATATATATATATATATATATATATATATATATATATATATATATTAGAGATTTGAGTAGGGTTGAAATTGGGTCGGGTCAGATTTTTTGAAAATCAACTGGACCCGAGTTACTAATATATGGAACTCAATCTGATCCGACCTGAACTTTTGACCCAGACGTCTTGACCCGACCTAACTTGAATTATAACTCAACTCAATCCGAAATTCGACTTGAATTTTGAAGCTACTTTAGCCTACTTTTTATCGGATCGAGTTGGGTCTGATTAACTTAAAAATCTCTCAATCCAATTCAACTCGAATGCAATGCAGGTTTTTGACTTCTCAACTTGATCTGACTCACTGACCCGACCCGTATGATTTTCGGGTTGAGTCATGTGGGTTCGGGCCAAAACCCGACCCTAATTTCACCCCTGGATTCGAGGATGATGTGAAGAGATGGAATTAGAATGATTTGGAGACGATGCGATTAGGTAACTGTCGTTTTTCTTTACTTCTCTCTCCGTGTGATCTTCCCAGTGCACATTCTCTCTCTCTCTATTCAGTCTCTCTCTTGCGCTCTCTCTCTCCATCTATGCAGCTATCTCGAAAATTACTAAATTAAAAGATTAAAAATTTGAAATTTAAACTTATCAGACTTAATCGGGCAGGCTCGGGCTCCGATTGGGCTCAAGCTTCTCCAAAAATGATCTGACTCAGTTTTTTTTTCTTTTTTAACGCCCAGCCTGAGCCCGCCCGTTAAGCAGTACTACAGCACAATATTCTAATTACACTCCTGTGCTGATTCACTTTATCTTATTGCAATATTAAGTTAAAATATTTTTAATAAATTTCATATGTAAATATATATTTTTTAATAAATAAACAGTCACATACTACCAAAGTGCAGCAAATCATTTTGCTTGAATTAACTGTGGTTTATACGGATATTCATAAAAATCTTAGTTCATTTTAAATAGGGTAATTATTTAGACACATGACTTTTTGTAAGAGATATTTGATTTTAAATTTTGTTCTTCAATTTTATGTGGAGGAAACATCATTTTTAAAAAATAAGAGATAAAATCGTAATTTCTTATGAAATTTTAAAATCAAAAGTCTACTAAAAAAGGTCGAATGTCTAGAAGACCACTTTTTAACGGAATCTAAATGAGATCATTTGATGTGAATTCAAGATCACGCAACGTAGGATCTCAATCCACGTGGAAGGAGCCCACAATGGAAATTGACTTCTTTGGCATCTACGAGCAGCAGGAGAGACTATAAAGAACGGATCTCTTGAAATTGACTTCTTTAAGAAAAAATTATAAATTATTCATATGAAAAATGAACTCAAATCTAAAACTTATCATCTAATATAAACATGAAAAATCAAACGGTTTTTAATAAAAATACATAGTTTGAAACTCAAAAGAAGAGTTTCACTTTATTCACTCATTTTCTAGAGCTAATATCGAATAATCATATATTTAAAATAAAATATATATAATAAAAAATTTATTTTAAAAAGGAAGTTTTAAATTCAATTCTCACTTCACTCCATTAATTATTGTAAATTTATCGAATGTGTATAGATAAAGAGACTTGCATTGTTTTGAAGATTAGTCAAATATTCTAAAAGACTTGAAAACCTTAATCATAAAAAATTAAAAAAATTATTTTGAAAATTGAAAATAATTCCATCCCATGGTAAATAAGTGTCAAAATTACATTAAAATTATTAGGACAGTCTGAAGCCTTTGAGATGAAACCCACATGGGTTTAATTTAACTGGTTGCCTCCTACTTCAGAAAGGAGGAGATTGTGGGTTCGAGTCCGCATGGCTTAATTTTTTAGAGGTTGCAGATTCAAGCTCCAGTAGCTTAACCTGAAGTTGTGTTCTAAAGGTAGTGGACTCACTCGTAGAAATTTTACGCTTGATTTCTCATGATTTCCCACACAAATTGTCAAAATTACATTATACATTTATCTATATATAAAATTGAAAATCATTTTTAAATAAATCTCAGATGTCATTGTTATGTTGTCCCGTCAACCATCAAATCGAGAGAGGGGGAAAGCAAATTCGAAAACGGCGACTGGTCTACAATTTGCATGCTATAGTTATTCACTTATTCTAGAATGAGCGTCTCTCACAACTTTTGCTCCAATCTTCATATTTCTGGATCTTTCCTATAGTTCCGGAAGACGCCCGTGGCTGATTATTTGCGTGCAATCAAAATATACGTCGGAGGAATACTTTGTTTATAAATAGATTATCACCAAAGTCACTCTACTGTTAATAATATTTTTAAATTATTTTAATCCTTAATTTTGTAAAATCGAAAGGAAATTATTAAATAGATTTTTTCTAATGGCAATTAGTTCTAATTAATTTATATGATTTGTCAAGTGTTAAAATGCAATTAAGTTTAACTAGTTAACATCTTACTTCAAGAAGTAGGAGATGTCAAGTTCGAGTCTCTATGATCTAATCTAATGTACCATAAAGATAGTGGATATCATCTGTGGAGATTTTACACTAGACTTCTTGTGATTTCCTATATGTAAATTAAAAAAAAAATACAGCTAAATACACTGCAAATTAGAGCGAACCAATTGCTCTTTATCTTGCCTAAATTTTTAAAAAATCTGTGATTTTTTTTATTGACCAAACGTTAAGAACCCACCGCCTAACCTTTGGAAAATGATAAGTACCAAAGCACATACATAAAGCTAATTTTTCTATTTGAGGAAGGCAAAATAGAAAAGAGGGGACCCTTTACTCCTTACTCAGTAAAGTTGCATATGGACTAGCAGCCCAAGCCCAACCCGATTCGCCTTTATTGCATTTTAAGCCTGTGAAGTGTGAACCAAACCATGGCCTGATACTGTGGCCCATTATTTTAAAAGGATGGGCTTGGAGCTAAGGCTGAGTAAAGGGACCAAACAGTCTGTTAAACAATTTTCAAAATAAACTCGTCAAATAATCAGTCATGTATGGCCCCATGCATGCGTTGTTTGTAAGCCTATGGGCTGGAAAGGCCTTTACCTCTCAGGCCCAAATAAAAAATGTGTTGGCTTGGTCAAAGCAGTGGAACCAACTGTTGTGACCCATGTGACTCTACTTCTTAGATGTAAGCAGCAGTTGACAATTAAGACAGCTTTGTTCGGTCACTTGTCTGCAAGTAATTAAAAAAATTCACTTTGAAAAATCCATTCAAAGTAGTTTTTAGATTGCAACAAACCAAAGTTTGGCCCATATGGGGCCCAGATGGTTGGTGGGCCTCATCATGCGATTCTTGTTCACTGGATCATTCCTTGTCGATTGAAGCAAGAAACTGTCCTTCAGAATCTGAATTGGCTCAGCATATGATTAAGTAGTAAAAATACTTAGGGTCCAAAATCTCCAATTGGGTCAAGATAGAATGAAGTCGGGCTTTTGTCAGCTTCAGGTCCATGTCACGTTAAAGGGGCCACCTGGAGCTGATCAAGTCCTTTCAAAATCTGTGATGAGTGGCCCACCCCAATGAAACTCAGTCCAAAAGCCAGATTCGAACAGGGCCAATATCTGTCAACTTAGACCACCTTAGCCCAAATAGGTCCCATTAAACTGAGTCGACCTCTGAACTATGCTCGGATTTTTAAAACCCTTCAAAACCTTTGCCGAGAGACATTGTTGAAAATTTTGAAAAGACCAACGCACGTCAATCTGAGTTTACTCAAAACACTATATAATTCCTTGTTGAGTGAGTTAATGAGTTTTTCTAATTTTTTTATTTTTCAAAAACGCAACTAAGTTTTTTGACTCGATGAGATTTCGAACGGTGTTTAAGTTTTGAGTTTTCGGACATTGATCGAAACTCAGGGTTTGGGATCAATTTATTCATTCAGACAGGACACATCGAACTATTCGACCTAAAAATGGACCCAAACCATAATTTTTGGTTCACACCTCTTGCACCAACTTCTCCTGCCTGTCCTACCCTTGTTCATGACAAGAACTAATTACCATAAACATGAGAGTCTGATATCTAGTCTGTGAGTGTTTAATTTGGCCCATTTATAATTTTCTCTTTTTTCCATTTGATGGTAGGAAGAATTGAAGCATCGAATTATTTTGATCATAGGTTTTCTTTGGTAGAGATGATGAATAGTTTTATTAAAAAAATTAATTATAAACATAATCTATGACTCGTATAAGAGGATTATATAAGGCTATAAGAAATTAAACGCAAACAATTACAAAAAAAATCCTAAATAAAACTTCAGAACCAAAAATCCTACCTCACCCATAATAAAAGTAATAAACTCAAAGAAAAGACTCCACCACCACTCACATAATTTTATGAACTCTCATATTCATCAAAAAATCAATCTGATAGGCAAGTGTCTAGTCTCCCTCACGATGTTAATCAATTTCCATAGAAGATTCTTCTTATTGCTTGTCTAAGTGATAACATCAACCAAAGTTGACACATGTTGTGCGAGCCCAAATCGTTTGCACTAGCACAACTACTCTATGCTTTAGTTAGCTTGAATAATGTTTTTCTGTGAAAAATATTCGACTTGAATGTAAAAAAAAATTGTGGGTATGTTCACCAAATTTCACAATTTTTAAGATATTTTTAACAAAAAAATGTTTTAAATTAATTTTAAATATAAAAGTTTGTCCTTTCTTATGAGAAGGATCACATGTTTGAATTGTTGGAAACTTGGAATCGACCGTGTGGGCATGTATTATTTAGAGTGTCAGATTAATTCAGTCTTTTTCCATTCAATGTCCCACGAATTGTCCTTTTCTGTCATGTTCGTTGTACTATTATTTCACTAAATGTTTTTCACCCATTGTAAGAAGGTAGCCTTAGAGATCTCATAATTTTTTATAGTAGACTTCGTATTTTTACCTGGTCTATCAATCTCATCATCTTCCTTTGAACCACTGATCCCATCTATCTGATTTCACAATTTTTTTTTGGTAGGCCATCAGCCTATTTGATGCCCTTAGGATCCAAACCTGCAACCTTGTGGTTGCAACCAATTTTGTGACCGGTGGCCTATCAAATGAAGCTATCAAATCTTAAGTTTGTCGTGTGAAAAGATCACCCTTATGCTCTGGGTGGTGTACTCAAGATTCTTTCTAGCTGTCTCGATCGCTTTGTCGATTGTTCCTATGTTTGCTTCGAATTTTCAAATGAGATTGTTTCTTCACCGATTTTTACAAATAAGTTATCAAAATTCATCTACTCTAAATTTTATGAATTTCGAAACTAATTTAAGTGATAAGGGTATACTTTTGGACTTAAAAAATTGTCTCCAAAGAAGTAAGAGGGAAGACTAGTTTTCCTAAATTCTTTGGATACGATTTTTTAAATAAAAAACTATAATCTTTTCTCTTAAAATCAGCACTTGAGTTTATAAAATTCAGAATAAATGAATTTTGATACCTTATTTGTAGAAATCACTTAAGAAACGGCATGTTTGAAAATCGGAGCCAAGACTTTATCGGCTCACCGATTTCACACGTTGGTTTTTTTTTTTTTTTTGGTACAAATGGGTGGAGGGTAAATAGGAAAATTCATGAAAATCCATGTCACTTAAACGATTTTGCTCGTGTGAAGATGGCACAGTAGAGTTGGTATTTTTTTAATACGTTCCTAACCCTCTAATTATAAGATGTTTTATAAAGAAATTAACAGTTCAAGAAGCCGAAGATGAATTGAACCCTACAAATAGTGAGAATTATTTGCAACCTCAGATGAGTGGATTGGATCTCACACACGTGGGACATGGTATGAAGAGAAAACCACTAAAATAAAAATTATCAGTAGCGGGTAGTATGCAACATGGGTTTAAAAATCGGTTACGTCGATATATTGGCGATATCATTCTCTCTTCTTTTTCTTTCAAATATCGGTTGGAAATTTTGTTTTAATTTTTTCTGAATTAAAAAAACAGAAAAATAATCTCTCTTTTTTTTAAAAAAAAAAATCTGGAAAAAAATATAATATTAGCTGATATCTCTCCAATTCAGCTAAATATCGCCGATATATTGGTGAGCCCCATGACCGATATTGAATTAAAATAAAAGAATTTCAAATCGATATTTATAATATCAGCCGATAACACTATATTATACATGTACAACTGATGCATATCGTATCATCCGATATCTATCTACCTATAAAAATCTAATACCCTTATCTATACTTTAGCCTATGGGACTATGCCATTTCCCTTTCATACAATGACATCTGGTCTCAATTATTCTTGGCGATAGATGGAATTCTTGGTCACTGTATAAAGAAAATTACAGCACAATGTATTAAAAATCTTACAAAAATTATTAGTACAGTTCCCACTTGGAGAAAATTAGAGCTCACTACAGATATGTCCAAGAGTACAAGAAGAAATAACAAGGAAAAAAATGATGTCCACTAATTTATGCTGTTGACTCTTTGAGGAAGCTAACCTAAGCAGTTAAGACTTTGGTAGTAATTAATTTTTAACTTAGATTTAGTTTTAAAAATCAAATTAAACGGCTCAATTTGATTCAAATAGGTGTTTAAGACAATTCAGTCTTACCCATATGGATGTAGCTCAAATGGTTTCCTCCCACTTCAGGAAGTGGGAGGTTGTGGGTTTGAGTTCTATAGCCTAACATTGGTGTGTCTTATGGATAGTGGATTTACCTGTGGAGATTTTAATAGAACTGTTTCTGAATTTTTCACACGTAAATCCATAAATAAAAAAAACAATCCAATCTTTTAAATAGTTCAAATTGGTGAATTTTCTTTAGGGTTCAATAACTTTACTAACTGAATCACTTCAAAATTCATTCGACTCATGCCCATTCAAACAAACTCACTCCTGGTTAAATGTCAACATGGTTACTGGTTAGACTCAGTTTGTCTTTAAAACTTAAAAAGTATTTTCTGATGGTTTAAACTTTAAATGGCTTTCAGCCACCATTACAGTGAAGGAGTAGCAGGAGCCACCTGGTTTGACCATCGAGGGAATTGATTAAGACACTCCGGTGTTATTAATAGTATATTTTTTTTATGATGAAGAAATTCAAGATCTCATCTTTTTCCGAGTATTAGAATATCAGATAAAACTTCGGATACATACAGTTCCAGTAAGTTATGGGTATCGATCGAATAAGTACGAGATTCGAACATCGTACCTTTAATTTCTAAGCCAAAGTAATTAACAGTTGAGTTACCTCGGCGCTGCTAATAGTTCAATCTCTTCATTTTATAACAAATTGAAAGACCAACTTAATATGGGAG
This sequence comes from Chimonanthus salicifolius, assembly GCA_013350335.1. Classification (NCBI taxonomy): domain Eukaryota; kingdom Viridiplantae; phylum Streptophyta; class Magnoliopsida; order Laurales; family Calycanthaceae; genus Chimonanthus; species Chimonanthus salicifolius. Next base: position 7,535,079 of record CM023535.1, on the reverse strand, counting down.
AAAAAAAGTTCTAATTTATTAAGACAAGGTGTCCATATCAATTCTCCAATTCAGTTGAAAGAAATCTAGAAATTGTTGATGGAATGATGGCCCCATCCGAGTTTTTAGAATTGAGCCGATTTATCTTTAAGATTCAAACATCCAGCCGGCTTGCAAATGGATATGTTTGTGGTCCAGGCCTTAATTCACCTCTCCATGGAATTTAACAGAGTCAGGGGTCGCTTCGGCCGATATGCATATCGGCCGAAATATCAGCCGATAATTTTCTCTCACCCGATTTTTCCATTTTCTGGCATTTCTCTCTCATCCGATATTCAAAATCATGAAAAACCGTACCGGTTTTTGTTTTTTTTAAAAAAAATTCAAATAAATTTTAAATACCGATTTTTATGCATATCGGCCGATATGGTGACCGATATTCGGTCCGAATGTCGGTCATATCGGCCGATAACCTTTTTTATTGGCCGATACATATCGTATCGGCCGATATCGTTCAGCTCTGAAAAACCGAAATATATTGGCCGATACGATATGTATCGGCTGATATTTCGACCCCTGATGTGAATCTTGTGGAGTTTTAGAATTTTTTTAAAAAAATCTTCAATATTGATTTTTTAAAACAAAAAATCGAGTCCAAAATAAGCTGAAACACCATATTTTCCGACTCGTTAAATGCTTGATATAAAATTTTCCAGCAGCATTAAAACTTATTTTCCGAAAGAAAAAAGAGATAATTTTTTTAAATAATGAAAACACATCTTATTATAGATCATGTATCCCCATTTTATTATTATTCAAGAAAATTATTTAAAGACTATTCATTGGAATTTAAATGGGCCTAAGAATAAAAAAGTATTAAATTTATAGTTGCTTGTCATGTCTTTAATTTTCACTTCCAAATTCCAAGCCCTGATTTAGGTCTTGTTAATATAATTACTACGACAGGTGATAATGAATCGTACCATTGCATGCTCTTAAGTTCATATTTTGTATATAGATCTTTATTTATTAAGTTCATTATAAGAAATCTCTACATTTTCAATTATTATACTTCTATCTTGACATTTCAAATTAATTATAATTAAGTCATTATAATGTTAATACATTTACTGCTTGTGGATGAATGATCAATAAATCTTGTGGAGCCCACTCAGACTAACACCAATAAATCAAAATGTGTGAGACATGCAAAACACAAAGTAAATAGTTGATAGGTCAAGTTAAGCCTGCCAAGTTAGAATTTTATAAGTCAAAATTAGAAGGCTAAGAGGAAATATATTATCAAATTCTCATGCATATAATTATGAGAGGTTAGTTCGATCATCAATTCTCACTGTTGTTTGTAGAAAGTTTTGAAATGAAGTTCCTTCAACATAAAAAAGAGTCACTCCTCGTAATTTATACTCGACATACTCTTGTATTGGCATAATAAGAACCTTATTGGAAGTGATTTTCAAATTTATTTTAAACTTAAAGATTTTGTTACAATAAAGTATAATTATAAGAACTTAAACAAACACAAATTAAAACTTAGAGGGATGGGCCCCACTTAACGATAAAAAATTATATAGATGAACAAGTAATCATGTAGGTTATCTAAATTATAAAAAATTGATTCAATAGATTATCATAACAATTTATTTTTAAGACTTAGAATAAATATCTGATTAAATGTTTTTACTTAATATGATCAATCTAATAATAGAAATGCATCAAATAATTATTATAAAATATTGTAAAAATATAACAATTTAACCGGTTAGATTCACCATAAAAAATCTAGCCTTTATGCATGGTACCTATTAACGGATATAGTTGACTTCAATTTGTATTATAGAATCTTAATTGACTGGTATTGTATTTCAGTTGTAATCTCTAAATCATGGGACTCTTATTCTTATAAATTGGGTTATCGATGGAAAAGAATATGAGCAATTTTTCTTTAAAGGCCAACGATCCTCACACCGGCACTTTGTGTATATAGACACGAGTTTTACCATGATGCCTATTTTACCCTTCACCTGCTGTATCGAAAAAATTTGGAATGTCAAAAATCAGCTCACCAATCAGATCCTTTACTAGTTTTTGGTGAGCCGATTTACTGTTTACGGATGATTCGGATAGCCGATTTTATTATTTACAGGTGATTCAAAAAGCATATTTTACTGTTCATGAATGATCCGGTGAGCCGATTTTATTCTTGACGAGCCAATGTCTGACATTCTTATTGTTTTACATTTTCGATATGACATATGAAGGACAAAATAGACATCACAGTAAAACTCATATCTATATATACAAAATATTCATAAGAGGATCGCTCACCTTCTTAAAATTATACAATGTGGAAAATGCTAGAACTTAGTATTTTTTTTCCTACATTCATTGTTTAGGTTAGGCTGTTGCTTCTTTTTTTTCCATTTAGAGGGTCACAATCTTTATCAGGGAAGAAGTTTAGAAACATGGAGCAATCACCAACTTTAGGAGCACTGATTGGGGGTGGGCCCCAACCATTAATAGATGATGGGTTAGGTGGATAACGTAAACGTGAACCTGGCTTCTCGTTGTTGGTTCATGGGCCTACTAAACGTACATCATATGCAAAAAAAATTTAAGTTGATAGGATTTTTTTTTTTTTTTGGTACACTTTATTAATTAATTAAGAGGCCTTACCGTTTATTTACAAGATCATCAAATAAATAACCATTTTCGGTGAGGCAGCAATGATTTAAGAGTTACGATGCAATGATTTAAAAATCAGTTCATGAATCAAACTTTTTTTCAATCTTAATCAAATCCATGCGATCAATATAATATTATTAATAGTATAAAATTATTAATGAGAATTTAAAAAAAAAACTGAATTCTCATGTGAAATGAAAAATTTATCTCGTGTGAAAATGTGTACCCCTAATAAATTACAAGTACATTACTATCAACCAAAATGACGTTTTGAATTGTTTATATAACTCATCTACAAAAAATTAATCTAATTGGAATAATTATATTAATATAATTTACAAGAAGGCCAAATAACACCATGTTTTGTTGAAATTAAAAGGACTAATAAATGACAATGAAAGTACGAAACACGTCAAAGTTTACTCATATATTTTTCTATTTTTAAGATTGTAACTTTGATGTGACGCTGGGCCTCTTTTGCAATCGCTCTCAAAGCAATAAAAGTGAAATGATCATTTCATAAAATTTTAAATCAATAATTAAAATTAATGTAATTTATAAATTCAAAATAAAAAAGAAAATGGGAATAAATATGTCTTCTTTGAGAAAATATCTTTTATAAATCAATTCACAAAATTGATTCAAAATTTCAATCACATGTTTTTTTTTTTAATATGATATTCTCAACTCACGTTGGAGGTGAGATTAATCTCACTGAACATGTATAAATCTTCCAACACACACATCAATTGAGTCAATAGAGAAGTATCCTTAGTAAGGGAGATTAAGGAATTATTGATGGGTTTGGAAGTATCCTTCTCTCAGATTAGTAGATCAGCTAATGGGGTAGCGGATTTTCTCGCAAAGAATGGTGTAGAGGGGGTGACCCGTAGCACTTTCTTTACCCCGGCTGAGTAGTTTTGTTGGTCTGGGTCTTGTTGTTGCTTTTAGTTGGGTTTTCTCTTTTTCTTTTGGTGGGTGGGGGCTTATTTCTCATAGGCTACCATCCCTCTTCTTTCTCCTTGTACTGTAATCGTTTTACTTAATGGAAGTTTATTCTTAACTGTTTCAAAAAAAATTGAGTCAATAGAGAATAACTCCATGAAAAGTGGTATAAAAGAATTTAACGTAAATCAAATTTAAAATCTCATTTTTATAAGACCAGCATCTTTACCGTCAAACCAACTCTTTCAGTAATTTTTCAATCTATCTTTTGTATTCTAATTTTTCTATTTTTTGAACGTGACTGAGAATCAAAGAAATTATTTTTTTATTGGTGAGTGACCCACTTGTGGCTTATGCCACCAAGTTGAAGTGGCTTTGGGTTTTAAAATTGTACTTTACAATCAGGAGTTTCTTTCAGAAATTATACTTTTTCAATGGAATAAAATAGTCATTTAATAAATTAAAATAATAAGAAACAGAAAAAAAATCCAAATTAAGGCACAGTTAGAAGAGCTGAAGTCTAGGTGTTATACATGGAAGAAATTAATATTAAAATCTACTTTATAAAAACTAATGGACTTTCTTTAGTAACTTGCACTCTTTGATAAGATCTAAAATCGAAAGTATATATCTTTCTTGGAGTTTTCCGAGTGAATCGTGCTAGGTTTGAGAGACTAACTTCATTGACTTGACTCACTTTTCATAATATTTTTTTATGAGAACGAGTTAATTGATTATATCTGGCCTCACTTATTTAGTTTGCCTTGAAGATAATGTGTATTATTCGTAGTTTCTCAGTATGTAAAATCATTATTGGCAAAAAAATTACTTCAAATTTTAATTGACAGTAAATTCATTCATCTTTATAAAACTACAGTAAAAATGAGGAATTGATCAGGCACACCAACTAATTTAACTTTAGGACACAAAAAATAATAAAATATTCATTTTATTCAAACAAATAAGAAAATAAAAAGACGAGGGATTGAAAAAAAGTACAAAATAAGTATTTCACTTATTTTTTGTGTACTAATGATAAAGATATTGATGCAGTGATTACTTTTCTAAAAATGATATCATACAATTATTTCTCAAAGACAAATCCATCAAGATTTTCAAAGTTTAAAATAAAATGATACTAGAATGTAATTAAAATTAAATTTTAATAATATTTAATTATTTTAAATTTAACTCAAACTCAGTCGCGTGGTTCTCATGAGTCATGAGGATGAGAAGAGACTGATTGATTGAATCGTTCCTTTGACACGTCTTAATTGACAAGCGACTTAAAACACTTCAGACGAGTAAAGCTTTTCCTCACGGTTTTCTTGTCATTCTCAAATATGAAAATACAAGCAAATCATCAAATCCTCTCTCCTCCCTTTTTTTTTTTTCTAAGTTTTTTCATTTCTTGAATCTATTATTACTGATTCACTGGGAGGAAATGTTTTACTCTAAAAAAGTTTGGGGATATGAAAAATACCTTCGAAAATTGATATTCTATATATATTTTTTGACAATCAAAGTGTCTAGATTTTTTTAGAGCTTGAATAATTTTCGAGCATGTGCAAACCTTTTTATTTACATTTCACACATATTCAGTAGTTTTACTTATAATGATCTTTTGAGGTAGAGTAAGAAACTAAGATTCGAAGTAATTAAAATTTTAAAAACTTCTCATGAGATAATGCCATCTAATCAGTGAATTTAAATTTAATGGTAAAAAAATAAAAAAATAATTATTTTTGTTATAATGACTCAAGGGCTCCACATATCATGAATTTACATCTCCCATCACTAGTAAGTCATACATGCATCTAAAAGGAAAGTGTTAAACCCAGAGGTACAGATATCGGCTTTTCAGTGTCGATCTATATCGGCCAATACGTATTGTATCGGCCGTACGAATTACTTCTCCGCCGATATGGCCGATATATCAGCGATATATATATCGATTCGATATCGGTTGAGAAGTACAATATCGGCTTGTTTTTCTATAAAAAAAAAAAATTGAAAATGGTGGTGGGTCTGAGTTGATATCTCGATATCGTTTTCAAATTTTTTTTTTTGAAAAAATAGTTTCCTTTTGAGTTTTTATTTACTTTTTAATTCAAAAAACATAAAATAATAAAAATTACCGATATTTACAAAAAAAAAAACAAAAGAGGAGAGAGAAATTTATCGACCGATATATTGGCCAGGCCGAATTTTGGACCCCTGGTTAAACCCAAATAAGAATTACATTTTTATTTATTTCTGTGGTGCTTCCTTTGATTAGTTATATTTGTTTCTAAAATAGTTAACCATTTTAAGTAATAAATAAATAAATTTACTTACAAGTTTGATATCTTAATCAATTTTTTAAAATTTAACAATTTGTAACTTGCCATTTTAAGACAATGTTACTGATTCCATTTGTAACTTGCCATTTTAAGACAATGTTACTGATTCCCGTGATTTACCACACGTAAATTAAAAAAAAAATTCTAATGAATTATGATTTTACATAGATGCAACATGGCCGGACCTAACTTGAGTCCACAGAAAATAACCCATAAAACCCTAGGAGGCGATCTTCTTGAGAAAGGTTTTATTATTGGTACTATGTGATTTTTTTTATCTTGATAAATCCAATGAGATCATACATTCACACGTGATTGTCTATGTACGTAGAGATAAGGTCGATCACGTAAAGTGATGATAGGTCTCTTCAAGTCTTTTTTACATTAATATGTCATTTATATAAAAAATTATTATGATTGAAATAATTAAATTATATTTTTAAAACTCTTGAAATTTTATTTTTAAATTATAAAAAAAATATTTCAACTGAGTCATCACCATCTTTTTAATAAACCCTATTTATAAATGTATCGATTTTTAATCCCTTTATATATCGACTGATATCTGATATATATTGCTGTCGATCTCAACTGATATTGATTGTTTTAATTAAAAAAAATATATATAAAAATAACAGAGAGAAATGTAACCGCTACCATTTTTTAAATCGGAGTTGGCTTTAGATCAAGAAGCTCCTCTTATAAAAGGAGATATTGAGTTCGATTTACGTTTAAATTTCTTGAGGCTATTTTTTATGGAGTTACTCCTCATTGTTTGAATCAATACGTGTATATAGAGAGAGATGTGCACATACCTTCAAGAATTAGTTAAGTAAAGTCCTCTACATATGAGACATCTCAACACATTTAATCATAAAATAAAATACATGATTGAACATGCAAATGCAAGTGAACCTTTCAATGTAAATCAACACATGTAGACTGTGGCGTCTAAATTATATAATTTGAAGCATATTTATTAGATATTTTAAAGACAACATTTTATTTATTTGAGATCTAATTTAAATTTAGTTATGCTAATTTAATAATTTTAAAAAATATGTTATATTTAAATATATGTCATAATATCATATAATTTGTTAGAAAAAAGAAAGTGCAGATTGAACCGAATCACTCCTCGTTCTTCTTTTTCTTCCGTTTCCATTTCATTTTAACTCTGCAAATTTTCCCGGTTCTCTACTTTCATGCATGTAATCGAGTGACTCTCTCTCTCTCCCCTTTCTTCTCTTAAAATACCGAGTGTTCTTAGTTTTTAACTACAGTGCCATTCCTTTTTCCTTTCCTCCGCTGCGGGCCCACCGAAATTAAATTGACTCACTCTACAGTTCCAAGTCCCAAATCCTCTCTACTTACGTGTTTCAGTCATTTCTTTTCTTTCTGGTGTGAAATACCACATGGGTTTTTGGTTGCAATTCGTCTTTTATTTCTGAGTTGCAGGTTTCCGCATTTCCCTCTCTTTCGTACATGTTTGAGCTTTCGGTTCCCCTTAAGGTGTGTAAAATTGAAATGATTTTTTTTTTCCTTTTTAGACCTGTTTTGTCTATCTTTGATACGTATATGAGCGTTCAGTTCTCATGTTATTGTGAAACTTCAGGTGGGTTTTTGGTTTTTGCTGGAGTTATTATTTGATTCCTGAGTAGTGGAATTGAGAAGAGAATTTTACCATGGAAAACGGCAGTTCGAGGCCTCTACTTGGATGGGACATTCATGGGTTTCATACCTTGGAAGGTAAAATTGGATAAAGATCGAATCTTTTGTTACTTTCTCAAGTGATCTGATGTTTGTGGTCAGTTTGCCGAGGAATTGGGCCATTTTGTGTCTTCTTTTTGAGTTCTCTGTGTTGTGTTTTGTTTTAAATAAATAAATTTCCAGGGCATAGTCTTGTAGGGATGTTGAAAAAGAATATAATGGTTAGTGGTCTAATAGCTAGTCTCTGTTTGTTCAGCTTCTTGTATCGGATTCATACCTTGGAAGGTAAAATTGGATAAAATCAATTTACTTCGTCGTCATCATCATCTAAGCTGCTTATCTCATCTATTACTGTTGTTGTTGTTGTTGTTGTTTTTTTTTTTGAAAGGTTAATATATTAAGAAAGGGAAAGGCACCAGACGTGCAAATACAAAGGGAGGACTACTGTTGTTGTTGTTGTTATTATTATTATTATTTCAACTAATCAGATGTTTTAGTTCTATTCATCAAGGAATTGGGGCTTTATATGCCTTTTCTTTCAGTTCTCTGTATTGCATTTTAGAAAATTCTTTAAGGGAATTATTTTAATGGTAATTGATAAATTTCCATGGTCTAGGAATCATAGAAATGTTGGAGAGGAATGTAATTGTCTAACTGACAATGGGTGATCTCTGTTAGCTTGAATTTGTATATGGATTTTGTGTCTTGAATTGATTGCACTAACAGAAATTGCGATCTGTTTTAGCTTGAGTTGCTGAGAATTTTTAGAAAATTGTAACAATTGCATAATTTCATTTTGGATGTGCTTTTTGTTTTTTTAGTTCCTTAAAGGGCTCCATTTGATGTAACTAAAATAAATTATTTTCCTAGAAAATAGCTATTTTCAGCTAAAAATAGGAATAGTTTTAGGTTTTTTTTTTTGGGCTAAAAATGATGATATTCCTGGAGTCTTTTCCTTTCCATGCATTGAGAAGGAGCCTTTAGGTCATATAGTTGGGCAGGCACGTTTGGACAGAGAGCTGCTAATGAGAATTGGCTTTGCTGGAAAGTTATTTACTTATTTGGCTTCTTGTCTATGAAGGATTGTACGAGTGTGCTGGCCTGCTTTTCTACAAACACATTGGGAATGCATAATGTCTATGAGTATGTACATATATTTGGTACATGCCTGATTTTACTTGGTTGGTTGCTGCATTTAGTGATCCAGTCCATGACATACCATGATGACGATGATGATCATTGAAGCCGTTAACTCATCGAGTTGGGTTTGGCTTTCTAAATTCTACTTTTTTCTACTCAGCCCTATAATGATCGTGGTGTCTATTATTCCACATGCTTTCTCACCCCAATAGTCCAAGTCTTTAACCATTATCCCTTCCGGTATTTTGTACCTATAATCCTTAAATTCTTTGTTCTCGGGCGATTCCTGATATTTGTGTATGTGCCAGAACTATCTCCAATGAACAGTAGGCATCCACATATGAAACATATAGATATGTATGCATCCTATGTACATGTTGTAGATTTAGTTGTCCATGTCATGACATCCATGTTAATGATTATTATCCCATCCATTATGGGGTTGTCCTTTTGAATGCACTTTCCTATTCTTCTAGTGCACTCTACTAGCAACCCTTTGATTTTTCATATTGGGGCTATTTCCGCGAGCCATCATAGACAACGCTTCTTTATCTTTCTCCTATTAACAAACGTTGAGGTGGCATTTATATGTTTCCATGTCTACGAAAATGGGAAAGAGGAATGACTTCCCCATATTGCCCAATAGGAAACTAGTTTCATTGCAAATCCGCCCTTGGAGAGGAAATACATTTTTATGTACAAGAGTCAAGACAATTTTTCTCCAGAAATTTGGTTTTCAGCAAACATGAGAAGATGAATGTGGAGTTGCATGCTTTATGGAGAGGTGTTTTGGCTTTGGAAGAATTGGGGGCTGTTGGAAGTATCTTAGAAGGGGATTCCAAGCTTGTTGTGGGTTGGGCCTTGGAGTCTCCTTGTCCTTGGTCTTATTTGGATAAGATTGATAAGATTCGTCTGTCCATTCAGACTTATGGGTATTTGGTCTCTTGGGCTCCCCGCTCTGCAAATTCGAGAGCCGATGAGTTGGCTCGCTGGGGTGTGACTTTAGTGTCAGAAATTGTTCATAACTTTATGTAATTTCTAGGGGTAGTTTCTTATCTTTTTTTTGGTGGCTGTCTTCTTCTGCCTGCTTTGATTTCTTGTATATGTTCTCTCTTTTTCGATAATGAAGTTATCTTCAAAAAAAATAAAAATAAAAAAATGAGAAGATGAAATGGAGAACAACCTTGCTTTTTGCAAAGATCCCATTTTTTTTTTTTTTTTCGCTCTAGTGCTGGTTTTCATTGAGAATTAGTTTTCGTCAAATGCGCTAATTTTTATGTTTTATCTTTTCCTGTTACTCCAACACATGCATCTTAAGACGTGTATCTGCATATTTTCATTGTTATCTAGTTTGCATTTTGTCATTGCCCAAAATTCAACTCTACATAGCATGAAACGGCTGTTACTTGGTGTGGTATTCATCTAGAACATAATACTCTAGTTTGCTGAGGCTTTTCCTACCCAGCCAAATCAAACCCTATGTTTGTTTAACTATTGCATCCAAGTATCAAAATCTATCACAGTGTTGCACCAAGTCAATATTTATTTTAATTTGTTCATCCTCCCCACAGTCATATCTGCTAAAGTTTTGCGCCAAGTTTTCTATCTTTATCCTACAAGCTTTTATAGAATCCATCTCAAGGGCTGTTTTCCACAATTCCAACTTAATATTTAGCTGGTTTCTTGTCTGATTGACTAGCACTGCATTGTCTGCAAGCAACACACACACACACACACACACAAAATAATAATAATAAAATCTTGGATCTCTGATATTAAGTTCTCCATAACTAATGTTAATAAAGTAGGGGCTCAAAGAGGACCTTCAGTGAGGTCCAACTCCAACTTGGAACCCTGTCTTCTCTCCGCACTATTTTTACACTCACTGTCAGTATTTCATACATAAATTTCATATTGTTGACTCTTCATACATATATTGTATACTGTTGATGCTTCGTACATGCATTTTATACTGCTGACATATCCACTAAGGATTACGTCTTCAATGTTTGCCAAATCATGTGCATGTGGATATGCATATTATCATGGAAAGCTACTGTCTAGGAGCTACAATTCTCTCTTTTTCAAAGTTCCTTGTATGTTTCTGGAGGTTCTTTCTGTGTGGGTTGGATGCATTTTGACCCCAGCAAATGTCTTTTGAATGTCTTCCATTCACTTGATAGGTAATATACTTTACTACCGTTAGGGTGACTCAGTTTCAGGATTGCATTAGAGTTGCCTCCTCGAATGTGTCAGCATGTGGGAGTGGTTGCAACAGAAAACATGAAAAACATTCTGTATTGATTTTGAAGAGAAAACTATTGGGATATTATATCTAATGAAAAAGTGTTTTATCTCATCATCATCAAATGCCAAAATCCTATCTACCCGTGGTCCGCTTTTTTAGTTCTATTTTTCCATTTGACCCTATCATGAGCCCTAATGCCAGTCACATCTTTCTTCATCCATTCCCTCCACGTTTTTAGTAGTCTACATCCTCTTCTTGCACATGTGATTTGTAACCTTTCACCTCTTCATACTTTGGTCGTCTCTGATCTTCTGCTTACATGACCAAAACCACCTTAGACGAGTTTATCTTATTTTGTTATCTATTGTGGCTATCTTTAGATAAATTATAAATTGTCCCTGATGTGATCATTTCTAACTTTATCTTGTAGAGTTGATCTACTCATCCAATGTAGCATGCAACACTATGCTCCATATAGCATTGCTTGCCTAATAACTGTTTTATAAAATTGTCCCCTTAAACAATGTGGAACTTTTTTGTCACACAAGACTCCACTTGCTTGTTTATATTCTGCCCACCATGTTGCCATCCTATCAGTATATCTATTCCGATCCTTCGTGAAATTTTACGATAGAGCCCAAGTATCTAAACTTTTTGTAGTGCAATACTAGGTTATTTCCAATTTTAATTGGTTTGGCCTCCCTATCTTCTATTTCATTGAAGTTACATTCCATGAATTCAGTTTTTGATCTTTTGATTTTTAGACTATTTGTCTCAAAAATTTTCCTCCAACGTTCCAATTTATTATTAAGTTGTTGTTTCATGCCCAAATTAAAACTATATTGCATGCTAGAAGCATACACTATGGATCTTCATCTTGGATTCTTGATATTAATTTATCCACCCCAAATTCTCATTGGAATAGAATCAATAGCATACATCAAAATGTCCTTCATCCATCCTGTCACTTAGATACATCAAAAAGCACCAATATTTGTTTTTTTGTATAGCATGTTGGCATACCAAAGGATTATTCCTCAGTCAATTGATTGTGTACAAAGCTTTACCTGTAGTTCAATATATTCTGATCTGATCAGACGCTCACTTTTCCCCTTGCTTCATGGGCAGATTTGGATGTTGAGAAGATGAAGGAGGAAGCTGTTTCAAGGTGGCTCCGGCCGAATGAGATACATGCAATATTGTCTAACCATCAATATTTTAACATCAATGTCAAACCAGTTGAATTGCCAACAAGTAAATGCTTGTTATGATCTCCTTAGGAAATACTTTACACTTGGAAACTTCTAATGGGTTCTGCTTCTTATCTTTGATCTCATTTCGTAATCTCCTTGCCTTAGGAAGCTAAGGAGTGTAGAAAAAGAAAGTATTTCTTCTTTTGACAAGCTTCTGGTTAAATAAGTGATGATTTGATTATTCTGATATTTCTTTCCTTTTGATGTAGGTGGTACAATTCTTCTATATGATCGTAAAATGCTAAGGAATTTTCGGAAAGATGGACACAGCTGGAAGAAGAAAAATGATGGGAAGACTGTAAAAGAAGCTCATGAACATTTAAAAGTATGACATTGCACTTTATATGTTGTATGTTATTAGCTTTCACATGCATCTTGCCTAATGTTGTTTGTCAAAACACGGGAAGCAAAAAAAATTCTTCTTTTTCTGCCACAAATTATGATGTGCCCATATTATTCTTTTGGGTCGGGAAAGTCAGACTTAGGTTTTCCATGTATAAGCTCACCACAGAATGTGCTCTCCCTGGATTTCTTGTTCATGCAAAAACAGTGCGATAGATAACCACCCATCATGCTAAATATTCAAAATAATTGCAATTTAAGTGCATACTGATGCACTTTAGAATAGTTACAATTTACAGGTATCCTTTGTTATTATTATTTTTTGAGCGGTAACAAAGACGATTTATATTAATAGAGGAATAAAACATACAAGTACATCAAGATAAAAAAGGGTCTACAAGGAGTAGACCATGAACACAAATACACGTGAGAAAAACAAAATCAAAACATCCATATAACAAATACAATCAGTTGAGCTTCAGTCATGCTCTAATTCCTCATATCTCAAAGATGAAAGACGCCAAAGATTGGATTGTCGACTTCGTTCTTTGCAAATAAATCTGCCACACCATTAGCTGTGCGACTGACTTGGGTGAAAGATACATCAAGCTCCGAAGGGAGAGCTCTAATCTCCCTAACTATAGTAATCAATTTTAAGAGGGATCGCTTCAGTCATTTTGCCCATTTGATTGCATTTGCCGAATTCCCTTTTATCACTAGTTTTCCAAACTCGGAACATGTCCAAATGGTCAAAGCTCTTCTAATACTGAGGAGTTCCACCTCGTTTGAATCTCTAATCTCCATCGACTCAATGAATACTGAGGATATATGGCCGTTATGGTCCCCTAAGAACACTTCCTATCCCTCTTGGTCTCGATTTTCCCCTAGAAGCTCCATCCATGTTGAATTTCAAAACACCTTGTTGAGGAGGGGTGTAACGCCCCGCCCCTTTCTACAGCCTAAACGGGTCGTGGCCCGCTTAACTGCAGGTTGAACGGGCATCACCCAACGCATTATGCATTTAACGAGTCTTACATCACAGATTTGTGGCTGGGGGAAATGAACATATATATATGTATATATATTTTTAAGATTATGAATAAAATAACAAAGCCATCAAATCCTTCAAGCCCAACTACACATTGCACAAATCTTAATGTCATCCACAATAAAATGAGAGAAACAACATCTTCTATTAATATCAAGTCTAATCTCACTGCTCACATTCCATTTCATAAAATAAAACAAAAATGATATCCTCAAAGTTCTCAATTTATTCAAATCAACTAATCAAGTATCAAAAATGAATATTACCAAATAAATAAATTCAATCGCATGAAACCACAACTATGCTAAGAAAATACACATTCATCCTTGACTTAGTATCACGTCACCACCTCCGAGAGTTGAATTGCCACTCCTCAGCTATCACCTGAAAAACTGTTAGGGAGTGAGCCTCACTTGTCCATGGATCATCAGCTCAGTAGGGGTACAAATAAACAATAGGAAACCCATATACAATAATATTCAATATAAAAAGGCGGAATATCAAACACCATTCAACATCACATAAACAACACACACATGAACACCACAACATAACCCACATAAACGTATCTATCTTAATATCATACTCATAACACTCATATCCATCAATACATCCTAGTTCTAAGCACTAGATCATCAACTTAACTAACTAAAGAGTGTAACTTATCACACTATCAAACTCCACAAGGACTTAATTCACCTGGTATAGTGATTACTCAATCCATTTTATAGACAACGCATTCGTTCATTTGCTCTCGATATGGGATTAGTGAAAACCTCACCCCTCACCCGCAACCTGTCAATGAGGTAGCTCGCCAGTGTGGTAGCCTATGCTCATCCATCATCCGCCCCCATCATCCCCCTACTAGGACTGTTGGGTTGTTGGCCTCACACCTCCCCATCAAGAAGACAGATAAGTATCACGTTCTTAATCAACTCTCACACAAGGGATCTTTCCTGACAAGCCACTTATCACAATCACTAATCTGATACATAATGCTGTCCATAAACATACATCACCGTGAATACAATGTGCGGCCCATCACACTCACACATAAGGCTCATACACTGCAATCCAACATGTGGAACCCAAATCCAACAAACACATCAATCGACATCTTAGTAATCAGATATATCCTCCACAAGTGGTTAACACATCACACAATCTCATGTAATCTACACCACTCAATCATATCACAAATACCCATATCAATGTATAAGTCTCAACCACTTCCACGCATTTGTCAACGTACGGGTCCCATTCGCATACTTGAGATATCCGCTCAACCTCACCATTGGCCTACACATTCATCAAACCAATCCACAAGCCTCACCCATAGATACATATCATAATCAGACCCAACATAACACACTCATGCGTAACATTTCAATTATTCACATGTGATGGGATCTCAATTAAATTGATGGGTCCAGCCAGGTTCTTCGAGGCACATAAATTTATTTTAAAATCCAGAACCGGTATTAGTCATTGGCCATGCTTGCATCATTACCATAATATCCCTAATCACATAATCATACCAGATATATCAAATAAATCATCATTACATCATAGCAATAATAACACATGACAATATGCCTTTAAAATAAAAGTAAAGCATAAAAAAAATACCGATAACACCCAAATAAACAAATTATGAAAGAACAACAAAGTACTCCCTACCTCAAAGTTGAGATTTTCACATTCTCCTAGCATCCAAACAGTATATAGGTTGCATAAAGACGCCAACTCAAATTCCAAGTAATGCAAATAGATTATTTTGAGTTTTCCAACATCATTAATATGGTGATTATTAAGTCTTTTTTGAAATTTACATTAAATACATATGAGGTACGTTGCTGCCCCAACTTTGATCCATGTCTATCCTAAAGTCCAAGGTTAAGGGTGAAGGTGGAGTTCATACATTGTATGGCCGAACCATGCCTAAACCAACTTGATACTATTAAGATAATGAATATTTTGTACTAATAATCAACAAAAGCCTTGTTAAAAAATAAGAGGAGTTCTTCCAAATTACTAGTAACTTTAACCAAATCATATAAGTAAGTTGGTAGCTAGCACCATATCTTTAAAAACTTAAAAATACTTTAACTAAATAAAATAATAACAGTTACAAGGATAGTAAAACAATTGAAGTGAAGATTATATATGTTTTGAAACAAAAGTAAGTGCTTAAGTTTAAAATCATATTTTTAAACCTTATAAAAGTATATAATGGTAATGATAACGCTGAGGAAGACATAAAGATAATATTTTCAGATTGTAGTTTACTTTCTCCTCTTTAAAACAAATTTAAATACAGTAACATGTAAACTGACTGTGTAGATAAAGGTTAAAGAAATCATTGTCATAAGAGAGCATAACCAAATACACAAGGTACGTTTAAAACCAAAGAAAGGGATGTTAGGAAAGGATCGACCAAGCAGGAATTCACTGTTTGAAAAGAAAGGGTTACTATGGTAGATTTATCATATGTGTATATGTATGCACATACTATCGATTTCATACGTATGGCTCAAACTAAAAATATGGGTTAAACACATGGGAAGTGGTCCTAATTCTGGCCCAAAGGGAAAGGTCAAGGTTTTCTGGAAATTCTCTTTGATATCTAAAACACTAAAACTCAAAATGTATTAGTACGTATAAATGGAAAGTTCTATATCTTTGTATTAACAAACACTTGTAGGTTCAAGTTACATATTATCAAAGCAGTAATTAAAATTAAGATTTAAGCCACTCTTTTCAAAAGAATGCTTGTAGGAACAAAGGACTGAAATTGGTTTATTGGCAAGTTAGGGACAGATTCTACATGCATGTTTTGAGATTAAAATCAGTCCCAACTTAGGATGATTCAGGGACTGAATTCAAGGTGGAGAGAAGAGGAGAGGTCTAAGGGCGATCAACAGAGGAAATAGAGGAAGGAAGAGCGAGACTTACTGTTTTGAAGATTGGGTCTGCGTTTGCACAGATCGGGAGCAACACCGTGCAATCTGGTTGGCGGCGTCGCAGGAAAGAACTTGAGCAGCAGCGAATCTGGTTGGAGGCGTCACTAGAAGGCTCAAGCTGTAGACGAGGAGAAGTAGACGTACCTATGTATGCGTGTGAGCAAATTAGGGGTTTTCCCTTTCCGCTTGGGGCTTTAAGTAGATGTTTGGGTCGGCATCTTGATTTGAGAAAGGTTTAGAAACAAAAAGGGATTAGATGGAGAGGAAAGAGGTGAGGGATCGAATTTGGGGCAATTTCCATCGAAAGGTAGAGATAAGGGTTGCCGTTTTTTTTTTTTTTGGGGAGGAGAGGAGAAGAAGGAAATGAAAAGGAAACCTTGTGAGATACGGTGGTGGAAATTTGGTTTCCATCGTGGGTTAGGGAATTTTAAGAGAAACTAAAAGGAATGTGGGTCCATCTAAATTATTGATTTTAATCAATTTTCTTTATTTCCCTTTTATTAATTTGTCAATCCTTGATTAAATTCAAGTTAATTAAATTTGGAACTTATTTATTGATTTTAATTTCTTAATAGAATACTTCTAATTGAAATTCTAATTTTGGGGAATTAAAATCTAAGTTGACAACTTAATTTCCCTTTACTTAAAATTTTAATTAGAAGGGAATAAATTTGTAAATTCTCATTGAGGAGAAAGTGTGTGCAATCGGGGTCTATTATTCAATCCCTAAATTCAAAGTGTGTTTTCCCCAAATAATTTTATCAAATAAAATAACAAATCAATTTAAACCATAATAATTTTCTAAATTAGTTTTACCCACTGCTACTAACCCACTACTCCGAGTCGGGTCACTACAAGGGGACCATTTGACTAAGGTCTTTGGCCTCCTAGGGTGTCCGCTCGTGCAATCTTCCCACGCCAAAAAGAAATCGTTGGCTTTAATTCCCTTAGAACTCTATACTAGAAAGAAGCCAAACACAGAACCTTCATTTGGCTCTTTGAAAGAGCTCACTAACCTCAGTGGACTTTCTTTCGAAGATTCTGGAATTTCTATCCTTCCTAGGTATCCTTTTGTTATCTATCATATATTTGTTGGTGATGCTTTCTTGGTACTTGTGCAAAACATGAATACTCTAGTCACTTGTCTCTTTAAACTTTCTTTAAGAGTCTCTAGGGAGGCATTTTTTATCTTATATCTCTTGACTTTTGTTTATTTTTGTCTTTATCTTGTGTAAATTTCTTGGCAATTCACTTAATCGCTTAGAACGTGAAGCAAGCAGTCAGCCCATGTAAACACACCTTTTGCCGAATCCTTTTCACCAATTCATTTGCACATTTGTGGAGGAGCAGAGGGTATGTCTTATGATAGGGCAAAAAGGGAAGAATGGAACTCAAAAAGTTGTGTATAGATGGGAAAATGGTGATAATGAAATTTCTTGGCAATTCACTATTTGATCTCACCATGGTTAGTAGATAATTTATTCTTTAGCGGTCTTTCATTATAACTCTAAATTGTCAGTTGACACAAGCCAATTCCAGGTCTAATTTGTTGGCCCAATTGCTTGGTTTTCATTTTAGTAGAGAAGAAATCTTTTTTTTTTTTTTATCCTTCCCTTTTTGGTATCTCTGATGCCTACTGGGGTAAGCTGCAGTGTGTATGGAGAATAAATCCTTTTCACGAATTCATTTGCACATTTGTGGAGGTGCAGAGGGTATGTCTTATGATAGGGCAAAAAGGGAAGAATGTAACTCAAAAAATTGTGTATAGATGGGAAAATGGTGATGATGAAATTTCTTGGCAATTCACTATTTGATCTCACCATGGTTAGTAGATAACTTATTCTTTGTGGTCTTTCATTATAACTCTAAATTGACAGTTGACACAAGCCAATTCTGGGTCTAATTTGTTGGCCCAATTGCTTGGTTTTCATTTTAGTAGAGAAGAATTTTTTTTTTATCCTTCCCTTTTTGGTATCTCTGATGCCTACTGGGGGTAAGCTGCAGTGTGTGGAGAAGTAATCATTTCTTATTCTTCCCCCTTTGGTGTCTCTGCCGCATCCTGGGGTGTTTGTGCACGTGCGTGTGCGTGTGCACATGTGCGCTTGTGTGTCTGAGACCATCTTTGCATGTGTCTGTGTCTCTCTCTCTGTTTGTGTATGTGTGTGTGGGGTGTGTGTGTATTGAATTGTTAACATGGCTTGAACCCACAGCTCTGGGCACAACCGTGGGCTAAAAACCGAGGTTCATGCTCTTGCCATATTAATTCAGGTCACAACCATGAACTCCTAACAACTGAGCTACTTGCTCTTGTCATATTAATTTGGGACATCCTTTGGTCATACTTCTATCTTCTTGTCTGGATGCAAGGATGCATCCAAAGTTGTAGCTCTGAACTATCATGCTTTCAAACTGCGGCAGCCTCTTTTGTCATTGGCTTACACAGAGCACATGTCGACTTACTGATGTGATAGATCCCTATCACAATATATTGCACATCAACTGAAGGGATATCTGATTACATGATGGGTAGTTGATTCATTGTAAGAACAGAGAGAACAAAAATAAGGTGGTCATATTGCAAAGGTATCAGTTTCCTCACCAATTTTCCCAATGAAACAAACCCATATTCAAAGCTCTAAGCGTACATGGTACATCTCACATCTAACATTTTACCCTCCTTAGATGGTTGTTTGCCCTATTTTGAAGAAGTATGAAAGAATGTGCTTTTGTGGCCCTCCACAGCCGTGTTCTATTATTACTTTTTTTTCCGGGGGGAGGGGGGTTGGGATGGTGGGGAAGGTATACTATTGTTATGTGCTGCAATTGTAAACCACAACATCTTTATACTGAATGGAAACGATGGTTGCAATTTAATGCAATGTATGGAAGTTCACATGGAGAGCTATGATTTATTTGTTGGGGCTATTGTTGTCTATGTTTTGTTAGATTGGCTTGGAAAAATGACATTTATTCTCTCTTTGACAGGCTTCTTTTTCAAAGCAGGTGTGGGTTGAGTGGGAGGTTTTGTGGGTCATTGTAATTATGGGTTCTCTTCTCAATGTGTTTTTATATCTGTGGAGAACATTGTTGTTTACAAAGCTAACAATTCTCATTTTTTTTGAGGATCAGTATATATCTCTTCTACCTTACCTTTTCTTTTATTATCAATAAACTTTCCTCTGGTTAACCATTTTTTTAGAAACCATTCTCTCTTAAAAGAAAAGCAAGGAGTCTTATTGTTCATTGATTTTCATTATAATTTCTTTCGTTCTTGACAATTTTTTGGGAGTGTGAAGTAGTTTATATCTCTTATACTGCAATTTCTCTTTTGTGATTAATACAAATTTCTATGTTATTTTGTCAAAAATTATTATTATTGTTATCATTATCATTATTATTAATTGCAAATTTGGTTTAAGTATCGTACCCATAATTGATTAACAAAATCTGGTCACCTGAAGTGCCATATAACACATGGTTTTGTTTCATGATACAGGTCGGTGATCTAGACAGGATCCATGTCTACTATGCGCATGGTCAAGATGATCCAAATTTTGTCCGTAGGATTTATTGGCTGCTTGATAAGTATGTAATGATTGAAGTGTATTCCGCCTTTGCATAATCCAGTTTAATTATAAAATCACTTCCTTTGACTATATAAATATAAAAGAACTATTAGGATGGATCTATGCACATCATTGCCGTCATCAGCTAAAATGCATTATTCTATAAGGCCATTTCTTAAGAGCTCGAGGTAATTAACGTGCAAGAATCTTGAAATCATATATTGCACTATGGACTTCTATTCTTTTTTTATTTTTTATTTTTTTTCCAATTGTCTCCATTACTCTCCAAAGAAGGTTAATTTCATGGAATCTTTCCTGGAGGCTGTAAGTGAGTGGTGAGAGAAGCGATTGTGGGGCTAATCTAGAAACATCTTGATTGTTTTTTAGGGATGGGAATGGAGCAACCACATGAAATTTATAGATGACCCAAAAATATCCCAATTGGATAATTATAGCTTTAGTAAGGACATTCAAAAGCTACAGTAAGAACAAATTGCTATAAGAATCCATTTCAGTGTCTGTTAAGTTTCATGCCCCATCTGAAACATTCTGGATTATAAAAGACATGTCCACCACCAAATATAGCTTCAATTCTACCGGAATTGTGATTCACTGAGTTACTTGTTAGATTTGAGATTTGGCATGTATCCAAGAGATCCATGAGATGATAAGATTAATTGTCACAGTTGATTTATGATTTGCTGTCACTTTTATTGCTTATGTGAGTTACAAGTACTGGTTTCCTGTATCTCCTGTTGTTCATATCTACCTATTTTTCATTCAGAGAACTCACTTGCCTTAATCTTGCATAAGACAGTGATATACATTAGTACCTCTTGTGACATAATCATGAATTTTGTTGTTTTTCAGGAAACTTGAACACATAGTCCTTGTCCATTATCGTGAAATATTAGAGGTTCGTTTCATGGTTCTTCTCTATGTTATCTTCTTCAATTATTCACATCAATCACTATTAATGGGAAAAACTCAATCAGCATCATGATGTTACTTCTAGTTCAACCGTTTAATTTGAGCAAAAGCTTTGCTTGAGGAACTTTGGTTTACGTGTTTTCTGGATGAAGCATTACCATTTGTGGTTAGTGATGCCTCTTATTGCCTTGGAATTCATTCCTGCTGCCATTGAAATTATTGGTCCTATTGAAACAAGTTTTCCAACTATTGTTTTTCATATTCTATGATCTCTGGGATGAAGATAGGATGCCATTACTGTAGTTGGTAAACTTGTTAGGTTGACCTGTGACACCCCACTTGTGGCTTACTGAGGCAATTCAGAGGCTATTGGAGGGGTCCATTAGTCAAATTGATGTTCAAGATTCAACAAGAGAGACGCACAAACTCTGTCTGCATCCGATTGACTTGGTCTTGACATTTAGGTTCCAAATAGCCATTGACCTGCTGGGCCTGGACCTGACTAACGCTACATATAGGTGGTCAAACAAAAGCCCAACAGCTCTTGAGGATGCTAAAAGATTGGGTTGCTGGATATTCTGCTTTACTAAATATTTGAATCATTCCTTGATGCCCATCATCTCACCAGTCTTATTTCTGAACCATGGGTCCCACTTTTGTTGGAGTGGAATATCAGTATATCTATATCTTCTTGCATACAGATCCAACAATTCTTGTCAAGTGATTAGCCATGATGTGATGCTGGTGTCTGACCATAGCTGGCTTTAATTCAAAATTATGAGATATTATGGTACTCTCTTTCTTCATATCCATCACCTCTTCTCTGTTGTTTTTTTTTTCTAGAAAGAAAAACACATTTGATGTATTGGCTTCTTCTGTGCCTTTTAAAGCTTGCATTCAGATTTAGTCTATGGAACTTAATGTTATGGGCACAGAGATGGATGCCAATATTCAATATTCAATTTCCAATTATCATTACTATTTTTTTTTGAGTAACATGTATCCCCTCCCCCCATGAAGGTGAGACTGATCCTACAGATACACGAAACATCCTGCAAGCCTCGTGTATCCGGTTACTTTGGGAGGAGTCAAACCCGAGACTTCTAGTCTATTCCTAGATGCTCAAGACAACTGGGCTACCTGTTCGGGTTAATTTCCTATTATTGTTTAGACTGATTTGGTATGTCTGAACTATCAGGGCCATTCAAATGTGTATCTCACAACACCTAAAGAATGTAAGGAGGCTTTGTCGTTGTCAAACAGGATGCAATCTGCATCCCCATTTACACCTGTGAACTCACATTCAAGTTCATTTCATTCAGAAACATCTGGTTCTAGGGTTTTATCTGAAGAGATTGATTCTGGGAATAATCATGCATTTTATACAGGTGAGAAAATTTCCTTGGTACTCTTTCAGTTATATGAGTTTGACATATGTCATCTTCATACTATTGCCTTGAGTTAATTTATCTTATATTCTTTTACTTGGTAGAATCCATTTGTTATTTATACAGTTCCAATGTTCTAATTGCAGGTACATGTTATGCATCTGTGATCTAAACTTTTATTCTATTTACACTTTCTCCGATCATGGATTGTTCTCTGGACAAATCTCTGGCCTTGCATGGGACCGTATAATTGCAACCTGACATGTTTGAGGCCTTGTGTGCATTTTCCAAAAAAGAAGAAGAAGAATAGGCTTATGCACAAGTACATAGGTATTAAATTATGGTGTAAGCATGGGTCATGAGGGTACATGGTCCACATGGGCCCCAAAGATGGGCATTACTGAGGGAAAGCCCTTAGGCATATTAGGCATGAATTAGGTCATGGATATAAGCAAATATATGTGCTTCCTTGTGTTATTTGATGTTCTTCCATTATATGATCACTGCATGCATACTCTATCTTGAGATGCCCGAACACTATATGTGCTTTTGCTTGTATGTTGTTGGATACCTTGATACTTATAGGATACTTTGCTGAATATATGTCAATCATTTTATTATGCTGTTGTCATATAATACAAGATCTTATTGTAAAAGGCTTTACAAAGTAAACACTGATGTGCATGTTTAGTTATAATTCTTGAAACAATTAGATTAAAAGAAGAAAGAAGGGAAGAATATGTGTGGGAGAGGAGAGAGGAGATGAAAATGTGTTTGTGATGCCCATTTGGAGAGAAGGAGGGGGCGTGGTCAGCCTTTTTATAATACACAATCCAGCTGTGTTACTTACAATCTGATCCCCTATCTTAGGGATTCAAATTCAAACAGTAAGGGCATGTTTGGCAAATAGGGAGATTTTAATCTAGGAGATTCTAAATTGAGAGAGTAGGAGCAAATCTACTCACATTCTAGTAGATTGAAATCATGGTGTTTGGCTGTTATTGTCAGAATCCTGTCAACTTTTTTGTGGATTGAAATCCTAGCATTTGGCAAAGATGCCAAGGATTCTCATATATTGAAGTTCATGAAAACTAATGTAAAAATTAAAAGAAAAAGGTTTTTAAAAACTGACTAGAGTATTCATGCAGTTCAAGTTGGCCATTAATTACAAAATATAATATTTTCTCTATTCTTTAAAGTATTGAGTTTCATAAAAATAACTGGTGAATAGTGCAGGTCATGGTATTTATACCATTTTTATCATAATATGAGTATTCAAAAGCATTTAAAAACTAAAAGATGTACAGAGATTTTTATTTTATTAAAAGATAGTACATTAAGTATTAAAATAATTCATGTTTTAAATTTGGAGGGCATTATGATGTTGACAAAAAATAAAAATTATCATTGATATGTATATCACAAACATTACTTGCATTCCAAAATTAAAATTATCATTCATGTGTTTAATATTATGAATTAGTTTTGAACTTGGGTTTAGTGTTTAGACCAAGAACATATCATCATCATCATTATCAGTAGCAACCAATAATCCCATCTATCTAGGGTTGACTTTATAAGTTCTTCTCCAATTAACCCTATCAGAAACATACCATCAGTTACCGACAATCTAACTTGTCCTTTTTTATCCCTTCCCTTTATATTTTCAAAGGTCGCCCTTTCCTCTTAGTGCCTTCAATTCGTAGCCTCTCCACTCTACGCACTTGAGATGCGTTTGGTCTTCCTCTCTTTCTATCCAAGAATATATATTTTTAAGTATTGAAAAATTATGATATAACAAGGTTGTACATGCCATAGCATGAACTAACTGCGCCGGTGAGAAGATGGTTGAGTGGTGGAAAGATAGCTTTTCTTTGTTTGTAGGTAACATACTGGAATGGAGGGCCGGTGATCTCGTGCGTGTCTTCGGAGTCGCTGGCGAACTGACCAGAGATCTGGAAATAGGAGAACTTTACATTTCTAAGGTTCAAAACGGAGAGGAAAGTGGATAAAGCCAAAATGCTGGATGGTTAGGTGTTTGAAGGTAAAAAGATTCAGGTAAATAAAGCGCGATTTGGCCCCGAGAATTGAAGGTATGAAAGAAGGGGGGTTGGGAGGGTCTGCTCAGGCAAGAAGATTGATTTATGAAAAGAAATCTGAAAATGGTCGGGAGAAAAGACCTCAACGTTGTTACCATATGATCTCCCATCCAGATTGTTGATTGCTGCAAGTGAATAAAGCTTTTGTTATTCTACTTCTATTATTTTTTGGCATGTGCTTTCAAAAGCAAAACCTTAACATGGTGTTATGTATTATCTCTCTAATCAGATAATTCTTTTATTTGTTTCTCCCAGCCAATCCATTGTGGTAGTAGCTTTCCCTATTTTAATTTTTATGATTTTAAAATTATAAATTTCTGTACCTCTTTGCCACAATAGAACACTGGAATCTCAGGAATGCCAAAACTTCCATGTTAACACTCCCAAATGAACATGACAACTATGATATGAATCTAACTATTGATGGGTTTTTTGGATAACTGTTGTGTCATTGTATCTTTTTGTAATTGATGTCATGTTGTAATTGGAATCATAATTTAATACATGAGTGGAGGTGCTGAACTTTATTTGTCTCTTTATTTCTGGCATTATTTGTTTCAATGTACTGGTGCGTATTTGTTGCTGATCTTCTGCTTAATCTGAGTGGTTGTTGGAATTAAATTTCTTTTATGAAGTGTAGGTTTGTTTTGAATCTTCGACTTTCTCATAATTTAGTTTTGAAGTCACCACACTTCAACTAGATGTAACTTTTTCACCCTATTGAATAATGAAAAGTAGTTGACCTGGTTCTATCATTGTTGGTGATGATATGTCTGTTGGTTGTCGTGACATCTCTGTCACTTGATTATGTAATAGGCTCAAGTACTTCTGTGATTGGTGGAGCAACTGAATATGGGAGTCAGCTCGATGAAGGTTTGATGGTGACAGATCATGAGCTAAGACTTCATGAAATCAACACACTTGACTGGGCTGATCTGTTGGAGTCGAGTAATGATCCTCTTTTTGCTGAACCTAGAAATGGTAGTTTCTTGGAAGTCATTGCTTTATTGTTATGGACAGCTTAGGGAAGAATTTAATTGTGGTATCTCTCTTACAGGTAGAGCTTCGTCTTTTGATCAACCAAGGGCACATGGGTTTAGCGATTCCAGAAGTCACTTAAGTAGCATTGTAAGTCCATTTACAAGAGTTGAGTATGTTTCAATTGTCCTTGATCATTTACAATTACGATATACCATACACATACATAAAAATGTCATACACGTAGATAGGCATGCACATGGGGAAACCTTACCAGAAAACAGTGCTGATCAACCACAGGGTAAAACCTCATTGGACAAATGAGTTTGATGATCTGATCTGTTACATGCAACTGAATGGGAGAAATGAATGCTAAGAGAAGTCAGCAGTCAGAATTGATCAAGAACAGAGTGACCAATCCCATGGATGCAATCATCTAATCCATGCCATATGCATTCATGGTCCATCTACTAAGGATACTTTATGCATGGTCCAAAACATGGACTTCTAGTTCCACTTGTATGAGTTTGAGCATTATATGATGGATAACTTGTTGGCATGGTCCATCTAGTGGCATGTTGGCAAGTGCTCATTATCCTGTTTGAGTCGCAACAATTACCTTTTAAAAAATGGATAGCTCTGTCCTGGATTGGGTTTTCATTTGTATGGGCCTTGCACTCCCTTTTTTTTTTAAATGGTGATGATTTTATTAGAAAAAACTTTGGTTAATAGGACCCACAGTGGACCTAAGATACTGGTTGGTAACCATAAATCTTCAGAGATTAAAATTTTCAATCCCTTAATAGGAGTAGATCTAAATTTATCTGTTTGGTAGATAAGAGATTAAAATTTAATATCCTGAAAAGAGGAGATTCGAAGTTTTAGGTAACCCCTGTATCCATCATCTATTTTTAGTAGATTTCGATCTCTAATTTTTCAGTGAAGCATGAAATTTTAGAGCACTGCAGTAAAAATTTCCACTACTCGTTTTCGCCCAATCTCCTCTCTCTCTCTCTCTCTCTCATTCAGACCTCCATCTCTCTTCTCTCTCTCTCTCTCTCTCTCTCTCTCTTGTGTCAATGGAGGAAACAAAAACTGAAATCTGACACAACTAAGTCATGAGAACGACTCAGTTAAATTTTACTCATATATTGATTAACCAGGAAAAATAACCTTATTAGAATAAATTATTGATTACCAATATTACAATTATGAAATAAAATTTTCACTTAAGATTTTTATTCACTTGATGTAAGCAAATAAAGTTAAAAATTAACAAAGAGTACCATTTCAGCAGTTTATTTTACTTTAGTTTAAATTTGATGGCTTTAAATGTTTGATTACACTAATTGCTTATAAATCCTTGCATCAACAATGACTTCTTTGATTTCAGAGGGCTAATGAGTCACACCTTATTGTCAAATATCATTTAATCCTAACTTAATTGTGGGTGTCTTGTGACTTAGATATCTGAGCATAATGTATCATGTTAGGTCACGAGCCCATTTTAATTCCAGTATTATTCATTATTTTTTATATGTAACTAAGGTATATCACTATAGTTATCATACAAGGACAGTTTTACTTGGTCATTTTTGTCCATTTGATTTGAATAATTAAAATAAATAGTTGATAGGAAGCCCATTTTGACTATATATCTTATTAGGTTAAATAAAGTGGCCATATAAGTTTAGTGAAATATTTTTTTAAACTTATCACATAAACAACCATTTATTAGATTTTATAAGATTAATGAACTCTAATTTTGTGTAAAATACTATATAATTTAAATTGAGTTATGAGAACCTTGAGACTCAACTATATCAGGCTACTGTCGTCCCTTACGAAACTCATTGTACATCTACTTAGTTTAAATTAGATGGATAGATGTAGTGAGACTAATTTTTAGTTAGGTAGTATATTTGGGCATTGAACTATGGTTGTAGGCAAATTGTTCATATTATAATTTTTTATTGTTACTTAATTATTATTGAAAATAAGTAGGGGTTATAATATAAATATTAATAAATTTCTTAGGTGACATTAATAGTTTCTATAGAATGGGTACATTTTAATATCATATAGTAGTTTTCATTTGTCAAAAATCTTAGCATATTAGAATTTTCAGAATATTTGCCAAACGCCAATATTTGACTTTACCAAAATTTGACCGGACATTGATATTGACTACTAAATGCCAATGTTCTAATCTACTATAACTTGGTAGAATTTCTCGCAGCACTCATTTTTAGAATCTCCTAATTTATAATCTCTTAGTTGCCAAACACACCTTAACGGATCCAATTCCCTTCTCACACCCACCTACTCCCTGTGAATTGCATCTGTGCCCAATTTGACATCAGTTTGATTTTTAAAGCTCATTGATCTAATCTGATGAATTTCCACTGTTAAATAAATGTGAAATTTTAAGGGCCTTAAAAAATATGATTTCTCTTATCCAATCAAGATAAAATTTTATAGGCACCGTGTATAAGCTAAGGCTCTCAAAATTTTACACACACATATATATATTAGTAGCAATCCCCTCCCCACCCCCGCCACCCCCCCCCCCCCCCTACCAAACTAGTTTGCACCAAAGTTTGGTGCAAATAGTCCGATGGTCCCACTTGAGCTCACATGGATGGGTGAGTTTGAAAGACCTTGGCTTGTATATGATGTCTATTTCAACTTAATTGCATAAGAGAAGCCATATTTTTTAAGGTCCTCAAAATTTCACATTTATCTAATGGTGGAAATTCATCTAGTTAGATCAGTTTTGATTGGTGTCAAATTGGGTGTAGGTGCAATTCACGGGGTGTAGGTGCATGTGAGGGGGATCTATTTGATCCATTATGCGTCCCATAATCAAAAGTTTGGTGCAAACTCATTATTAGGGGACAACTCATACACACACACACACACACACACACACACACACACACACACACACACACACACGTGCGCGATTGGTTTAGAATCCAAAAAGCAAGGAGGAAGTTTTCTATGTTCCTAAATGGCGAGGAGCTTTTTATTATTATTATTGTTTAATGATAATGGGTAGGATCTAATTGCAACCTTGCTTGCTTTTGGATTGAGAGAATGGAGGAAAAAGGAGGAGAAATCATAAAGGATTCCTCCAAGCACCTTCTTTGGCAATTTTTGAGAGTGCTGGATAGCATCATCCAGCATCAGCATATTCTTCTACATTTAAGTAACGTGAGTTCTACTATCACATAACTCATGTTCTTCTAGTTTTTGGCCCTAGGAGAATTCCCCCTACTTTGAAGGATCCCTTCCCTGGAAGGTCACCCTGATATTTTTTCCCTCCCAATCAAAATGCAGCCAGTGTCCAAACATTATCTTTACTTTCATTTTTTTCAAGAAAGTGCATTATCCTTCGTTCTTTATTTAAAACTTTTGAAGATTGACATTATACAGATGGAAATTTGATAACTTGGTTATTTTCTCATTCATACACTTCATTTGCTTCTTAATTTTAGGCCATGTCTTGACTACTCTAACCTGTTTGTGATATCAGGATCATTGCCTGCCTCATCATAATTCGTCATCATTTGGGAATCTATCCAACAGAGCTAATGGGACTACTGTTCTTGATGCTAAGCAACCAAATAGTTCTTATTTACAGTTGCCAGATCAGAATGTACAGTTGTCCTTTCTTGAAACAATTGATACAAATTTTCACAGAAAGGATGATGACTTGCCTCTAATGGGAACTGATGAGACCTTGGTACTTGAGAAGAATGCATTGCAAAGTCAAGACAGTTTTACAAGGTGGATTAAATGCATCACACATGACTCCCCATATTCATTGGATGAGCTGCCATTGGAGAGAGCACTTTCATCTCATGATGGAATGGATACAAGTGTGATGGATCACTCCCCTCTTCAAGAGCAAGCTTTTAGCATAACTGATGTTTCACCTCAATGGGCCATGTCAACAGAAGAAACAAAGGTTTTACCCCGTTGCAACTATTTACTGATATATGAATGTGACAATTATTTAATGTACAAACTGATGAAGCTGACAGATAAATTTTCTAGAGATGCCTTGCAGGGCCTGATGGGACCCACTTTCCACCCATTCTTCCTACACTATATAATCAAGACTAAGGGCCTGTTTGGTAGAACTCTTCTCTAGAATTTGTGGAAGCCAGAATCCTGGAATTTTGGATATTGACAAGTTCTGGAATTAAAGGAATTCTAATGTCAAAATCATTTTGTACATCTTGGAATTGTACATTGGAATTTTAAAATTCTAATGATTCCAAAATTTTGAAAACCATGTCCGAGTTTGTTTGAGATCATGAATTGCAAAAAAATAAATTATTTAACAACACTTCGTATCATTTTCATGGTCTAGTAAGTCTATCTTACTTGCAGATGACCACACTATTGAAATAAAATATCAAGTGGGTCCCCAAAGAGTGCTTATTACCTATTTAAATTATAATTGACTAATAAATATGAGCATTAAATTGAAAAAATATACATAAATTGGCATCTTATGGTCACACCTAATAACATCATTGTCCATAAAAATACCTATAAACTATAGAAGGAAACAATTTTACTTACCATTCATTAAAATATTAAAACAAAAGAATAACAAAGATAATCAAAACATTAATACCTACTATCATGACAAGAGTTAGTTGACTCCCATTCAATACCATGTTTTTTAGCTCTCCAAATTACCGTTACTTTCATTCTTTTTTAAATCATAAACCTTAATGGCCTTTAATAACTTGGCTCAATTATTCTAGCCAAATTTCTTACAATGCACTCAATTTCTATTTTTTTTCTTCTCTTGTTATGCCACACATCTATTTGAACATAAGAATCTCCATCACTATTACTTTATCTGCTTATCCCATCTCCATGGCTTGCCTACATTTAACCAATCTTGTATTGATCCTATTAACTATATCCAAATCAAATCCTCCATTTTATTCAACAGTTGCACCCAAGTATTGAAAATTATCATATGACTTACTAATTTATTTTCAAATTTAATTAGTTCATTCTCTCTAAATTATTTTCAAAGTTAATTAGTTCATCCTTTTTATTCTCATGTCCACTGAGTCTCCATATATTCTGTCTTGTTCATACTAATTTACGAACTGTTTACGTCAAAAGCGTCCTCCACATTTTCAACTTACTATTTAGATAATTTCTAGTCTCAGTGTTCAGTTCATCAACATAAACCAAGGAACTTCTAACGTTGAGTTCTCTATAGCAAAAGCAAATAATAAGCATTCAAAGGAGACTTGTGGTGAAGCCCCGCGAAGGAACTCTGTCTTTTCCACATTGTTTTTATATTTGATTTTGTCCCCTTGTATGTGTCATATATAATCTTGGAATATTCATTCGGGTTGCATTTCTTCTTCAATGTTTGCCAAATAATTGCCAAAGTACCCTATCAGAAGATTCCCTAAACAGAAATCATGTGTAAATGTTTTTCTCCTTTTTCCAAAAAATTTCCATGAGTTGTTTCTATAGAAAAACAATTGATTTTTATACATGACTAAGCAAATCGGTTAACATGTAACAAAACATTAAACCTTCGGATTTTTTTTTTTTTTGAGAGGTAAAAGG
Organism: Chimonanthus salicifolius; assembly: GCA_013350335.1. NCBI lineage: Eukaryota > Viridiplantae > Streptophyta > Magnoliopsida > Laurales > Calycanthaceae > Chimonanthus > Chimonanthus salicifolius. The sequence continues at coordinate 7,503,829 of CM023535.1, read as the reverse complement.
GGTGCAACACAAGGACTTCCCAAGATTAAACCTTGGGATCAATCCAATAGATTGGGGTTGTTGTTGGCCCACAACTGATCCACATCAAGACCTTGCCAGTCTCCCAACCTCATAAATAGGATGTAAGTGGACTCTAATAATCTGATGGGTCGAAAATAAATGGTTAGCTGTTCTCATCCATTTAAATTTTAGGTTTGGTTTAAAACTGCATGCGTTTTGTTTTCAAATCCATTTTGGGTCAAGTCAGTTGCAAACCTGTTTACCCATGTTTTTATATTTTTTTTGGATTTGATTAAGTACATCCATGAATTTTCATGCTCTCTCTCTCTCTCTCTCTCTCTCTCTCTCTCTCTTTTCCCCCTCCCTTTGTGTGTTGTGTGTTTCTTCTGGTTGGGGAGGGGGGGAGGTATTTGGTAACTTAAGTCTGCAACTTAAGGTTATGACACAGCACCTTCTCTGCATAAAAAAAGTTGAGTAGCATAAAAAAGACAAGGAAATAACCTGAGTCAGATTCTGGTTTTTAGCTGCTTGACTTCTGTTACTCCAATTTTGATGCTCATCTGATTATTATTATTATTACTATTATTATTTTTTATGACCAAGGTGTCCAGGCCTCTTAGAGCACCAACTATCCTCGGGTAACTCTATGGGGAGCGGCCCTTTGAGGTGGACTGGGAATCGAACTCAGGACTCTTGCTTCTTGAGGCGGGTTCATGGCCATCACTCTAATCCCTTTGGGTTGATGCTCATCTGATTATTGGATGTAGAAACTGTTGTTGTATCAATATATGTGGCAGATGTGTATCTGGTTTATATCAAGCAACTTATGAAACAGGTCAGATATCAAATACCCTGATCTGACCTGTTTACTTCTCTACCTATGATTGGCATGCATTGAGGCAGGCCTCATGAAATGGTTCTCAAATTTATAGATATCTCCTCTCCTTGAACTTTTCATACATAAAGAGATGTATATATCTTATTCTTGTGCCCTTTGTCCAATCTTTATGATGGAGAGAGAGTTCACCTTATTCTTGTGTCCAATCTTTATGATGGAACGAGCCATCCATCTCTTCCTGCCAGACCTGAAACCAGCCTAAATATTACCTACACTTGAGTGTTATTTGCTGTTGAGTTGGGTCCACAGTTGACGCATGATTAAGTGATGACATTTTGTTTTTGTCCACCTGAGCAGCAAATATTATTTTAATGGAAGTGAAAATTTGGGCCACAACAATGAATCTTTATGTGGATGATTCATTTTATAGAAGGATGAATTGTTATATGATGCTAACCATTCAAGACATTGATATTTGCATAATGACTTCTGTAGGTCATAGTGATTGGGTATTTTCATGAAGCACATTCACATCTAGCGCAATCCAGTTTATTATGCGTCTTCGGTGACATATGTGTTCCTGCCGAAATGGTTCAAGTTGGGGTACTTCGCTGTACTGCATTGCCACAGACACCCGGTGTGGTCAATTTCTATTTGTCACTGGATGGCCGCAAACCTATTAGTCAGGTTCTGACTTTTGAGTATCATTCGATTTTGGCAAGTCAGATGAACAATGAAATATGCTTACCAGAAGATGAATCCAAGTCAGAAGAGTTTCAAGTTCAGATTAGACTTGCTCATTTACTCTTCTCTTCATCAAATGTCATTGATGCTCTATCTGGCAAAGTGGCCTCTGATGCACTGAAGGAAGCCAGAAGATTCAGAGCCATTACCCCTTCCTATGAAAAAGATTGGCTGAAATTGACTAGGAATAAAGGGATACCATTTCCTAAAGTAAATATCGACTTGTTTGAGCTTACTTTGAAAGCCAAGTTACAGGAATGGCTCTTGGAAAGAGTAGTTGAAGGATGTAAAACAACTTCTCTTGATTGTCAAGGTCAAGGAGTGATTCACCTGTGTGCTATGTTGGGCTATGCATGGGCTGTTTATCCTTTTTCTTGTTCTGGCTTGTCCTTAGATTTTCGAGATGCTCATGGATGGACTGCTTTACATTGGGCTGCACACTTTGGAAGGTATGGATCTGATGCATGGAACACCTGTGATCAATGTTAGAAATTCTCTTTAAAGGCTTTTACATTTACTTTAGATTTTTTATAGGTTCACATTTTATTAAGATGATTGAAAAGTGCCTTTGTATTTGATTGGCCTATTACCAAAGTAGTTGCTTACAAATCAACAATTATGCCCAACTGCTTTTTCACTAATCAGAACTCATAAATTGGCTTGCTGAGTGCCCTGGATCCTTGAACTCAAACTATTGAGGAAATCGTGCAACCACTTGACTAGGTGCTCACCTTTGCCAAGTCCAACTTTATCAGGCTTTTGCTTAACCTTTTTAGCAAGGGTGAGTTTAGATAGTTATGATCATTTGATGGAAGAGATTCTTGGGCAATGTTGTATAGGCCATTTCAGATATCAAAATTTGGACCCAACATGTTTGACATGGGGTCAAACACATAGATTGAATTGATCAAACATTTTATGTTCTCTATTAGAACAACTTTTAGATGGTCCCAGTTGTTTCTGTAACTATTATAATTAATTGGCCTGCAAACCCATGTCAAAACTGTGTCCATTTTGCAGGAAAAAATGTACACCATTGAAATCTGAAATTTGCTTTGAGGCAAAGTACCTCATTCCATTTTTGGGGTACGTTGCATGAAACCCTTCTGTTCTGACTTGAATTTGGGGACATAATGCATATTCACACTCAACATTTAAATACAGTCTTCAAGTTCTCACTTGCTCAGATAATTAACTGTCATTTGGATTTGTTTTGAATCCAGTTCATTTATGATCTCAATTACTCTGCCATTTGGATTCAAACCACTTTTAACACAAGTGATGGCAAAAATGAAGTTTGTAGATTTAATGATATTTGAAATTATGATGTTCATGTAAGGATATCTTTTGACCAAACAAATACTCATGTGGGAAGGTTTAAGCCATCATCAGTCCATGTAGGAATAGCATTTTAATATTTAATTTCATTTATGCAATCCTGCACATGCAGGGAGCAGATGGTTGCATTTCTCTTATCTGCAGGGGCAAATCCGAGCTTGGTCACAGACCCTACTCCCAAGTGTCCAGGTGGATATACCGCTGCAGATCTAGCATCGATGCAAGGTCATGATGGCTTAGGTGCATATCTTGCAGAAAAGGGTTTAACAGCACATTTCAATGCTATGTCCATATCTGGTAATATAAGCGGTTCACTGCAAGCTGCTGCAACTAGCATTAAACCTTCTGATATCCTAAGTGAGGAGGAGCAATTAATGAGAGATTCATTGGCTGCATATCGCACTGCAGCTGATGCAGCAGCTCGCATACAGATCGCATTGAGGGAACATGCACTGAAAGTAAGAACAAAAGCTGTTCAGTTAGAGAATCCTGAAACAGAAGCGCTAAATATAATTGCTGCAATGAGGATTCAGCATGCATACCGCAATTTTAATTCACGGAAGAGGATGGCAGCTGCTGTGAGGATCCAGCACAAGTTTCGTACTTGGAAGATCCGCAAAAATTTCCTTAACATGCGCCAACAAGCTATTAGAATTCAAGTGAGTTGCATTAAATAGAAATGATTTGTTAATCTTTTAAGTTCACGATCCTAGGATATTATGATGTTTTTTTTTACCCATTAAGTTTTCAATGTGCTTGCTGATGTCTTTTTTCTTCTATTTATAAAAAAAGGCTGCATTCAGAGGGCACCTAGTGAGGAAGCAGTATTGCAAAATTCTTTGGTCTGTTGGGGTCCTTGAGAAAGCAATTTTACGTTGGCGTCTGAAGAGAAAAGGCTTGCGCGGGCTTCAAGCTGAGCCAACTGAAGTTGTTGGAACAAAACAGGTACAAGATGATGACGTGGAAGAGGATTTCTATCAGATCAGTAGGAAGCATGCCGAAGAACGAGTTGAGCGAGCAGTCACACGGGTCCAAGCCATGTTTCGTTCACACCAAGCACAGAAAGAGTACCATAGAATGAAGCTTGCCTTTGAACAAGCAAAGGTAGTAGGGAAATTCCAACTAGACTATCTACTCAATTTGTTCATGATATTTTGGAAATGGAAAAGTAGAAAACCCATTCCCAGTAAATGGTCCGATGTTAGAATGGCATTTACAGAAATAATGACAAATGGCCCTACATTTATAGTTCTTATAAAGTAGCTCATAACGTTCATTTGTTTATAAAGATTACCCTTATTCAATATGCATGACCATCATTTTTTGAAAGAACAAAAAGCTCTAGTACACTGCTCAAAATAAATAAATAAATCAAGCCACGTTTTAGCATGAAAGTTAAGGTGCAAAGTGCTGTCTAAGGCACAAAGAGGTCCTTGAGGCTTACAACAAAGTGCGTGTGCATGTATAGGTTTTGCTTTCATTCTTCGCTTTTTTTTCTTGCATCAATGGTGATAGAATGCAATGTCACTCATACGAGCACCAAATATATGGACATACTAAGTATATAATAAGCATCTTGATATTAATTAGAGTTTGTAATTAAGTTGTACTAGCTATTAGTTCATGTTTAACTACAATACCTACTAGTTAAAAAAAAAGTTTAAATAGGCTTATGACTGAAAAAAATCTAAAAAAGGGAGGCTAAATTAAGGTGAGGACATGTTGGTGCTGAGGCACAAACAGGTTCTCTCCTTTCAGTTACTGATTCAAGTTGTATGACATTTTTGCAAGAGTATGCATATTTCTTTCCTTGTCATTCATTTCACAAGAACAGTCGGAGTAATTTCTTGTTAGGATATTTATATCATGTGAGTTAGAATTTAATATTCTGAGGTTGGGCATATCACGAATATTAGGAAGGATGTATTCCCTCTTGCAATCTGGAAGGGAACTACCTTTTCTGTAAATGCTTGATTTCCTTTCCATTGCGTCGGTATTTTAACAATTTTGAAGTGGTTTGGGTGCAGTGCAGTTTTAGAAGAACTAATGAGATATATTTTGCAATTCAATTGTGTAGTATCTGATAACATGGATGGTTTGGTTTGTGCAGCGTGAATATGATGAGCTTCTTGATTCTGTTCAGCAGCAATAATTGAAAGCCATTTCAGGCAGTGTGCTTGGCCTATTCTACAGGTGGAGGCGGAAATCTCTGCAAGATAGGTTAGGAATACTCTCTTCCTCTGTAAATTCAATACTGCCAATCTAGTTTAAATGTACAGTCGACCATTTTGATCTCATTATAGAAGAAGTTTGCTAATTCTTCTAGCATTGTTCTTTGTACTTAATGCTACATTTTTTTGCAAAATTATCGACGCTTTTAGTTTTATGCTTTTCTGGGTTTCTTTTCAAGTACATGTCTAAACTTAAAATCATCATCATCACTTTGTAGAGTGAATTGAAATGGTTTCTGAAGCATGACTGCATGAGGGTGACGTCTCCATTATGAAATAAAATAGTAAGCAGGTTGTCATCTGCATTATCTTTGTGTAAGAAAGAAGCTAAATCGTATTGAGCTAGCTTCAATTGGCTCTTAATGGAAAGGTCTTTTGATGCTAAGTCGACTGGGCCAAGTCCCGGGTCAGCTCACCGAGTTGAACTAATTCAGTCATAAACCTGGTCACTAGGTAAGGTTAAATTGGTTGGACCAAGTTAACAAGATTGAGTTCTGGATAGGATTAAGCTAATAAGTGGAATTGAGCTTTAATCCAACTACATGAGTCTACCAGTAGGCTTGTCACTTATGACCTCGTCTAAGTCAACTAAGCCAAACTATGATTGAATTACTTTATTTGATAAATTAGATCTTCACTGTCTATGGAAAATTGCTTCAGGATGTTACTTTTAGATTATTTAATTTAAATAGAGGAAATTACTTGCCTTGTTACTTTGTTTTTTGTTGGTGTGGGGTTTGTTTAGGAAAATTAACAAACAAATCATACCGTGTAGTTGACTTGATTAGACTTAGACCGGCCTTTATAAGCTCACCCTTGAGGCAATTCATTTTGTTCAAAAGTTATTATATTTTTATTTATTTATATTCTGTTCTTCTCTTTTACTCAAAATGTCATTTTTCATTGCTTCTTATTATTATAATATGGTTATATTTTTTGTTATCTATGTATAAATATAATGATATACTACATTATTATGTTGTCATACTATTGTCAAAGAGTTTAAATGGTCCTATGCGATTTGTCTTAATTGTTAATCTAATTAAGAAAGAATGGTTCAATTAATAATTGGATTTATACCTGTTGCTTCTAATGACTTAAAATATGGATAAATCATAAATTTGACTCTAATTCAAATTTCATTTTCTGGGTTGTTCCCTTGGGGCTTTTTGAGGCAGGTAATTTCGTTATGGTCGTGTGGACGATTTCAATGGTAGAATGTAGAAAAGTTCCTGTTTTGCTTAATTGTTGATACGTCTGGTCTATATTTCATTTCAGACCTGTAATGGTAGAATGTAGAAAAATCTTTTGACTGACGTATTCACGGTCTCTTCAAGCACAGTCTTCAGAACATGTGTAATCTTCTTACTTATACACACCAAGTAAATTATGGAGAGTGGTCCTTTGAAATGAGATAAAATTTGAACTAAGAACTATTGCTTCTTGCATCAGATTCTTTGTCAGACTTGTTAGGTATAGCCTGACTTGAATTTTAGATTCTATTACATTTTATTTACTAAAGATCTCCCATTTTACCAGTTTTTCAATATAAAAAAAGAAAAGATTACTTTTTCTATACTTTTCAGTTTTTAATTATTATTTTCAAGTCTTATTTTAACTTGCTTAAAATTTAAGTGAAATTCAAATGTATACAAGAAATCCTTGGAAGAAATATAAAGATATCTATTTTATCAGATGTCTCCAAAAGAGAGAGAAATCTATCTATCTTCAAGTGTCACCTCTCTATATTATATATTATGTGGCTCACACACTATATGGACCGGAGTTAAAAATCTTGATATCAGTCGATAAATTTCTCTTTTTTTTTTTTTTATAAAAATCACCGATATCAATTGATATCGGCGATATATATTGGATACCGGCCGATATTATTATCCCTGATACGGACATAAAAAAAATTGTGTCCCCATCCCTTATCAAATGTAATATGTTAGAATGCCAATGTGCAAGTATACAAACAAGATTGTTGATGTCTTGACCATGAAAATCAAAGTTAAACAGATTAACAATTGATTTTTTTTTTCTGGGATGTCAATACATATAAATATCATTTATTTAGAAATTGATTAATATTTTTATTTTTTTTAAGAGATCTAAAAGAGTATCATTTAAAATTATTTTGGGCGAAGGGGGGCAATGGCATCTTGCAAGTTGAAATTGAATTTAATTATTTTTCTAATTTTTATTTAAAAGTCGAGCTGAGTGTCTGAATTTATCAACAATAAATTGAGTCAAGTTTAATCAGAATGTGTAAGCAATTAATTGATTGCAGGAGTGATCAAGTTCTATCTTAGGGTTTAATTTAGTCCGGAACTCATCTCTTCGGAGTTCGGAATTAAACATTTCCCAGTAATGAAAAGGGACAAGAAAATGTGAAAATGATCGGTAGTCCCAAGGAGCATGAAGGCTTTCATGTTCCTTCATTGATGGTCTCAAGCACAGGCGTCCACTGCCGGTAATTACAAAGCCGATGACAGGGAAATCCGGTACCCATCTCCCAATTCTCCTCTCCCTCTCCTTCCGAACACACTCCGACCACGCCTCTCTCCTTCTCCGTCTCTGGAAAGACCCTTTTACACGCACCCGTCATCATCATCATCTTCTTCGTCTTCTTCTTCTTCTTCTTCTTCTTTTCAAACGTACCTTCGACCCTAGCCATCTCCGCTTCGGAGACTCTGGAATGGATTCTCGCGACGGGGAATAGGAGGTAAGCATGACCACGCAGCAGTTCATCGTCTGCCTTCAATGGAAGCACCCGGCAGGTGAGCCTAAGCTCGTCGGCCTGGCATACCACGTGACCAGGTGCGTCCAGCATCAGCTCCGCCGCCTTCGTTGGTGTCGAGATCCGACGTACGTTTCCTTCCGAGTCCACAAAATCCGCCCCGGCCATCTTCTTCGGTATACACGAAACGTAATTTCCCATCGATTCCCGTCTTCTTCTTCGTCTTCCTCTTAAAATTGTTCTGATTCTGGAGTAAGATGGAGAAGTAGTTTTGGGGGCGTATATATAATAAGGAAGAAGGTGATAAGAAGGAGAGAAAGAGTGAGAATGAAGTGACACGTGGCAAGATAAGAATGGCGTTGAATAGAAGAAGAAGAGTGGAGTGTGGGAGGGGGGGAGAAAGGAGTGGCGAGGACGCGCATTTTTTTCGTTGGCTGGTGTGTGTGGTCAATGGTCAAACGGGTTATTGGCGGGTCTTATTTGCTTTCAGCTATGAAAACATTTGAACCCAGCCCACAACTTATGGCCGACATTAACCCAGATTTTGATTTCATCACTCTTCACCTCAAATTTTGTCTTTGCCTGAGGATTTGATTTGATATAATTTAGATTCCTTTCCCTTTTAGATGATGTTGTTTAGTTGGTTGAAAAAACTTTTATTTTAAATAGAAATTAATTTATTTTGTTTTATTATTATTATCATTCTCGTTCTAAAATTTTATCTACGGGATTGAGTTTTTGAATTCTACTTTTCTATCTTACTCTTTTTAATTTTTTCTCTAGATGTTTAAGTGGTCTATCTCTTCTTATTGTATCTTTAATTTATACTCCCTCCGTCTTATTTTAGTTGTCTCATTTAAAATATTTATATTTTTTAAAAAACTTTGTATAGACTAGCACTTCATGTGATCTCATGCATTTTTAACACACTTTATACTACTCTATTGTAAATGAGACAACTATTTTGAGACAATTCTAAAATCTATATAAAATAACTAATTTGGGACAGAGGGACTAATTATTTTAGTATTTAATCCTATGAGTCCAAATCACCTCAATTCGACGAGGGAATTGATATGGGCATTAATACTTTTATTAATATGGTACATCTTGTATGAAGATTATTTTTATTTTATCTTTAATTTTATCCGTAATACGTTAAATGTGATTAGGCAAAATAAAAAAAATACCATATTAATCTCTATTTTTAAAGTAAACAAATAATACATCTCAAAATAATAATAATCATCATCGTGCTATTTTTTTCCACCCAACTGACGCGTAGAAGAAAAGCAAAGATAAAATATCAGTGTCAGTTTGGCAAAGAAAAATCCACCAACCTTAGTTTATTAAAATTTATGCGTAGAGGGTGGATCAAAATCTTCTAGAAAACAGGAGATTAGAAGTTTCTAGAAATCGTGAAAGGGCACGACTTCGGATGAGATAAATTTCTCTAGTGACTGGACATGTGCACTTAATGAGTCTACATATAATAGATTATAGCTTTTAAATAAATTTATTAGATGATATTAAATATAAAAATATTTTTTTATAAACATATTTGATATAAAGTTATAAAAATAGATGGTTGATTTAAATACAAATTTCAAAATCTTTTTAAATTAAAAACTTTACTTTCGAATCCAGATATCCATCTTTATGACATCATATCAGACAAGTAAATAATTTTTATAATTAAGCAAATCTAAAAATTGGTATTTCAAATAATATGATTCATAAACCCCACACGGCACCAAATTCTTTCACGATGATAGAACTATGATCATGCCCTAAAAAATACATAGATCATATTTTCAAGTTTTTAAATTTATTATGAGACTTTAAAATCAGTTTGAGCAGATTGATAAAGTTATATTTTATGTTCTCCAAATATAAATAATTTTAAATTATATTTTAATGCAAAGGTCAATACATCAAGATTTTTAACATGTCAGTCAAAAACCCAATTTCATTGGTAAGATCTTTATAGGAATATCAAACACCAATATTTTAGTCACTTTAAATTTACTCCCACACTCCTATTTTTAGAATCTCTTAAATAGAATCTCCTAATCACCAATAAGGACCTTATAATTGGACATATTTGAATTTCATCAATTCGATCTTCAATAACTTATTTCTGACACAAGACACTTCTATAGTTATGATTCTTAAAGGCTCATTTCATAAGATAGATCCAGTACTATGCAAAGGCTCTTAAATCTTATCTGGATATCGGCCAAGAAAGACCTTTCTAAAGAACCATGCAACAGCACCCACTACACTAGCAGCACCCTTACAACAGCAGAAGAAGACAGCTTCCAAGCTCAAAAGGCAACCATTACAAGTTCAGATTACACATTAGCCACAAAATGCCACAAGTTGCAATCTTGCTGATAGTCGATTCAAGTATATATACCAAAAGCTGTGTGTGAATTGTTCATTGGGTGTTGATTTACCTTCCTACTTGATGTACTGAGACAGCCACTTGAAACCATCACCATATCCCATCTTGCGAACAATGCTGCACATGAAGACCTCAAGGGGACGGACATTGGAGTCTACGAGGTTCACCTTGCCCTTCCCTGTGGTGAAGTTGGTCAAACCAAGGTGGTAGCGGAGTTCTTCTTCAGAAGCAGCATATGGGATGTCGATCTTGTTTCCCAGTATGAGGAAGGGAACATTTGCCAGTGAGTCATCAGAGAGGAGGGCATCCAGCTCCTTCTTGGACTCTGCAAACCTCTCCTTGTCGTTGGCATCCACAAGGTAAATCACTGCATCCACCTACAAAATCGCACCCCATCCACGTTTCAACACAACCGGAAATATTTCCAATGAGACGACTAGCAAGGCCGAAAACCACATCATGACACAAGCTACAGGAGCAACAATTCACTATAAGAGAACACAATTGCATTATTCACCATTTTTGTGTTAAAAGTTGATGATTCAATCCTGCAACCACAGGGTTGCAATACAGAGTAACCCTCATTTAATGCTTGGAACGAGTGGAAGATGAAGCATCTCAATGAAAAAACACAGAAACCAAACTATGTGGCACATGCAATGATATATCTTTTTTTTGAATATCTTAGTAACTGCACAATTCAAGATCTTACAATTATTATTATTATTATTACTACTACTATTATTATTATCACTACTACTATTATTATTATCACAAGGCTAAGTAACCTAGTACAGCACCACCCTAGGCTGTAAACTATGTCTCATACTCTAGAGATCACACCTCAAAAAGGCAACCAACAGAAAGACTGGAACTAGGAATGTTCAAGTTAATCAAAACACAGAAGGAAACTTCTCTGCAAGTGGCACACATCCTTGGACTCGCAATGATTCTTCAATGCCAGTTACATTGCAAAACCTTATGTGAATCAACTGGCCCTAAAGTAACCTGCCCATCACGGGTATTAGATGAGGACCAATTGCATACCTAAAGAAAATATGGGTTGTTCTTGGGATTTTGCATCTACACTGCAAGCCCAATTTGAGAGAATTTTTCTAAGCAAACTACTTGTGACCAAAGTTCACTTTCCACCTATGTTCCCAAAACCCACAAAACCCCCATATAGTGGAATCTTTCGTAACCCCTGAAAAGGCAGAAAAAAATATGAACATGATATTGTTGGACCCCAAAATTCACAGCAATGATGAATCAATCAAACCAAATTTTGGAATATTCCTAATCCATGAATAGAAAATAGAGATATAAAATGGTACCAAATAGGCATAACAAGTGGGTAGTGAATGAATAGATAATCGAAGGACTCCTCGCTTCTCCAACAAAGGTAACAAATTAAGGGTAGAAAAGCTTCTCAACTTGAGATTATCAATGGTTAAAATTTTGTCGAGAACAGTTGTCCAAGCAAAACTTTTTTACTTATAGAAGGGGCAAAAGGCTTCCAAACATAATTAAAGGAAAGACGATTTGAGGATTTGATTTGAGCAAATAGAGTAAGGATTTATATGAGACGATCCCACTAGGATCCTTTTCCGTACCCTGAATATCTTCCCTTTCTTCATAGGAAAACACCTATTTAATGCCGAAAGGAAATATTCAAATATTGGAATTTCATAGTCCATTAAGTTCCTTCTAAATGTTAAAGCCCATAAAATTCCTTCCTATAGATTTGTGACTATTTTATCTATGACCAGCATGGGTATTACTGCTACAAGTTCTCTTCATGACTCCTAAATGCACCACGATTTGCACCTGCAAGTCTGCTATTCAACAAAGCACACATACTCGTCAAATGATTACAGCACACTCTGGTAGGACTGTATATGCACATGAGCCGGTCACGTACTCAAATTCATGTAACCCCATATAAACCAAAGATGGCAATGGTCGTCATTAAAAAAAACGGTTCCATTGGTCATCATCATGTTGATCTGTTGAAGCCTCACCCTATCCATCTGGGATTGGCTTTAGTTTTACTTTTCCAATTATAGCTATCACTATCATCTCTGGCAAGCACTAATCGTCTTTGTTATCAGAACCATTTATTACATCTATGAGCAAACTGCATATTTGATACCCATAGGGCTCAAACCATGCATTAATCATCAAACAAGAATTTCCAGAGTCCAGACAGATGGAATAAGGCTTTGATGATGATTATGATGATTTGCCACTCTTTAGTCTAACATGTCACTCTAGTTCAATCAAGTCTTAAACAAACAACACTTTCAATTCCATTTACCACTTATTCTTCACATGGGGGTTATTTTTACACCTCTATGGCCCATCCAAACCATCTAATTTTTTTAATCCTTGATGTACAATATTAAACCATCTCAGGTGAGACATTTCTTAATTGTCTTTTGCAGTCCCTGTAGATTTCTTCTCATGTTTGGGTTCCTAATTCTATACTTCATTGCTGCTGCATATGCCAACCAATCTATGTGTCATATCTAATTTTTTATTAAAAAAATTAACTGATCAATTTTGTTAGCCCTATCTATAGGAGGAAAAAATGAAAAATGTAACAGTCTTCCATTTCCATGGATCACTGCTATTCGCTGGGAGTTTCGGGTTTAATACCAATATTCCAACAACAAATCTAATCAATCTAAGTGCAATGCTTGGTGTCTGATCTACTTGTTTTTTACATTCCAAGCATTCATAAAACAATGTAGGTTCAAAAGTGTCCTTGTAAATGTTTTCCATTAAGCAAAAATCCATAATACAAAGCTTCTGTACCCAATAAAATATGTCATTTCAGACTAATGACACACTAATCTCGCATTTTATATGTTGAAGTTTTTTTCTAATGAAAGCCAATTAGAAATAGGATGAAATGATTACAAAACAATAATCAAATTCTATGCAAAGCTTCCATCCAATCTTTAGTGTCAAGATCATAAATATATATAAGGAGAAATAGAGGCACAAGTATAGCACACATTCAAAAACCTGCTGTAAGGCAGACATTGTAACAGACAAAAAAGGGAATTGGGATTAATTGATATAGGGAGGTATTTCCGCACTTAAACATCCAAACCATCCCAAATTTTATTTTTCTATGCACCTTCTCAAATCACCTCAAGCGAGACATTTCTTAATTTTCTATTTTACAGGAGCCCCATAGATGTCTTCTTATGTTCACATTATCTATCCTTCATTGCCATTTCATGTCCATCAAGGCATAGGCTTTCAATCACCCCATGTGTCTTATGTAATTGCTCAGCATTCAACTGCATTTACAATGCAGGTCTAAAGGTTTCCTTAAAAACATATCCCTCCAGAGATAGTTCCATTAACAAAGTTTCTATGTTGACTATGTAATGGTGGTCTAATGAAGTCTATTATGGAATTTTAATTTACACAAATTAGAGCATTGCAAAAAGACCTCTGTGTAGTCATCATTTGGTGAAATCCAAACCTTACATATTCACCTAGACCTCTCCTCAGGCCCCACATGAATATTGGTATATCTCTCAAATTAGAATACATTCATCTTCTATAGATAGCTAACTTTCCAGCCAAAGTATCACATTTACCAAGCCCTCTAAAACCATTGAATTTGAACTCTTGAAATTTTATCTACACTTAATTCACTTAAGGACTTTCCCCTTCATCACTCCCTAGTGATTTGTGTGCATTTAGGTGGTAATCCCATAAGTGAAAAAGGCAAGATCTTTATTTTGCAAATAGGAATCAGTCTCTCTAGATTGCACCAAACACTTGATATGGCAAAAATGAAGCATGGCTCCATCAATATTGTCCAACAACAGCCAGACACACAATTGCACGCAAATGTGAAACCAATCAATGGTTGATGGGGACAAGGGAAGAATGGGGGGACATAAAAAAAGGGTTTGAGATTTATAATGCCGAAGCATTCAATGCTAACAGCACAGTTCTGACCAAAAAATCAACAACAAAGACCTTAAACCTTTGTTTCAGAAAAAGGAGGACCTAATTCCCAGCTCAGAGTCCAAGTTGTAGGTGATAAAGATTTTTGGATTTAAGGACAAGGACTGTGTGAAACACTCTGATGGTTTAATGATCCAAATTCAACCACGAGACATAATACAATTATTATGTAAAGGAGTTGGTCTGTTTTACAATATCAAACAGGTGAATAAAAAACGTCTATCTCACCCTCATTGTGATAAATTACAAATTATATGCATCTTTATCAAATTATTGACAGTGCGAAAATAGGTCATTTCCTACAAAAAAAAGGTTTAGGACTCAGCCACAAGATAATACTAATTGTACCAAGAAAAGACATAACATGGAACCTCAACCAATAAATTTGTCCCCTATCCATTATAAGACACCAATTAGATAATAACTGTTCTTCAATTAGTCTCACTTTTGTACCATTACTCACCTATATGACACCCACCAAATGAATAGCCATGATTAGCAAGAGGAATCAGGTTGTCTGTTAAAGGCAGAGCAGAGGAATTCTGCTACCCAGTTAAAGGTGACATATCAGCGGGGAGAAAGGTGTTTCTGCTACCTGGGGTGTGGGAAGAAGGGTGAAACCACTTTCACCTCTCCCCTCCCCCAAGTGATGTGCTTCCATCCAAATTAGAACAGCAGTATTTCTCTGTCCTAATTCTCACCAGGAGTGTACACAATAGAACCACATGTCATACACTTAGGCGATTGAGCAATGCAACTTCACCAATCATCTTATCCTGAATCACTATCCTTGACCAAACTATATAATGGTTTCCAAAAATCAACAATAAAAAGGAGAGAGAGAGAGAGAGAAAAAATGAAATAAGCTTTGAAACCAAAAGTATACTTGTCTAGGATAGGCACCTGATGCAACAACTAAATGATGATGATGATGGTGGTAATATAATTATGTAAATGCACAAAAGGGAAATTCCTTGTTATGAAACCTACACTGCAATAGCAGCAGAAACATATTATTTTTTGAAAGATAATATTAGAGAGGAGATTTTTATTTTAAAAAAATAACATAAAGAACTTCCATTGGACTACTACTTTTAATTCTTTCAGGACCCAAATGCTGATGAAGTCTCTATAATAGTCCCAACTCAAAACCCAATAATGCTTACATAAAACACAGGTAGTTTCAGAATACTAATACTCCCCCCAGCTACACAAGTAACTTGGGAGTAACCACAAAAACTACTGTGACGACTGTAAATAGGGGAAAGAGTATTGCAAGGCAGTAATGAAATTTTATGGAAAGCCCCCACCCTATCTTTAGAGTCTAAGACTTAAGATACAAAAACATAAGGAGAAATATAGAAACACACATTCAAAAACATACCATGAAGCTCCTAAAGGGATGCTTCATTCAAAAAAAAGTTTTTTAAAAAAAAAAAGTAGTGAAAATATGACAACAATGAAAGAGACAATCGTAAACATATTTAGATAATACAAATTTAAATGTCCGCAAATAAAGAAAGATATCAAACCTTCATATAGATCACCTCAATTATGTTCAATGTTTGGAAGTTTACCAATATAGTGGGAATTTGAACAGTAAATATGTGTTACTGGAACAATACCTACATCTACAAGACGTGACTACAGATCAAAAGCAAGATTGTCAATCTAACCTTTGCATAGTAATCTTTCCATACTCTTCGGGCAATCTGATGCCCTCCCAAATCAAACGCTTTGAACTTGATCTTCCCAATACTCAACTCCTCTGATGTCGGATACTGTGTAGGTTGATGCTGACCTAATCTCTACAAACAATCAAACAAGGAATCAATTCAAAGGGATAACAAAATGAGCCTGGTAAATAACAATAACCTTGAAGATAATGATGGCAGCAACAATAACAATAGACACATTGTGTAACAATAAAAATAGAATTACAAACGACTCTATTAGAAGAAGCTTTAAGTTTAAGATGATTTGAGCACATATGCCAAAAATCATGAACAGCAACAGATCGAAAGAATTGAAGGATCAGGAGCAGAAGGTACTAAGTGAAGTAAGACACCACTGATGACTTGGATTGATGTCACAATAAAGAACAATAAACGGCATGGGACATCATTGTTTGTAGGGATGGTGGAATAATAATAATAGAAGTAACAATAATAATAAATAATACCGACTTGATTCGAAAGGTAAAGACATGAAATAACACAGAGTGGAGTGATGAAGAACGAGATTTTTTACAGTGTTAGCTGTAAAGAAGAATTTAAAAAGTCAAATCACACAAATGAGATAAATAGCTTAACAATAAATGAGAAAAACAAAGGATGAATCACACATCGCTGACAGGAAATTGTTCAGAAAGCACGACGATTAGAAAACGAACAGAATAATAAGAAACAAATAATAGATAATTTTACGCAAAAATACAAATTAAGAAAAATGACGGGAAATGTCAGAATTGAAAAAAAAAAGTAGAAAAGAGAGGTGAAAAGAATCAAGAAGATGGAGGAGGAACCTCATCTTTGAGCATGTGAAGCAAAGTGGTCTTTCCGGCATTATCAAGACCTAGAAACAAGATCTTGGCTTCCTTCTGCCACAATCCCAACGATGCCAGAACTCCGTAGAACCAGTCCACAAGAAACATGATGAAGTTCTTTCAATCTCAGGAAATTGTATCGTATCGTATCTTATGTGTGGGAACTCTCTGGAACTGAGTCGAGACTCTCGAGTCTCGAGAGAGAGAGAGAGAGAGAGAAGGAGGAATTTCAGTCGAGTACACGTCTTATGCCAGGCTTGTAGGTGGGTCCCAACCCAACCAATTTTCCGACTTGTACATCAAATTCCTTACCTAATAAGCCCCTTAGAACTATGGTCACATGTGAACGGTGGAGATTAAAGTAAGAGTGTGATTTTAAAAACACAATAATCATGATCTGTGCTTGCACCCTATTCAAATCAACTTGTGCTAAGTAAGATTGCAGCTACGATGAAAATATTAATAATTAAATTATTATTTTTAAAATAATATTTAATCGTATTACATCTTATTTTTTATTTTAAAAATTTAGTATATAATGAAATAAATGATGGAGACATGAAGTTTTATGATAATAATAATTGAGTCTTATTTTTTAAATAATCAATATTAAGACTTTACGAAATAATCAATATTATATAATAGTTATTTCTAATCTACAGTTTTCCAATTATGGATTAGTATCAACACGGAACACTTGAATTGAAATGGAATTAAGTGGTCCTATAAAATTAAAAAAAATAATGATTGATGTTTAAATTTAAAATAAATTATTTTTTATTAAATATTATAGGACTTTAATTTAAATTAAATAACATAGTCAATTAAAATTGAACTCATTTTTTACTATTCATTTTATTCAGTTAAATTAAACGAATAAAATTATATCGACAAAACTTATATCTTTTACTTAATATATAAATAACTTATGTTATAGTTTAGTAAGATCCACTATAAAAACCACTTGTCTATAATTAAAATGAAATTCAAATTATAATAACTTATGATACATCATATCTCTAGTATTATACTTCCTCCGTCCCATTTTAATAGTCTCATTTGAAATATTTGTATTTTTTAAGGAACTCTCTATATAAGCCTAGCATTCATGTGATCTCATCTATTTTCAACATATTTTGTACTACACAAATACAAATGAGACAACTATTTTGGGACAATTTTAAAATCCATATAGGACAATTAATTTGGGACAGAGGGAGTATAATTGGAAAAAATTATTTTCATACTTGTATAGTTGTATACATTAAGGAATTTGTGTAAACACTTATATATAGAGAGAAATGGTGGGTCATTTTTAGTCTATTTTTTATTTTTTATATATTATTTAAAAACCAATTGTTTCAATTAAAAATATGAGTGATGAGATACAGTTGCCCTAAATTTTAACTTTAAATTCAGTTTCTGTCACTTGATCTTAATAATAATTACTAAATTTAAAAAGAAAAGAATATCTGATAATTTGAAACATAAAAATCAAGTAACTTAAAATTAAGTTTAGAATTGAAACTTAAAATCAATATCTTTTAAATAAACTGGTACTTTTAGAATTTTATATTTCCAATTTTACCTGAAATTTGTCTCTGAAATCGTTACAACGCGGACGAATAATAATCTGAGTTTTTTTTCTGACGATGATGACGTGGCTTGATGAAGGGTCTGGATCAAGGTAGTGGGCCCATCAAAAGTCCCTTAAAACAACGTCATTTACGACGGCACTCTCTTCTTCACCCATCAAACCCTAAATAGAGACGCGCAAACCTTCTCAGTTCTACTGCATTTTCTGGTTTCTAAATCGAGTTTTTTTTTTTTTTCCATTTGTTTACAGAACCGAGATGGATTTTAGTTCTTCTTGTCTTTGTTTTTTTCCTCATTCATATGGTAAAAAATTCACCAGGAGTATTTTCCCTCTTTTGCAGAGAATGGCGAAGTCGAAGAACCACACCGCCCACAACCAGTCTTACAAGACTCATAAGAACGGAATCAAGAAGCCCAGGAGGCACCGACACACTTCCACCAAAGGGGTATTTAATTTTTCCTCTTTTTTTTCAGTCTTTTGGAATTTGTCTATTGTGAATTATTAGCCACTCTGAGATGTTATTTCTGATACGGGTTCTGTTTTTTCTTTGAAACCTACTGATGGGCTTTGCATTTTGATGGATTTGTGCTTTCTTGGATTTTTTTTATCTCACTCAGGGCTTGTTCGTATGCAACTATTTCCTGTAGAAATTGATATCCTTATGGATTTATTTTCCATAGAAAAATAATCTATAGTTTTTTTTTCCACGGTTGTTAATTTCTAGAAGATGATGATGATGGTGATAATCATATTAATAACAATAATAGTAATATCATTATTATGTACATCATATAGTTAATTCAACCTATAGCTTACTTGGAAATGATAACATTGAGTGATAAAGAGTGCAATTGGGTTTAGTTTTGGCCTAACTCACCTTGATGTAATCTGGAAATTCATATATTAGGTTGGGTCAGTTCATGGGTGTGGAGGTGTTTAGGTATGGGATATGGGTTGGGTTGGGTGATGTGTCAAGTAATAGATCATAGATACTGAGATTGATTAGGTTGGACCATGAGCCATGAGTCAAGCATGGGATTATGGGTCAAGTTAGGTCGAGCTTGGGTCATGGATTGGGTACTGCAATAATGGATCTAGTTGTTAACCCAGAGGGGGTTGGCTTGACTGTCAAGAAGCTCCCCTCGTGAAGGGAGGCATTTTGTTTGACTTACGCTCAAACCCCTTTGAGCCACTCCCCATGGGGTTATTCCCCATTGTTTGGACTCGGTGTGTGTAGGGAGGTGTGCACTGTGCACATGCCTTGAAGGATTTTATCGGGTAAAGTACCCTATGGCTGAGACGCCTGGACACCTCCAGTCGTCAAAAAAAATAAAATAATGGATCTAGTTGTTTGTGTCAATTGTGTCATGGGTTGGATCATGTGTCATGGATTGGGTTATGGGTCATGGTCAAGTTGGATCTTAAGTCATAGGTTTGAGTTTGGCTATGGCTGGTCAATGGGTTGGAACGTTGGTTGTGAAATCCATTAGTCTTTGGAGTCTTCAATTTCTTTTTAATCCCTCTCCCTGGGAATTCATTTTCCACCATGTTTGTGAAAAATAAGCAAGCCACTGAATTCGTTTTTCATAAAAAAGGTTCTCCCAAAACAATGGAAAACAATTTCTATGTGGAAATCATTTTCCATTTCCACCGAAATGTTGCGCACAAACATGGCCTTAGTTTAATTTTTCTTCGGTAATATTTAACTTTTGTTTTGTCATTTTTTAGTGGGTGTGTGCTAATTCTTTATTTGGATGCATGGGAAGAAACACATTTTTCTACAAAATAACTGTTATTAACCAAAATTGGTTCAATTTGATTATGTTTTTAGTTAGAAAATGGTTCTTTTACAAGAAGTGACTTTCCTTTCCATGCATCCAAGCAATGCTCATGCATCCAAAAGAAAAGCACGGAACTTTTTTTTTGTATGCATAGAAAGCAAAGTATTTTCCTCGAAAATAAGAATTCTTTTAAGATGTTCAGAAAACTTGTTATTTCTGGCTAAAAAAATATTATTTCCAGGATATTGCTTAATTAATGATTTGGATATGGCATTTTGAAGACAAGAGACATTGATTTGCTCTTCACACCTCTTTGATGGTGACGTGTAAAGAAAGAAGAACCCAGTTTCCGTTGTTATCAAAATTACTGGTCTCTAAGTCACTCTTCTACTTTTATTACCATGCATCTTAAAGGAACCTAATTTCCTTGTGCCTATTTTTCTTAGATTCGTGTCTTCCATTGGTATTGTCCTTTCTTTAACATAGATTTTCTTGGGTCTTGGTTGTTGGATTTATGTGCTGGAGATTTTCCTTTGAGTTGATGTGTTTTTTGAACCATTTATTTTGTCTTATCTGTTAGATGGATCCCAAGTTTCTGAGGAACCAAAGGTATGCAAGGAAGCATAACAATAAGGTTGGAGGGTCAGGATCAGAGGGGGAAGAGTAGAGACAGAAGGATGGAAGAGTAATGATTGTGCTTAGGGTTCTTATTTTGCAGTTTGATTTTATGGATCCTCATGTTAGACTATGCATCTGCTTTGTTTTTGGTGAAAAGTATTTGTATTTTCACTTTAGTTCTAGCCTTTTATGGTTGATACTCTCAAATGGTCTGCAGGAATGACTGCAATTTTATGAGTTTTGGAGCCATTTGAAACTTCACTTGTGCACATTGTGTTCTATTCATCTCAGGTTGTGATATGCATAATATGGTTGATTTCGTTTGTAACTGCAGACTTCTAAAAGGACATAGACTGATTTCATTCAACCCTTTTGCTTTTTTCATATCAATTCTTCCCTTAAACTTCTAATACAAAAAGGAGAAAAAATAATATGTTTAAAGATTAAGCCACCTATTATGTTTGGATGTTTTCTTGAATTGCATAGTAAAACCTAGGAGGAAACATACGAGATGAAATGCTGCATGCACTGGCAGATCTAACTTGGAAATTTTCTCCAAGTCATTTCTTTTAGAGTGGACATCATTTGCTAGATGAGTGGAACACATTAAGGGTATTGGATTTGAGTTTCAGCTAGCGATTGGTCACAAGATGGTGACTGCCTCAGAATTCAACCGTGGTGTTTTTTAGGTTCCCTCAGGTCTTGTTAAGTCGCTGGCCTGGTAGGTTTTGAATGATTTACTATTACATCATCCACAATCTTTTTAGGAAACTGTTCATAAGAGCCAGCAATGTTGAGTGGTTTTCAGTAGTGTGCATCTCTGGTGGATAGAAACACACAAACTACTCCTCCCCACCTTGAAATGGCATGTCTTCCAATTCATACCAAAACTTGAAGATTCACCCAAATTAGATTCCATGCATGCAAGCACATAGAGTTTTTTCTACATCAATGTGCAAACCAATCAAAACATGGCATATCATCATTTGCACTTTTTCTCTACACATTTTGCATTTTCCTTGCAAATTGATTAGCATTTTGCATTTTCCTCTGCACAAATGATGTGGCAGGTTTTGTTTGGTCTAAACATTTCTTTGCATATTAATGCAAAGAAAACTCTGCATTGGGTTGAAGCATCCCAAGTTTATGCTGTTACATCTTTTAGGCCTTTCCATTGATTATCTATATTCCTTTTTTTTTTTTTTTTGGGGTGAAAAATATTTTTGTTCATTTATAATGGACAAGGGCAATTGTTGTCTCAACTCTACTTCACTATGAGACATTTTAGTCCCATCCATCTTGTCATAGGTGGTGCTCCCAGTTGACTGCTGTGATGAGGACCAACACTACAACATGGTGTAGTTGAGTTGCTGCAAGAATAAGAAACCAATCAATTTTAAGGAAGGTACGAAGAAGAAATACACATCTTACAATACAAGGAAATAAGCCATTTCGTTTGAAACAATGAGAACTCTGATCACATTGGATTCCTCTTATTATTTTTTATCAATAGAGACTAGAGTTTTTTTTCCCCCCTCTTGGGCTGATAAGGATAGAAGATGTGAAGAGGAAGAAATCCTGGCGATTAGCAAGGGATTAAGACTATTCACATAGAAGCTCGTTCTACCATTTTGAGATGGTTTCCAAAAAAACTAAAAATGCATTCGAATTGGCATCTTGTTGGTATATTAGCTCATATTTCTCACTCAAAAATAGGAATTTGCTCAGGTTCCCAAATTGGAATGACCTCTTAATATTGTAGAGTTTATTCTTCTAAGTTTTAGTAATAGAAGGAAATGCACGGAGGATTAGACTAGAGGTCTTGGGTTCGATTCTTTTCCGGACTTACTTCGTACACTAGACTTGCAGGTGGTTTCGTGTATCTATAGAATTAGTCTCACTTCAAACATGGGGTGGAGATATCCATGGTAATCCCCTCTCCCCCAAAAAAAAGTTGCAGATTGAATCCACAGTGGCACGTTTACGCATTTGAGGCATTCAACAATGATCATTTGATGCATTCTGTCATGACCCCTTTTTTTGTTCTTTTAATACATATGTCATCATTTAAAGAGGCACTCCTTGTATTAAAATTAGAAGTGTCTACATCGAAATCCTAATTTTAACCTGTGAGAATTGGTTTGCCAGTCAAGAATCCATCCGAGATGTGAAAAGTCTTGGGTTCAAGTCACTCTCAATACAAAAGGACCACTCTCAACACAATAGTAAGGTTTGTTCATGTCCCAATGATTAGTAAGGTGCTTTAAGAGACCTGGACACCTTGGTCTTAAAAAAAAAAACCCTACTTTATTAGGACACCATTTACATTCGCATTCTAGTTTTTTTTTTAAAAAAAACCCATCATAGAAGAGTAGTTCAGACTTCAGAGTGTTCAGTCTTATGTTTCATGACCATGATAACTCTCCCCTTTCAAAATAATCCCATTTGGCTGTTTTCTATTGCATGAACATTATTTTTCCTTACCTAAGAAGCCTTATTAATTTTTTTTTTAATTATTATTTTAAAGGTAACTTCATTGAATTCGAAAAGCTGATACAGACAAGAAAGATATTATTACTTATAAACAATATTTACATGCAAACCCTTGATAAAACAAAGATAGCCCATAAGGAGGGCATCATGAACTAATTTTCCACGCTTTGGTGCTTGGGCCTTTTCACTATCATAATGGGGCAGTCCACATTCTGTGCGCAGTGATTACTAACACTACCTAAAAGAGCCCTGCAAAACAAGATGAACAAAATTAAATATAAAAATGAAAACTTTTGTGATTTCAAAGATTATATGTTACATAAATTGTAGTTGTTGTACCTTTTAATGGGACCATAGCCATGGCTTCCCATTACCAGAAGCTGAGGTTGGATCTTCTCTGCTGCTTCACAGATCACATCCCTCGGGTCTCCAGTTTCCTCCATTGTCTCCACTTTAAGCTATTCCACAAAGCAAAGCATTAGGTAAATCCATTAACGAAAGAGACAAGTACAAGAATTACTAGGATAAAACCACCCCTGATCAGATTTTTCACATTCTAGAGCCAAGAATTGATTTTGGGCCAGCATTGAAAAATGAATATTTCAATGTACTTATAAAATGAAAGTGAATAGAGTATCTTATTATAATAACAAAAATTTCAATTAGAGTTGTCTATGGTATTTTTTTGCTATAGCTATCTCATGTAGCCCAATTGGGTTCGTAAATGGTCTCAAACAAAGGTTTAAATATCGGCCGATACATATCGTATCGGCCGATATGTATCGGTATTTTCATATCGAACGATATTGGCCAATACGATATGTATCGGCCGTATATACATATTATCGGCCGATATGGCCGATATTCGGTCTGAATATTGGTTTTTAATTTTTTTTTAAAAAAAAAAACACCAATACGGTTTTTACACGGTTTTCCACTGTTTTACACGGTTTTTTGTGATTTTTAACGGTTTTTTGCGGTTCTCCTCGGTTCATCACGGTCCGTCTGATACGGCTTTCACGGTTTTTTGCGATTTTTTACTATTCATCACGATTCGTCACAGTTTTTTGCGGTTTTTTCACAATTCCGATATCAGAGGAGAGAGAAAATGCCGATATCCAGAGGAGAGATATGTATATTGGCCGATATTTTGGCCGATACATCGGCCTGGCCGATTTTTTAACCCCCGGTCTCAAATGCACTGGATCAAGCACTTGAGTTGGTCACCAAATTTTCTTCAGCGATACCATACTTATCGGCTGATATTTAAATCACTGGTTCCAAGAAGATTGGGCTTGGACTTCTTTACTTTCTAAAGAAATTGAATATAAGTAAGTTGTGGCTATCTGAAATAGAGTTTTTTCACAAGAATTAGGCAGCACAATGAGAGGAAAGAACTATTTCAGGCCAAATCTACGAGATTAGTGGGGTTACTAAACTTACAATTTACAAGTGAAAAGACAAACTGAAGAAGAAGAAGAGGATACATTTTCAAAGACTAGGCAAAGTCTCTTAGCCTTTTCAATGACCGAATCCGCCATTTCCTTGCTGTACACGTCCGTGCTTGATATCAGACCACCCGGACCCGAAAATCCTGCAATTGAAGAAGAGAGTATATTATCACCAAAGCCCAATCCCGCTGTCAAAATCCAAAAACAGCCTCAGTTTTTGTGAGAATTTGCAGACCAACCTGTTCCGGCAAAAGAAGAGTAGACGATGCGCGGAGTTTTGGCGTAGAGGAGGATAATGGTATCCTTGGAATTGTTGGAAACTATGTTCTTCAGACACCACGAGAGAGCCTCCATGCTCTCCTCCCCTCCATCTACAGCCACCATGATCCGGCGCTCTTCTTTTGCTTCCCCATCAGCCATCGAAACCCTGAAAATCCTTGAAAGAAATCTGGAAATAGAGAATTCTTTCTTTGGAAGAGGAATGCTAAAGTATGTCGTGTTTCTCGGAAACGAGAGGCGGCCCTTACATTTATATGGGAGGACAGCGTCAGGAAACCAGACTCGGGATTTCTGCGGCTGTCTAGCTGTTTAGACAAATCTGGAGCGGAAGAAGAAGACGACAAAAGACAAATCTTGTGGACAAGAATACATGAACTATCACAGAGAATATTAATTTCAATAAAGCAGTTAAAAAATAAACTCAAAATTAGGATTTTGAATATTAAAAAAAATACTTTTCAACATGATTGCATGTCCATGGGATTTATGAGTTCATCACAATGAATTAGGATGAGAGCAGGTATAAGCAGGGTCGAAAAAACGGTCTTCGCCGATATAATATATCGATCGATATTTTTTTCTCTCCTTAATTTTTTTTTTTACAAAAACGGTCGATATTCAGACCCTTGAGTGTAAGTGAAGCCTCTACAGCCCATTAGTCTCATTGAGGCCCTAGGTGGTGGCCTAATCGGTCTAAAGCCAGGCCGATCTGAATACAATTGAAGGCCTTGGAATTAGAATGTCTAGATGTAAATTATATTTATTATTTTATAATTTAATTTATGGCATTTAAAATATTTAGCTAAAGAAATTAAACTTTTTGATGAATATATAAATCCATTATCCATATAGTCCTTTATTCCTTTTTATCAGATACTAATGGTACTCCATGCATATTATATTTATGAGTAATATTTAAAGTGGGCAAGTCTATTGATCTAAAATTGTACGTTCTGCAAGGGTAAGGAACAAACCCTGGAAATTAAGAAAAATGATTGAATAATAAAATAAATAAATATTCATATAAGTCTTAGAGCGTGTATAGGATATTTTTGAGCTGAAAGACATGAGTACTCTCAAATTATGTGTTAGAGGGTAGGATTTAATGATCTATCTATGATAAAAAAAAAAATTTATGGTTAGATAGATTATTATTGGAGTTATTTAAATGTGATTTTCTTAATTATTTTAGCCTTTGATTTTTAATATTAAAATTAAATAATTCATTTATTTATCATGATTAATTAAGTAGTAAAGAGCTATTAAATGAATATTATAAGAGAATGGGTTTAAGTTAAAAATAATAATAATTTTAGTGAATTGGAAAACTTGATTGTACATGTAACCTTAATGCAAAAAATGAGTGAGTTTGATAGTTTTGCCCATTTTTTATTTTCATGACAACCAATGTCGTTAACTTAAGTAAAAAAATATTTTTTTATATTCGAGGTGTTTAGAGTCTCTTAGAGCACTTAATTAGTCTTGAGGATGTGTAAAAGCCTTTCTACCGATACACTAAATAAAATTATAGAGAGTAGTCCTTTGAAGTAATATACAAATATCTCTGATATTTTCATTTTTATTACCAAAATATCAGCAAAATAACTTTTGAGCATTAAAAATCCGAGTTTATCGCTTCTGCTTTTTTAACAGTAAATTTCCGTTAAAAACACGTTTTTATCACGAGAAACGGTAAATTTCCGTTAAAATTATGAGATTTTACCTGCTAAAAATGCTTGGGCCAAATATATATTTTTAATTTTTGAAATATCATCTATGTTTTCAAACTCCGGCTATATTATTTATTTTTTATATTTATTTATATTATTTTATAAATAATATATTTTCTGCTAGATTTTTCAGTTAAATCCCTGATAAAAATCTGAGAAATTGAAAATATCCCGCTAACTATAAAATTCAAATTCAAGTCCCAGGAGGTTAATGAAAAAATAATTTTGTGGTCCATTTTTAGATAAAGGCTAATATGGTAATTTACCGTCAGAAAAAGAAAGCGAAAACCGCAGCAGGTGTGGGAGCGAAAACCGCAGCAGGTATGGGAGCGAAAACACATAAGACAAGAACAAAATTTGATAAGAAGAGCTGACGAGTGACGCACAGCGGGCTTGAGGATTGACATGGGCTGGGCCGCTCGAGCTTGTTAGGCCTGACACGTTATGAGTTGGATACGTCCAGAACTGATGAGTCCACTCGATCTCATAAACCCGTTTTAAAGAGATGAATTCTGTCGAAATTTGTCCAACAGCGAGTCAACCCAAATAATGTACATATAATTACTGCAAACAATTTAGTAAGTAAATGCCAGTTGATGTAATTAAAAAGATTGTATTGTCAAGTTGCATAAGAATCAAATAAATAATTAGTAAATTGAAAACAATTTACCAGTTAAATTAAATTATGAGTGATGGAGTGAATGTCTTGACGATGACATGAGTTTTTAAATTTAAAGTTGATCTGCTTAAGTTAAACCGAGTTTATTTTTAGACCTGAGAACAACACAAAGGTATGATCATTCCTATTAAATTTATTAAATTAATTTTATTATTGTTTAAATATCATTTCTATTTTTTAAATAATAATAATAATCTGTGATAGCTAATTGAAGGATTATAATATCTAATCGCAATTTTATTTTTAACATATCTTCATGCATGAGATTATGAGCACGGATTTCCAAGTGCTTATGTGGCCACATGCATGGGAATTGAGTGAGAGAAATGAAGGCTGATGAACAAAATGTAGGATGGTCATTTAGATATTTGATTTTTCTTTTATGAGATATAAGTCTAAAATTTTGTGTGAAAATTATTATTTTGTCCTTCAATTTTTTTAAAAAATATTCCTGCACACAAAACTGAGGGGTAAAATGATAATTTTGTATAAACTTTTGAAATCGAGTCTCTTAAAAGAAAAGTCGGATGTCTAATGACTAGTCAAATATAATTAAATAAATTAATATGGTTGCAGATATATAAATTAAAATGGCTCAGTGAAATTAGCAAAAGATTAAAAATAATTTGCACATGTCGAACCCATTTGAGAGGTGATAATAATTTGTGAAGAACATCTTGTAATGGTCGGGTTAGAGTGCTGATTAACCATATTATACATGTTTTGTCCTTGATTTGGCTCTGTCATGTTTCCTAAACAACAACCATTTTGGACCCTCTGGCTCATCAAATCAACGGTGTGGATTTTCAAAGGGCTTTTCATGTACAAATTCAACCATGATGGTGAGATAAAGATTTTCTAATTGTTCATTTACCTAAAGGTGATAATAAAGATGCTAATGGTGCCGATAAAGACTATGATCACATTAAAAAGTGTTTGAATTGCATAAAGTAAAGTTTAGTAGGCAGGGCAGACAAAATCATTTTAAGATGCATAATCCATGGCTTAAACCATTAATGACCCTGAAATTTAGGGCTTGTGCCTCAAGGAAATGGTGGAAATTATGGTTAAAAATTATCACGGGCTAACAAGGCAAAGCTATCCCAACCTTTAATGGTTAAAGTGATTAGTAGGCTTTATATGTTTGCCTTAAAAGAGTGAAAAGAAGAGAAGTCGGCACATGGACTCTTCAAAAATTTACTCTGTAGAATCAGACCAAAGTATCAATGGGTTAAGTTGACAAAATATTTTTAGAGATTTAGATGTTCTGAGATGACTTCCATACAAAAAAAAATGTACTAAGGGAAGAGGTAGATTATTGAAAAGGTAGGCCATTTTAAAACAGTCAAAAATTTTCGAGAGATACGAGATGAAGTGAAATTTTCATTTTATTCTTATTGGTGTATCGCTCTCATCAAGTATCGATAAACTGATAACACACATCAGTAGGGGATAAAATGAGAATTTCACTCCATCCTGTGTCTCTTAAAAGATTTTACCCATATTAGGATGGGCGCCCTATTGAAAATGGTGAAAAGAAAAATAGAAAAACATGATAAATAATGGACGAATGGCGTAATAGTTTTTGTTAGAGTTAAAAGGATAAGTAAAATTCAACGAGCTAACTCTAAATATGTGATATTTTCAACTCAAAAGGATTAGAGTGATGGTCAAAAATCCACCTTAGGAAGCAATAGTCCCCAGTTCGATTCCTACTCTACTCCAAAAAGTTATTCTCCGTAGAGTTATCCGGTGTATGTGGGTAGCGAGGCTTGCACATGCCAATACCATGAGGATTAATAGGGTGAGATTTTGATTTCTAATGATGATAATGACAGGAGAGCATCTTCAATGCCCTAATTATATCCGTTCATATGGTGAAGTTTGACCTTTGTAGTGCAAACATGCTTGAGCAGTAAATAATTTAAATAAGATGATCAAACACTGACTATCAAATTCTAATATTGGACCAATCTCGCCCGGCTAAGTCTACTTTAATTAGTATTTTTACAGCTCCTTAATTTTATTGGAAAATAGTTTGCTTATATTTTAAATTATCCTTAATAAGAAAATTATTCATTTGTCCACGTGTCTTTGGCACTTTTTAATCATAAATAGAAGTTGTGGTGGATCATTGCTCTTGATTAGGCTGTGAGAATAAATTTACTTCAAAAAAAAAAAATCTTTTCCCACCAAATAAATGTAGCCATTTGGTCCATTAGCCTAACCCAATTCCATTCCATCCTATTAGAAGGCTTTTTCGTGTCCAACTAGGAATGGCACCACTGTACCATTGCTTGTGGATTTTATTTAATTTTATTTAATTTTATGGCGTTTGGAGATTTGAAAATTGTGTCACCCAAGACTGTTTTTATGATGAAAACCACTATTTTTGTCCTTGGATATTAATTTCTTGTGGTCATTTTCAACCCTTCTTTCCCCCATAATCTTCTCTCTCTTTCCTCAATTGTCACTTTCACATGGAAAAATTTCAGTGACAGCCATGGCCAGTAATTCCCACTTACAAAAGTAAGAGGAGTTTAGTATATTCCATTTGATTATTTTAAATTATTGCTAAATTTGACCATAACCAAATTAAGACACCAAAGAATAAATATTTTTTTATTAAAAGCATGTAAACATTAACTACATATAATAAATATTAAAATTTGTACATGTTTTATTGAGTTGTAACGAAAGTGACATATAAATATAACTGCATTTTGAAGATTCATTGAAATTCAAGGCAACCCTTAATCTCTACATAATAATTCAGTTGATACAGTGCATTACATCAATATTAAATCGGATATTGGTTGATATGTCGGCCGAGATCATTTTCTCGCCTCTTTTTATTATTTTTTTTCAAATATCGACTGATTTTATTTTTTTATCTAAATTTAAAGAAAAAACTTTTTTTATAAAAATTGGAAAAAAATACATAATATCGGCTTATATCATAGCCGATATTTTGATGATATAGCTAAATATCGGCAATATATCAATGGAACTCAGAACCTATATTTGATTTTTTATTTTTAAAGTTCAACCGATATTCTGAATATCACCAATATATCGTTTGCCATGCCGATACATATCATATCGACCGATATGTATCAATCTTAAAAAGGTAAAAAATCAATATATATCAACCGATATGATATGTATCTACCGATATTATTACCTTTAACATCACATATTTTTAACCGATACGATTGGTTGATGTTATAGCTTGCCTCAAATACCTTATTTAGTGCACAACAGATGGGTCGCCACAGACAGAGACTTGTCTAACTCTAATGTGGGTGACTGAAGTGCAAGAGAATAAAAAAAGACACGTGGCATTCTTTCATGAAAGCCAAATATATCACCAGTAAGATCTTCTTACATATAATTTATTATGTTGTATTCAATGTATTGTACATTTATTATATGATTACTTAATAAATTAACCTTTTACCAAATCTTTCATTGATATCCCATGTCTCCTTCACTCTCCTTCACTCATAATGGTTGAATTGAAGAGTGAAAAGGTCCTATTTGGAAGGTATTCTTGGAACAGATTTAACATGGACTCAAAAGATTAGAACAGTGGCTATAAACATGATGCCGACATTATATTATTTCCTTTTTTCTCATTTTTTTTTAACCGATAATCTCTTATTGTAAAAAGTGGAAGGTATTAGTTTCGAACTTCCATCAACAAATACTACTCTCGGGATATTAACGATATCCGTATAAACCTTAAAAGAATTTTATATATATATATATATATATATATATAATATTTCCTTTTATTAAATAAAAAAATTGATCATTCCAAACTCTTTATTGTAAAATATACTTAGTTAGATATACAATTTGACTTTTCACAAAAAAAAAGTTATTTACTAATTGGGTTTGATCCACAATCAGACCCTACCCATACCCCTAATCACAAATACTGCTCTCGGAATACTAATGGTGATTGACAATATTGAGATATTTTCAAATTCTTGAATTTTTATAAGGAAATTAACGGTAAAATCTCATAAAAATATATCATTAATAAAATAAAATATCAATATGAAAGTTATAGAGACATTATAGTGACTTTATCGAGAATTTACCATAGTAACGATAAATATCGAGATATTAATGGTAATTGATATTTTACAGATAAAAATATAATAAATTTAAAAATATCAGAGATATTTTTGACTTACTTTATAATTAGGTTGGCCGACATGGAGATGCTGAAACGTATTGGATTTGGATGCTTGGGGACAATCTAAAAGAGGATAAGTTGAGTTGATTCAGTGATCTAATTATATTGGATGTGGATGCTTACTTGTGATTCCAAGAAACCCCTATGCTTCTTCTACCTTCATTTTAGTGCATTTTAAGCATCTTATGCAAGCAATATCATCGTCTTTCGAAATGAAGAGTCACTCAAGCTAAGTGCTAAAGACAGTGACTGATGGTGAAAAAGACCTTTCATGAAACTTTAAACTTTAATTTTAACTCAAGATTTATATCTTAATATAAATTTTGTATTTGCATGCTCCTGTCTTATAATTTAGATTATGTTGGATTTGATCTAAATTAAAAGCTAGATTATATTCTATAGATACCTACCAAAGTTAATTCTCTAGGTTAGATTATGAAATTTCTCTCAATTTATTCGTATCAATCAGACTGTTCTTTTGTAAAGATGAGTTACTAGTAACTTAAAGAGGTTAGAATGATGGTTATTAATCTGCTTCATAAAGCTGAGAGTCTTCAGTTCAACTTCCACTCCATCTCAAAGGGCTATTTCTCAGTAAATTTTACACAGGTGTATATAAATAGGGAAGTTTGCATATGTCTCAATGATTAATTGGATACTTTAAAATACATGAAGATCTTAATTATAGAAAAAAAAGAAGCAAATTACTAATTAATAAAGCAAAAGAACTAACTCAACATGACTGAGACACGGGCTCTCAGTTTAGTTCTCTTAATGTAATTTTTTTAAATCAATCTTATCAAACTAAAAAATAGATTTTGTATATATTTTTTATAAAAAGATATATCATTTAAATAAGTAAAATTGATAGTTGTTAAACTCTGCTTTACTTAAAATACATTTGATTTAAAACTAAATAATAGTAAAATATTGTTAATTGTCACACAAATAAATATTTATTTAATTTTATTAGATTAATATTTTCTAATATATTATTTATTTTAATTTAAATCAAGGGAAATTAGTCAGAACGCGTCTCCATCTTTTACTGTATATGGTGGAATTTATAAGTTTGTAACATCACTTCCTGTAAAGCATTTTATAGCTTCCATCTTCTACTACTGTACTCTAACAGTAGTCTTTGTTTGCTTGTGATTGTACAAATTGGATCTTTTCATTAAGTTCCATTACTAAATAGGCATTCAAATAAAAGTCAATAGTTAATGATTATTATCATCAAATTCAGTATAAGTGAGATTCTTTAACAAGACATGTCATTTTAATGAATTCGAAGTAATCGAGTTTATTTAATAGATAATTATATTGATATGAAGTATTTAAATTTTCACTTATAAAACATAGAATTTTATCATTAAATTTAGATAAGTATAAATGATTGATTATTTTAAAGATAAGATAATGGTGAAATTTCATATACAACATACATAAGTGGACTTCAAGATTCATTTGATAACACATTTTGTTAGAGAATCTCGATAGATTATTATTTGAATACAAGAATTTTCTATACAAAGTTTTGTCAGATACCTGTGAGAAATTGACAATGAATTTTTTTTTTTTTTAATTTACATATGAGAAATCATCGAAAACTCAGTATAAAACTCTCACGTGTGATATCCACTGCCCTTAGAGCTTACCAAACGAGGCTATGAGAGCTCAAACCTGATACCTCTCACTTTCTACACCCATGATGACGATGAATTGTCAAAATTATAAGGTTTAAAATACAAATTTAAACAGATTCAAAGAAAGTGTGAGTTTTATATAATTACTAACTATGTCCTTCTTATTCATCAAATCTATATATAAATAATGTATTTAAATAATAATAAATAAAATGTTTAATACTTATTCTTTCTCAATTTAATTGTTATATATTTTAGAATTGTCTCAAAATAATTGTTTAATATGTCATTTTGATTCTTTCTCTCTATTTATTCTGACTATATATCTTTTTTTTATTAAAAAAGTTAAAAAATATTAGAAAGAAATTCATAAGTCTTTTGAAAACCTTTTCTTAAAAAATTTTAAATTTTAAAAAGAAACGATTAAAATAGGATAGAAAGAATATAACATATGTCCAATCAGGACAATTTGAAAATTTAAACATTTAAAAGCTTGCCCTCCACAGAAGAATGATGGTGAAGTGCCTGCCATTTGTATGACAGACAGGGCAAGCCGGACCCATTAGAAGAGTCCAGTATTAGGAGCCGATAAGGTTCACTTTCAGACTAGGAAGATAAATACAAAACAGTCAGCAGAGTAGCACTCCAAATTCCAAGTTTCCAATCCTCAGTTTCTATCATCAAATGGCATCAACAGATGGCCCACCAAATCCTACATCAGCTCTCCTTCTAAAATCTTAAAGTAGACGGGCCGCCTTTTCTTATTTTCTTTCTTATCCTTCACAAGTCACACACCGCTCTCCCATTGCCCCCATAAGATTATGGGATAAATTTAAATAATAAAATGAAATGGTATGTATGTACTGAGAATCTTCAGTCACTTTGATGGGGAGTTTGAAGGTGGGCCCAACTTTAGTTGTTCAAAAACATCCTCTCATCTATTGGGACCCACAGAAGATACGAGGTGATTAAATTCAGTGTAGCTAAAGCAATTGATTAATAAAGTTTTTTTCTTTTTTTCTTTTTTAATTTGGTTCTTTAAGTACTCTATAATTTTATACTCTCTATCTCAATTTAATTATTTTATATGAATTTTAGAATTGTCCTAAAATAATTGTCTCATTTATATTGGAGTAGCATAATGTATGTTGAAAATGAATGAGATCACATGAAGTGTTAGTCTTATATAAAGAGTTATTTAAAAA
This sequence comes from Chimonanthus salicifolius, assembly GCA_013350335.1. NCBI lineage: Eukaryota > Viridiplantae > Streptophyta > Magnoliopsida > Laurales > Calycanthaceae > Chimonanthus > Chimonanthus salicifolius. The sequence continues at coordinate 7,469,304 of CM023535.1, read as the reverse complement.
ATACAAATATTTCAAATGAGACAACTAAAATAGGACGGAAGAAATATTTAATATGAAAGAACTCAATGATCTGTTGTTACATGTTATATGTAAAAATACATTTTCTATTATTTTAAGTATGTAAAGTGATAAAAAGTCCCATATAATTTAATTTAAAAGACCAATAATTTTTTATAGTATTTGAGGCATCATCCTCTTGACGATTAACTTTTGAAAGTGAGTTGTATCTCAAGAATAGGGTTTGAAGTTTCCACATGCAACTGTGCTAATTTTCACATGTAGTACTAGAGTTCAAGTGCACGTGAAGACGAATGTGAAGTGACAAAAAAAACAATTTGGTCCAATCAAATTTTAATTTTTTAAAAGTTTATTTGAATTTAAAAGTAACACAGATCGATTAGTAGTCACTAGTGAGTTATTTGGGTGAAAAAAATGCTTTTGAATTTTGACAGAATCTGTGGGTGCCCTCTAGAGATTGTCTAAAATGAATTTCAAAAAGTTTGAATGATATTTTTTGATAAATCATAGGCAGCCCATTCTGACACCCCCTTTTTCTGCCACAGAACACTCATTTTTAAAATTTATATGTAAATTACCATTTTACCCTTCCGCTCAAAATCCTTCGAACGAACAATAGATCCTTCGAAGGATCATGATTAGGATGGTTCAAAGCATCGTCAAGATCCTTCGAAGGAATGGATGCTACAGTAACAAAAAATCAACAGTAAATTTTTATTTTTTTTTAATTTTAAAGTTATTTTTTAAGCACTCTGTATTTTTAAAATTTCTCAAATTAAATATCCAGACTAATTTCGATAGCCTGATAAAAATACTTTAAGATTTTAAGGTCTTTTGACACTCCTAAATATTTAAAACACAGTATTTTACAAATAAGGATATCCCTAGGGTGTGTCGAAAACACATTTAGGAGTGTCAAAAGACCTTTAAGTCTTAAAGTATTTTTATCAAATTATCGTAATTAGTCCGGATATTCAATTTGATAAATTTTGGAAATACACAGTGCTTAAAAAATAATTTTAAAGTTTTAAAGGAGATATCGACAATATAGACAGTTATTTTTTAAGCACTGTGTATTTTCAAAATTTCTCAAATTGAATATTCGGACTAATTACGATAGCCTGATAAAAATACTTTAAGAATTAAAGGTCTTTTGACACTCCCAAATATATTTTCCACACAGCCAAGGGATACCCTTATTTGTAAAACACGGTGTTTTAAGCATTTGGGAGTGCCAAAAGACCTCTAATTCTTAAAGTATTTTTATCAGGCTATCGTAATTAGTCCGGATATTCAATTTGAGAAATTTTGAAAATACACAGTGCTTAAAAAATAATTGTCTATATTGTCGATATCACCTTTAAAACTTTAAAATTATTTTTTAAGCACTGCGTATTTCCAAAATTTATCAAATTGAATATCCAGACTAATTACGATAACCTGATAAAAATACTTTAAGACTTAAAGGTCTTTTGATACTCCTAAATGTGTTTTCGACACATCCTAGGGATACCCATATTTGTAAAATACTGTGTTTTAAATATTTAGGAGTGTCAAAAGACCTTAAAGTCTTAAAGTATTTTTATCAGGCTATCGAAATTAGTCCGGATATTTAATTTGAGAAATTTTAAAAATACAGACTGCTTAAAAAATAACTTTAAAATTAAAAATAAAAATAAAAATTTACTGTTGATTTTTTTTTGTTAATGTAGCATCCATTCCTTCGAAGGATCTTGATGATCCTTTGAAGGATCTCATCATCATCCTTCGAAGGATCCAATGGTTCGAAGGATGTGAAAATTTACTTATATAATTGTTCGAAGGATTTTGAGCGGGAGGGCAAAATGGTAATTTGTATATAAATTTTGAAAAGGGGTATCCGTGGCAGAAAAAGGAGGTATCCGAATGGGCTGCCATCAAATATTATTTATGTATCATCGTATTTTTTTTTAACTAACTAATGTATAATAATAACTATTTTTATATTCATAAATGTAAAACAAAGCATATATTAGTCAATACATAAAAAATTCTTTCACCCATCTTTCGTACATTTAAAATATTTAACTAAAATATAATTGGACTGATTCTTCCCAACCAATTCAAACACAGAACTTGTTTTATCATGTACAATTCAAATTCGAATCCTTCCAAAGACTTGGTATCCGTTGTCGTTGGCTCGTTACCCTCACCCAATTCAAAAAAGAGTGAGTGAGAGAGAGAGATTCAAATCAAACGGTCGACTAAAAAGAATGGCCCATGGGAGTATGGGACTGGGTCCACATCCACATGCCTTATATTATTAAAGTCTTTCGAAATGCCACTCATCTTTTGTAAAATTACGAGCAATTATAATTTATGTAGGGCCCATTGCAAGATTTGATCATATACACTTTAAAGAACCCCTTTCAATACAGACCGTTGGATAAAGTCTTTGGAAAAATCAGAGTCCCTTTCGTTAAAATCCAATTTGACGGTTTGACCCGAACCCTAATTTTTGATATTTATGAAATGCTTTACGTGATATTTATGAAATGAGGAAATGTTTGTGGCCTATTTTGTCTCGAGTGGCTTCACCAAAATTGACCCTTTTGACTTTTTAAACATTGAATTTTGTTACAAAATTTATTTGAAATTTTGAGTGTTTGAGTTAGATTTTATGTTTAAGTTCTGATTTAAAGAAATAATCATTTGTTGTTAGCTTTATAGTATTTTAATGAGGATTAATGAATCTAATGTTTAAATTAATTTTTAAGTGATTTTCAATCAATATTGATCAAATGCTTAAGTGGGCCACCACCTAGAGGGTAGAGCTATAATAGTAATTGGGAGGAGCGTGTCTCCACATCATGTAGCTTGGCGTGAGCCTGTCACATGGGTTTGTTTTTCTTAATGGGCGTGTCGACCTTATAATAATAATGACTCTCTGTGGCACGCCTCAATTTTCGGATGTCTTACCCTTTTCTTCCTAGTTTTCTTCGAGATTCCAGGAATTATATATTCTTATTATCAAAACCCTCTCCTAATCCACTCTACGTTATAATCTCATCTGTAGGGGCAAATTCGACCCGGATGACCTGACTTAAAAAAATCATTCGATTTGAGTTATCTATTTGTATATTTTGAGATTGAATTGAGTTGAAAATAAAAATCTATATGAATTTTGAGTTAAGTTGGATTAAGAAATTTAAAATCAAACTTGCGTCGAATTGAAGTAATTCGAGTCAACAATTTTGATAGGATTGTGTCAGATATTTTAATATAGATTGAGTTGGATTTATTAAAATTAGACTTGACCCAACACGAGTTTCAGTCCTACTAGTCTCCAAACTCTATCCTATTTTTTAGGATCAATCGAATAGTTAAAAATGAAGGATTTCATGTTAGATTATGAGTAGTGAGTTTTACACTACCATTATCTCACATGGTGCACCTTTAAAAGGAAATTCTAATTTTGTCATTACTTTTCTCTTCACCTCTCTTTTCCTCTTTTCCAAAAACATAGGCAAAATTAAAATTTCCTTTTAAGGGGTGTATCATAAGAAAAAATAATGGTGCAAAAATCACTATCCTAGATTATAATATTATATATCCTCCAAAATCTATTCGTCCAAGCAGGAGCAAAAAGAATAGGGCAATCAAAGGCAGCAAAGAAACAGGAGATTGGAAAATACTTCTAAGAAAAATCCCATCAGTAAATAATTCTCCTTTGTTATTAAAATAGGAAAAATAAAATTACACTGAGAATGCTGATGATTTGCTATGAAATTAGTTAGTAAAATTTTCTTATTAAAATTTTATCAATAAAAATGTATAAAAATCTAAAAAATATTTACATATTCATTGGTTAGTCCATGGGTTTAAAATTCGGTATTGACCGATATATCGTTATCAATCGATACTTTTTTTTCTTCTCTTTTTTTTTTTTTAACAAAAACAACCTATATCGGCCTCTACTGTGATATCGGCCGATATGAAACCGTATTATATCAGCTGATACGATTCATATCGACCGATATTTAGACCATGGGGTTAGCCTTTTGAATGATTAAAATTGAATTCATGAGAGATTGGGTGAAATATGAGGTCCTATAGCAGGCAATAAACAGAGGGGGGGGGGGCCAGATGATGGTAGGCACTATCATTTCCACATAAACAATTTATTAGCTTTTATATTTTAATTAGTGGTTCGAAAATAAGAGTGGAGAAAATTATTATAGAAGACTTAGTTATAATTATGAACTTATGATTTAGTGAATATTGGTGTGACCCATTCCTGCCGGCCTAGTGAATATTGGTGTGACCCATTCCTGCCGACCTGTTCAATTCTATCTCTATTGGGCCATTATGCATTGGATACAAATATTCAAAGCCTAAAATATGGGTTGGTCCCAAGCAGGAATTTAAATTTGAAATTCTTCTCTCTTTTAATTTTTCAATTAAAACAATTGAAATCGGACTGATAGCGCTGACACATATCGACGATATATATTGGATATCGTCTGATATCGAATGATATTTGTTTCCCTAGTCTCAAGTTTAGAATTTTTTTTCGCTTGGATTAAGTTTAAAAGAATTTCGAGTTAAATAGATTATTGAGTTTTATAAAAAAAAAAATTGAATTAAAAATTTCATCTATTTTAGATAAAATAAAAAATTATGGTTAGAGGTGACCCTCAATTCATTTGGAATATTTTGACAGAAAAAATAATTCAAGTGAATATTATTATGGTAAGATGTTCAATTTGTAGAGTTTTGTCATTCAAATAGCAAAATATAATACATTTAAATTTTGAAAAAAGTTCCACATATGCTTCAACTTGAATTCTAGACTTTTTTTTGTTGAACTCATTGAAAGATTAATTTAAATATATTATTTCTTTAAATTCAAATTTGAATTAAAAATCTCATGTAACTCATCTTCATCATTTAATTAAGTTTTAATAAGATAAGCTTGTATTTAATGATATGCATTCAATGTTTAAGATTACAAATTAGAATGATTTAAAAAAAGCCTATTTTAGACCGTCTTGTACCGGATAAAATTCTATAGCCATTCCTCATTGAAGATTTGAAGCCATGTTTAGGTGGTAAAACTGTAAATCTCATATATTGCATACATATTATTGTCTACTGTTAAAACTTATTTTAAAAGATATATTTTTCTTTTTATAATAAATAACTAAATAAATCTATAATGAATAAGTCAATTTTCAAACTTTTTTCAAAAAAAAAATTCTAAATAAAGATGAAATTTAGATTTCATAATTCAAAGTTTAGAAAGTATGAAAAAATGTATATTACTACAAACTTCAAGATATACATTTCAAAAGAATCTTATTTTTCATGCATTTCATTTTTTTTTACAAATTTCAGTTATTATTATTGTTATTAATTTGTTATCATCATTTAAATCATTTATCCAATCAATCTAAAGTTGACTTTTATTTTTAGATTTGATAAATTATTTTATTTAATTTGTATGAAATTTGAATTTACAATTTCTACACTAGAGATTTAGAGCAACGATCTTTAACAAATAGTATATTTGTTCTTTTTTCAGAAATATAATTTTACTCGTAAACAAGGGGTAAAAATCTCATTTTTGGATGATATCAGCAGGCCAATATCATTCTCTCCCCTCTTTTTTTTTTTTTCAAATCGATTTTTTTTCTGATTTAAAAAATAAAAAAAGATCTTTTTTTTTAAAAAAAATCTAAAAATTCAAATATTGGCCGAGATATCAACCGGTTCTACACTAAAATTCATTTTTTTTTAAAAAAAAATCACCTATATTTATTCATATCGCCGATATCATGGCTAGTATATGGGTCGATATCACCAATATGAATAGTGTAAGGCCGGTACCTATCGTATCGACCGAGATAGCTCAATTTCAAAAACTTAAAATATTGTATCGGCCGAGATTTCGTCCTCTGCCGGTAAAATCATTTGTGGTGGGGCTGAATGCCATTTCGAAATTAGTGGGTCCCAAATGTCGATATACACCATAGAGCTTGGTGTATACGACATTGGTGGTGGAGGAACAAATCAAAACAGGGAGACGTCAGTCAAGGTCTCCGAGTTCGAGTCCGATTCTCATGTCTCGGTCCAAATGGCCTTTTTCGTCTTTCCACAATTTTTTTCTTGGCCTTATTTAAAATCAAATGCTTCTTGTTCTTTCCATGTTTAGGCTAGAGAGGAGAGAGCGAAAGAGAAAGGAGGAGAACAATAACAAGAAGAACAAGAAGAGGAAGAAAATGGTAGATGAAATTGCATTGCTTGTTGATGATTGGGTCTATCCTCCCTCCATTTCTCAGTGCAGAATTTGCCATGAAGAAGAAGGAGAGTCCTCGAAAAGCTTGGAAACTCCATGTGCGTGTTCTGGAACTCTCAAGGTGAGTAAGACTGTGAGAGAGGGAGAGTGACTTCTTTTGGTATTTTGTGTTGCAAATTGAAGTACTTCTTTTGGGCATCTTGTATTGTAATTTGAATTTTTCTGACCGTTGGTGATTTCTTTCTCTTGTCAGTTTGCTCACAGAGACTGTATACAGAGGTGGTGTGATGAGAAGGGAAACACTACTTGTGAGATCTGTCTTCAGGTCTGAATTAATAAAATAAGAAAAGTTTATTCTCTTCTTTTTTTTCTCTGATTTCGATCCTGTTATTTTATTCTCTGGTTTTTTTCCTTTTTAAGTTCTGATTTTTCTTAATTTTCTCTTTTAGTTTTTGTTTATATAGTTTTGTTTTGCGGAATTTGGAGCTATTTTGGATCATGGTTTCGTTCACCTCCCTTTTTCTGATGAGTAGTTGGCATCTTTTATCTGGGTTCCTTCTATGATTGCTGTTTTGTTTTTAATTATTTTGCAGTTTGTGAAAATGTTTTTTTAATATATTTTTCTTTTCTTGCATCAAATTTATTTTCCTTCCCTTTTATTATTGTGAAGAGGAAGTTGGTATCTTCGAGCGTCTTCTATCATTGTTGTGGTGTTTGGATTGAATTTTGTTACTGATAAATCCGTTCGGACGCAGGGGAAGGAAAGTACTTTCCTGGAAAATAACCATTTTCTAACTAAGAAAGGAAAAAATGGTTGCTTTTGGTTAAAAATGGTTAATTTCCATGAAAATACTTTCCTTTCCTTGCGCCCAACAGAGCCTATGCTTTTATGTTTTTTAGTTTGTTGTAAAAATTGTTCTTTCAATACGTATTTGTGGTTTTATATACAAAGTAAGTAGTAATATGCTCTATTATAGGTTTTTTTTTTTTCATTAAATGATGAAATGGGATTTACTACTGCTCCTCTTCATATGTTCTGAAATATGAAAGTGGATATTTCCATTTCCTGTTTTATTGTTTTGTTTTCCTCTTTAAACTGATTTTTATATTTTGTAACTTCACACCTTTTTACTTAAGATTGGAATTGTTCATCTGGTTTTCGTATAGATCAAATGATCAATGATAGATGTTGCTTTTTCCTTTCCTTTTTATATGAATTATTTTGTGATAGGGAATTGGGATGGTTGATTGGGACAATTTAAAATTTTGCAGAAATTTGAATCAGGTTACACTGTACCAAAGAAAGCCCGCTTGGCTGATATAGCAGTGACAATCAGGTATTTCTCCTTTCCCTGTTAACCTCTCTAATTTGCACCTCTAAGCTTCCAAAAAATCAAAATGTCACGGGGCAATGAACAACCAAATCCTTTTGTTTGTAGTTTAGTAATATTTGTTATGGTAGATTTCTGTGAAAAGAACCTACAGATTATCAGGCTTGATCACTCTAATGATCAAGATCACTCTAATGATCAAATAAATTCTTATATGGGTTGTGATCTACAGCTTTTACAAAGGGTAGATTCCTCTAACAAGTGCCCACAAGGCAAAAGCAGCACTGATTGATATAATCTGTTCCACGCATAGTCGTCTTCGTTGATGGGTCCCTCGGTCATTCCTGGCAATGTTTAAAAATCCGCAAAACTTTACCTGATTCAATTGGACTCAACACAAAATCCAATTGAATTTATAACTAGGCGAAGTTTTTCCATGTATCCTTAAGTTTTTAAGCAGAGACTATCAGTTAGCCAATGGGCTTTGTCGTCAAAACAGATCCTTCCTGTGATACATAATGACTGTTTTAATGCTTTCATGGAATTACTGCTTTTTAATTTCGATACTCAGGTAAAAGGAAAACTCATGATTTGCACTACTCTTCATTGTGATAGAGAAAGCTTGGAGGTTCCAAGACAAGGACATGAGCTTCCCAGCACTAGATTATTGACAATTGTTGCAGCAGAGGGTGAAGCTCTAGATCCTCATTATGCTGAATGCTCCACTGCATCTGAGAGAAGTGCCTCTTGCTGCCGAGCTGTGGCCATAATCGTAAGCATTCTATCCAACAACTTGTCAAAGATTATGGAAAAGAGAAACATTAACCAGTCCATAGATGACAACCCAGTATGACTTGTTGGTTTGCACTAAACTCAAGTGTGTGCAGTGGTCATATATCATTGATGAAGCTACTTATCCCCTCTATCTGGGGTTGGCTCATTTCATAATTAGATTTGGTAAATTCATTTCTATTGGCTGACGGCTTATCTAACACTTCTATGACTAGCCCTCAAATAAATTGTTCTTGAGTTGGTATCTGTGTATGCATGATAACCATCAGACTCGTATTGTAAAGGTCACTTAAGCCCAATTTGATGTTAGAAATCACCACGTTTGTTTAAGTTGCTTTAAACTAAGAAAAACTAATTCATTTGTTTTCCTCATTTTTGGTCATATGGTGCCCAGTTCACTGTCCTGTTGCTTGTGAGATATCTTGCTTCTGTGCTCACTGGTGGAGCAGATCATTATGCATTTGCACTTCTTACTGTAAGTTCTAGATTTTGAACTTGCTTGATTTCAACAATATAAGCATTTATTGTTGACAGTATGGCATTTTGTGTATAAACTGCGAGTCTTAAATATTTTGCTTATATGGTGAATTATTTTGCTAAACATTTGCTAAATTTTGCAGTTGCTTGTTCTAAGGGCTGGTGGTGTTCTTTTGCCGTTGTACATTATTATGAGAACTGTTGAAGCAATAAGACACAGGCAGCTCCAGCAACGACAGTATAATGTCAGTCTCTGGATTTCCTGTTAGTTCTATTTAATTGTTGAGAATTTTTTGTTTACTTATCTAGTTATTTGGGAAAATGTGTAACCATAGAACTGAACACTATAATTTGTGGTGAAGTTCACTTAGTATGTGATAGAGATTATTGTTACCTTCTTTCTTGCCTTTTTTTGGTTGCATGAATATTTGAATTGAACCATTTGAATTAATTAATAATTTTTTTTCTAGGCTGCTGTTTCATCCCTTGAAGAAGCTGAAGAAGAAGATGATGATGACGACGATGATGGGGATGAACAGATACATCATACAGTTCAAATACACCAATGCTGATTCCCTCTCAGTTTTCGATTTCTTGTAGCATTTTTTACCCATTTCTAGTCCCTATGAGATGTCCAACTTAAGCATCACACTCCAGATAGGATATCTGGGCTACCTCCTTTGGTTCCCTCCTGCTGCTCAAGCTAGAAAAATCAATTGTTTTTCCCCCTTCTCACTCGTCGAACCCGTTATGTTACTGCCCGAGTCCCCAACAAGTAATATTCTTCATCGACAAGTTCAGCTAGCTTGTGATCTTTACCCGATTGAAGTCTCTCCATCTGTACCTCCATCATCATTAGCCATGAAAATGCCATTGTTATAGATATCTTCTTGCCTGTGATGAATCTTATCTGCTTAATTTGTGAACCATCTTCAGCTGATTATAGAGGGGTTATGCATAGCGGCGATGTGTCCAGACTCCAGAAGAGGGGAGTACATTGGAGTAGCGAATTTGCTGATTTGAAGGCAAGTTTTTTTTTTTTCCGGTTTGATTCAGGGAGAGAAATTGGAGTGCTTGGAATAACTCAGCCCAAGTGTCTTTGATTGAATTTCCCTTTTGTAACCCAAATGAAAAAAAAAGAAAAGAAAGAAAAAAGCAGGTCATTTTCATGTAAATAAGTACTTGCTTTAGCTGCTTGTCCATCTTTACAGAATCACAAATAGTGAGAAAATATGCTCAATATTTCCTTGTGTCCATGATTCCATGTGCCCTTGTTTCCTCAGAAATGCAAATGATAAAATTATAACTATACATTTGCAATGCTCTATATGTAAATAAATTATTTCTATTACAATAGAAGGATGCTGCCAACTATGGTTTATATATGTACTTCTGCATGTATACTTTCTCTTACCGTGTTATCTTAATAAAATATAATATATAAATAAATAAAACAATGACTTTGATGATGACGATGATAATATCTTAAGCATGAAATAATGAGTTGATGGTATGTGTCTTTGGGCACCCCAATTATGGTCTTTTCTAGCTCACCCAACAAAACTCGGCGCGATTGAACACAGGTTGAGTATCAAGGATTAGCTTGGATTATGTTTGTATCGATCAGGGTTGAGGGTTTGATTGACACTTAGATGCCATTGAAGAAAAAATTAAGAAGATGAAGGGTTAGAATTAGAGAGTGAAAGGCATCTGGTCAATAATTTCTAACAATTAGGATTTCGCGAAGTGATACAAAAAGAATTCTGTGCAATTTTGTTAGCCCTATCTATTCTATAAGTGTTTCCTTGGGTCATTGGTCATTCGCTGTGAGTTTCGGGTTTAATACTGATATTTTAGGAACAAATCTCATAAATCTAAGTGTATGCGAGTTGTGTATTTCAAGAATAGACGGGATCCAACTGGCTGCTCTATTCGAATTCTAAAATAATATTTTCAATGTATTTGATTTGTCATTTCATCTTTATATTTATAATAATACAAGAGCCAATGGACAAGTGAGATGTTAGACTTATAGATGATTAATTAAATTTAATTAACATCATATTCCAACAGCCATGGCATCACCAAGAATGTCAGATAAGTAAGATACGGATGGCCTTTACATTTCAGACCCAGGCCTGTCCAGTTTTTTTGTGTTGAGATGGAAAGTCCTGAATTATCAGCATGGTGAGATCAGGAAAAGCAATAATTACGAAAAAAAAAAATGTAATAAAGTATAGATGACAACAATTTTAAATGAACTTAGGAAATGTTTGCTTCTTCCATTTTTGAATAATATAGTAACTTCCTTAATGTCGGAGGTGAAACTAATCTCATGTATTCATAAATCATCCACAACTTTGTATCGGATAAAGTTCAAAAGAAGTTAAATCCAAAACTTTTACAACCCTAAACCTTTTGTATTAAAAAGAAAATCTGGACTTGTAAGCCTCCAAAATTTCAATTTGGATCTAGTGGAAGAACATTTTAAATGTCTTAATCATGGCTCCAATGCATAATCTAATGGTTTTAAGGTCAAGACCAGCAATGAATCAGGCCTACTGCCGAACTTGCTACATTTCACTTTCACACCCATAGCCTTTGGGCAGCTGCCAAGTGTCTGCTTGTGAAGGAATGCCATTTGTTCAACGCCTCCATTTCCTTAGCCTTGCCTAATTCCAATTATACATGCCAGATGTGAAACCTCATAAAGCCTGATTGCAGCAATAGAACATGTCAAAGTAGTTCTTGACAAGTTTGAATGGCTCAGAATCCGTCTTAGAAATAGTGGGAGTTTTAAATTTGGTTCTTACTTTATTTTAAAGGATAATTATCCATAAATTTATCGAAATATGTGGATAGAAAAGCGTACATATGCATTAAGAGACTTGGAGCGGTGAACACTTTGATCATCAAAGAAAAAAGGGTTTAAAATGAAATATTATATATTTATTATAGGATGAATCTCATATGGTTTGATGGGTTGAGAGAAAGTTTCAAACAAAAATATTCTATTCTTAAATTACACACCTATAAGCCTTTTAATTTTATTTTTTTCTCTAAAATCTTATTTTATAAAATTGAAAATTGAAGATAAGGAGAGGCAGCAGAAAAGGAAATTGAGAACCCCTCACTAGCCTTGATTTTAATTGCATAAATGAAATTTTGTAAATACTGTATTGGCCGGTGTTTTTAATTTCACTATGATATTTTGATGATAGCGATTCTTTTCATGAATTGGTGCTGGTTACGACCAGTTCTCAATTGCAATTGAATGATATCTAAGTATTTTAAAATCATATTCGATTGAATTGAATTCAATATACGACAGATTCTAAATTCTCAATTTCTTGATTTTTTTATTTTTTTAAAACTTTCTATCTGATATACGAATAAAAGAGGCTAGTGATCTAATCATTATAGGATTTGATAAAACTGGTTAGACTAATTTTCTTTTATTTTTGAATGATGGCACTTGTGGGTGTAATTCAATTGGTTGCATCTCGCTTCAGAAAGTGGAAGGTTACGGGTTCGAGCCTCTATGGCCTAACCTTGTTGTGCCCTAGAGGTAGTGGGCTCACCCGTGTGGGTTTTAGTAGGATTGTAACTGAGTTTCTCACACGCAAATCCAAAAAAAGAAAGTTAAATTAAGGGAATGACTTTTTTCTATTTTAATATTTTAATTTTACGAAACCTTTGATAAATATACTTATTCCATAAAAAATATATTAAAAAAATAAACTGTTTTAAAGATAAAGTATGCTCTTAAGCAATATATTACCACCGCCCCCGTGTTTCTTTTGGTCAAATTATTATTTTTTAATCGTGCCATTTCTCACGTATAAATTCAAAAAAAAATTATTCTTTTTTTGTCTTAGATTAAAAGTTTGATAATGAGTAGTACATTTTCTTCTTTCACTCTACATGACGACTCACTAATAATAAAAAACACGAATGTTTATAATGAAACATTATAGAATCAATGTCAAAGCTGCTATAAATTAAAGTATTAAACATAAAAAGGCCTAGCCCAATATCCCATCTCCTTCTCTCATTTATTCCATCTTTAAATTGGATCACTATTAGGCCCATTTTACTTTCTAAAATGTATTCACCACCAAGTCGGTTAAATCATATTTTTATGATGAAGAAATTCAAGACTCGCACAACACCTCTTCTTGAGTACAAATGCACTGAGTAAAACTCCGAATGTACATAACCCCCTACCAATTATGAGCATCAAATGATTACAAGACTTGAACTTGAAACTTTTGGTTTCTAAACTAAAATGTCTAGTAATTGAACTATTCCATGTGACATAACTGCTAAATAGACCTTTTAAATATAAAAAAATTCAACTAAACAAACTTTAAAAGAATCTCAATTAACTAATCAAATCATTTGATAATGTGTCCTAACCGTGGATGATAGGAGAGAATGATGTAACAACCAAGGTATCTTCCCTTTTAAGCAAAACTTTAATTCCTTTCAATCTCAACAAATTTATAATTGATTTCAATTAACTTACTCTTCTCTTATCTTTTCCCCAACTACTTTGTCCATGAAAACCGTTGGCTCAAATTATTTGTTTTTAAAATCATTTGAAGGGATTTTCTTAAGTGGAACTTTAATAAAGTTTTTTTTTTAAGTTTTTTTTTTCAATATATTTATTTCTTATCTATTGAAACCACATATTGACATGTGAAATCTAAAAAGTGGATTAGTATTTTATCAATCTTTTATATATTGATATGAAGAATTCAATACATCAAATAATATATTCAGTATAAGATATGGCAGAACTATTTTAATTGTTGTTAACAGAGTATTTTATTATATTTTAATTATTGAAACTCGAGTCCATTAATATTTTGAATTTAGAAAATTTTATTTTATATGTAGATTTTTTTATCAATACTAATATAATTTGTATTTGCAACTTTTTATTTAAAGTAGTGAGTATTTACCAACAATTTATATATTCTTCAATTACATCAAGAGATATGTTTGAAAAATAGATATATTTTATTTTTTATAATCTTTTGGCATGAGTTATGTAGGGACAAATTAATAAATTTAAAAATCAAGCGATGCAATGAGACAAAGCACATCAATTCCTTTATAGAATTGAAATGTGTTGTATTTATACTTGACTAATTGGTCAATAAGACTATAATTGTTTTATTAGATTTTTAATGCTATTAAATTATAAATATAATCTTAATTATTAATTAGAAACATATTTTGACAATTAATTATTAAGGAGATGATTATCTCTTTGCAATAACTTATAAATAAGCTTAACCTCATCTAATCATTACTCAAATAAACAAGGCTAACTGTGGCGTGCCCACTCAGCCAGTGCACATTGTTTTTTTTTTAACTTTGGTTTGGTCGTGACTCGTGAGAGCAGAGTTTCGGACCAACGAGTGAGTTCATATATAGAAACTCATCCGGGTCACCAACTCACCATATTCACCCATATCACATCAGAGCTAACTCCCGCAGAAGTAATGGCGGCAGTGGAACGGCACTCTCTCTTCTAAGAGATCTGAGAAAGAATTCGATCCTTCTCTGCCATTTTCCATTCTCCAACGCTCGAATCCCTTTTCCAATCTCAGATCTTGATGGCGTCCTCTTCATCTTCTCTCCAAATCCGAGCCAAGGAGGAGGACGGCGAGAATTTTGTAGACAGCAAATGCGCCTTCGTCATGGTGGCTCTCTGCCCATGCCTCGTAATCTTGATCATCATCCTCATCGTCGTCTTCATCGTCCTCGCGGTAAAGCTCCACCTCATCTGCAAAACCCCCTTTCACGGTCTCTCTCATCTCATCTTCAAGAAAAATTGCCACCATTGATTAATTTCTCCGTCCTTTCTACAGTATCGATTCGTTTTCTGCGTCATTGATTTACTAGGGTTCTTGCTAGATTCCGAGGTCCCACAAGAATCTCAATCTTTTATTCTATAGGGTTTTCTCTCAGTTTAAAGCCTGTAAGTGGGGGAAAGTTGGGATTCTATGAATTATTCGATTCATTTTATGCAGAAAATGCTGGATATGAATGGTTTTTCTGGGGCTCTATGTAGGGCTTTGCTTGGAAATGCAGAAAAGTTTCCAGCTTTGAATGGTTATAGGGGACTCTGTGGGGCTCCCACCGGAATTACGGTGAAGGTGTTGGGTTTGAAAAATCCCTCTTGGGATTCTCCAATGTTTCCATATGCAGATTTCTTGCAATTTTCTGGATCTTTCCCCAAAAATTCCGAAAAGGTTCCAGCTTTGAATGGTTCTAGTAGACTTTGTTGGGTTTCGAATGGAATTGCAGGTAATATGCTGGGTATGAAGCATCCCAGTCCTTTTTTTAGGGTTTCAAATGGGATATCTTCTTTAACAACGACAACCTTTAGTTCAAGGACCTTTTGCAGTGCTGTGAATGGTGATTCTGATTCTGAAGTGGATGAGATTGATGAGCATGGTGATGTCTGTGTTAACTGTGAAGAGCCTATTGGATCAGCTGATCCAAAAGAGGTTGAGAGAGTGTGCAAAGTGATTGAAGATCTCTTTGCATCAGATCGGAATATGGAGGCAGTTTTGAATCAATGTGATGTTGTTCTTTCTCCTGCCCTTGTCATAGGTGTTTTGTCACGGTTTCGACATGCATGGAAACCTGCGTTCCGTTTCTTCTGCTGGGCAGGTCAGAAATCAGATTTTTCCCATGATTCCCAAACATATAATTCAATGATGAGTATACTTGGCAAGACAAGGCAATTTGAGAGCATGGTGGTGTTGCTAGAAGAGATGGGCAAGAAGGGACTTCTCATGATGGAGACATTTGTGATTGCAATTAGGGCTTTTGCTGCTGCACGAGAGATGAAGAAGGCTGTTGCAACGTTTGAGCTTATGAGAAGGTATGACTTCAAAGCAGGAGTTGATACATTCAACTGCTTGCTCGATGCACTTGCAAGGGCAAAGCTTGGGAAGGAAGCTCATGCTTTGTTTGAGAAGATGAAAGATCGATTTCCACCCGATATGAGGACATACTCAGTTCTTCTTGCTGGATGGTGCAAGGTGAAGAATCTGATGATGGCAGGGAAAGTGTGGAATGAGATGCTTGACAAAGGTTTGCAACCTGATATTGTTGCTCATAACACAATGCTAGAAGGGTTGCTTTTGGGTAAAAGGCGATCGGAAGCAATTAAGCTGTTTGAGCTCATGAAAGCCAAAGGCCCATCTCCAAATGTTCGAAGCTACACCATCTTGATCAGGGATTTGTGCAAAGGGTGCAAGATGGAAGAAGCTGTTGGCTATTTCGATCACATGCTTGCTGCTGGTTGCAAACCGGATGCTGCAGTTTACACATGTTTGATAGCGGGGTTTGGAAATCAGAAGAAGATGGATACGGTCTATGGGTTATTGAAGGAGATGAAAGAGAAAGACTGCCCTCCAGATGCACGAATGTACAATGCTTTAATCAAACTTATGACAAATCGCAATATGCCAGATGATGCAGCAAGGATTTATAGAAAGATGATTCAAAACGGTTTTGAACCAACAGTCCACACCTACAACATGATGATGAAATCATACTTCCGGTCAAAGAACTATGACATGGGGTGTGCTGTATGGGAAGAGATGGGTAAGAAGGGTTTTTGTCCTGATGATAATTCTTACACTGTTCTTATTGGGGGCCTTATAAGCCAGGGAAGAGCAGAAGAAGCTTGTAAATATATAGAGGAGATGATAAACAAAGGAATGAAGGCCCCTCAACTTGATTACAATAAGTTTGTGGCAGATTTCTCTAGAGCAGGGAAGCCTGATATACTTCTTGAGATGGCACAGAAAATGAAATTTTTAGGCAAGTTTGAAGCTTCTAATTTGTTTTCTAAGTGGGCTGAGATGACGAAGAAGAGGGTTAAGGTGAGAAATCCAAATCAAGTTCATCCACGGTTTTTTTAAGTCCTTTTCAAGGTCACATCTCTGGTTCTCGATGAGGCATAAATGGTGGCACCGCCACCTGTTCTTTTTTATTTGGTGAGCAGATCTTGCTTCTCTAGGTATTTAGTTGTGACTCATAAGCATGTCTGAACTATACAGATCTGCAAATCTAGAAAATTGAGGAATATCACATGCTGTATAGTTTGTTTACATTGAAGTTCTTGTAAAATTTCAGGTGTTTATATTTTTCTTGTTTTAGACACTTTACTTTTATTCATCTGTTGTTGCTTGTATGGGCAAAAGCAGGGGATTCCAATTGTTTGTTGCTGTAGATTAGCGATTTGAGTTATACTTCCATAGATGAGCTGAATTTGACATGATTCAAAGCCTTTTTTTCACCTGTTTTGTCTATGCAGTGTATTTTCTTATATGACATCATATCTTTCATGAGCTGCTTCTAAGCACTTGGATTCTTTTTCTTGGAGCTGAAAGCTGCTTGCTGAATTATTGCTTTACTTGCCTATAGAAAGTGTTGATTTCATAATTTGTTGTATGACACTGGTCTTGTAACTGTTGGTTTTGGCTCAAAATGCCTTTGTTGGGCTTGGGCTGTCTGTAAGGCTCAGTGGGCCCAGACTGTGTAACTTTAGCCCACATATATATATATATATATATATATATATATTCTCTTTCTGTTCTAGGGTTTGGTAAGAGAAGAAAAACCAGAAAGGAAGGAAGATCCGAGAGAGGAGAGGGAAAGGGTTGTTCCTTGTAATCTTGTCCTTCGATTCTCTTCATAGTGGTTCATCATTGTCCGCGAACATAGGCGGTTTTGCCAAACCACGTACCTCTGTGTGTTCTTCTTGATTTTGTAATTGCTTTGATTTTGTGATTTGACTTCTAACAATAACCTCGCCCATTTGATTGATCCCATGGTCCTAAACAGTTTCAGATTCCACAATGCCCAAGATTTTAACTATTAATATATTTGTGTCTGCCCCATTTCTTCTTTAAAAACCTTTTAAAGATGCTGAAATAGAAGTAAACAGAACAATTGGTTAAGAATTTGTACTTGAACCATGGAACATGAATGATAATTACTTTTTTTCATTATCATCATTATCGAAGTCGTTTTTCCAATTATACGGAGTTGTTGGTACTTGTAATTAATTTTGATGAAGTTATTCTAGAATAAAGTATACTATTTTAAAAACCAAACGAGGTGTGAGATCAAGTTGATTCCTCTCTCTCTCTCTCTCATTTCATCAATTCATTTTACTAACCCAAACTACATAATACTTTGGATGTTGAAGTTAAGTGATGCCGTTGTCAAACTCATTGTGACTGAGGCTTTGCGGCTTATTATCTTGCTACTACTGTTTCTTGTTTTATTAATATTTTCTCTTTGTATTAGCACCTTTATATTAATATATAAACTATTTAAAAAAAATACTCGACATATTAACAAGTCTTGATCGTGCTCAGAATAATTAGCACCATACACAGTTAAAGGACTATTATCGACTAATGAGCGAATAAGGCAAACATGGCGCATGGTTTTAAATTTAACTTTCAATTAATTCTATGCATCATTTTGTTGAAACATAATTTAAAATAAGAATAATAGAAAAATAGATCTATTAAATTAGGGGGGAAACAAATCCAACTCTGAACTCGAAGTGGTAAATTAGCTTAAAGATTACTGATAACTGTATACGTACTTTCTTAAAGGCAGTGAGTTAGGCACTTTTATTTTATAATATAAATATATACTCTTTTTCATGCATATCATTATCTTATCAGGAAAAATTCTAAATATTTTTATCAAAGTAAAATTGTCTCAATCACCCAGTTCTTTTTAAGTTCAATCCCTGTAAAAAATGTATACAGCAGCAGCAAATCATCTCCCATTATATGATAGACATTTTGCTTGCAAATGGCAGGCGCAAGCTTTTATCACCTAAGATAGGAATCCTAAGAAACTCTTATTCAGATGCAGTCAGAATCTGAAGTCTGAAGCAATCAAATTAAACCACTGAAATGTCATTAAAGTTTCCTGAAGAAAAAAACATGCTAATGATGAATGAACTGTTTGAATGAAGTTCAGCAATGCCACTGAACATTGCTCTAAGACTAACCAGAACAACATAAAGTGAAATCTGCTTGATCACAGACTGGTTTTCAAGCTTTCTCATATGAGAATGGAAAGTAAAATCTTCTCAACGTCTGCGTCAGATGGAATTTGGAACCTCATCAGTACAGACATCAGCACTTTATCTCCAACAATCAATCTCATCCTCTGAATCATATCTTCGCGCGATACCCTTCTACACTGGAACAGCATACAGTCGCAAGTAAGCGCTCGCATACACAAAAAAGAGCCAAAAAATGTCACAGTTCAAATGCAAGAATTTACCATTCACCTTGAAATTGTTATAGTTGATACCAAGCAAATTCTTAGCTGTAGGAGATATGCTGTTTTGTATCATAATGAACAACAAGGAAATCGGCATCCATCGCGAATTGCACAGCTCTTTCCTAGTCATGGGTGCAGGGTTCCCTGCTTTCTTCTCTATCATTAGCTACAAAGTAGAGAATTTCTCGTAAATACAAATTGGGAAAATTCAAGAAGACAAGGTAAGAATTTCAAAAGAACATCTCTTTCATGTAAATTTGTCATTAGATAGTGCATTTGGGTGTTTCCCAAATCACAATCTATAAAAGTATACACAATCTCAAGCAGAAAAGTGTTGAAATATAGCTTAGGAATTGTGATTTAAGAACATCCAGAGAAACCCAATATTTGTGAGCTGGTACCACTCCAAGAAAACAAACTTCACTTGCACTCTTATCAATTAAAGATACAGATTAAAGTTCAGGGTTTAAGAAAGAATTCTCACTGGAAGAGGATAAGGTGAGTTAGCTCTCTGAATCTTCGATATCGCGACGTCAGGGTCGGTCTTCCTGGCTAATAGTGAAGCTAAATACCCTGTTGTCAAAAAAAAAAAAAGCAAATAAACCTAATTCGATATAAAAGAAGCCATTAGAGGAAATTCAAGTTTTTGAGCTGTTGAATCACCATCAATTGAAGGAGGCAGCTTGAAGCTGATGACAAACTCAGGATGTATATGAGTATGCATTTTTGTCACCCACACTACATAGTGCTTTGGGTTTTGACGATCATCCACGCCGTTGTCGAACTCGTCACTGCTGCTGTTATACTGTCTGGATCCCACTTTTACTTCTTCCATTTTTCCCAGAATTACTCGACACATTACCATGTGTCGTAAACCATTGCAGTCAGTATCAGAATTACCAATGCTGTAGGAAATTGTAAGAAATAAAATTTCACTTTCCAATATTACAAATTAAAGCTGGTGTATGTACAATTAAACCCTTAAAAACTGTGATTAGCTATACTCATTTACAGAGAACAATTTTGGAGATTTAGAGGGGAAATAGATAATATCAAGTATATTTTGACATTGGTGTTGAACTGAAAGTTCTTATGATCTCAACTACTCTTAGAACCAAAATATGGCTATAATGAATGCAAATTTTATAAGAGATCACCTGTGATGTGCACAATTTTCTGGTGAAAGATAAATTCCAATTCCATATGAACCAACAGATATCTTCACACTCTTTCCGAAACCATGGCGCAAAATGTCAGCGATTCCCTCTTTTGATAATCCAAGCCAAGCTATCTTTACATTATCATTCCCTCGTTGCCTCTTTGCGATCTCCACCTGTTTTTCAAACGATCGCAATCTAGCCAAAGCCGTGGAACCGATCGGAGAGTAGCGATGGACTGCAACTACATCATCTGGTGACATGATTCTTCGCAAGCCGATTAGGAAAGTATTGAGCACACCAACATAGTTGTCATTGTTTCTTCCCAATCTAATCAGTTTCTTATGCCAGCGCTCGAACCCGGAAAGTTCAGGAGCATCGAAATTATCTTCGGAGAATTCATCTTCTACCTCAAAAGGAGCCTTCATCTGCCTGAAATCTATGCCTCTGTAACAGTCTTCTTCGGCCTCTGAGGTAGGCAGTTGGTTGATATCAATCCGAGGCCTCGATGAACTAGCAGCTCGGTTCGTATCACTGTCGAATTTATCATTATCATTATCAAAGAAAACATTTGGGAAGTAGCATTTCTGTGTTTCATCAACCCAAGCAATCGACCACTTCGATCCGTTGTGTAAGTTAACTAAAACCATATGGGCAAAATCAATGAGATACAACATACTCTCTACAAGAACCTTGATTGCAGGTATCCCAGCTCTGAAGGCATCAATAACTAGCGCAGTCACAAAAGCTGGAAAATCATGCCATTGACCATTGAAGAAGAACATCACACGTTGTGGCAGTCTGCTCTTAATGTAATGTATATGATTCTTAGAAACAGAGGAATTTTGAGCGCAACCATGATTGCAACAACAGTAACATGGGTCTTGGCCTCTCACTGAGGTTTCACTGACCTGCGCGATCTTAAGACGCTCGGCGGCGAAATGGCTGAGACAATTGGCCTCACATTTCTGCTTCCGACCAAAAATTCTAGCTGGATCATTGGTTTCCATACTCTCTATCACCTCTTTCTTTACATTCCTGTATTATGAATTAATGTCATCAAATCAAACAATTAATGGAAAAGAAAGTGAAGATAGTTACAGACAGATATATGTATCCATGGATGAAATGGTAATCTGTTTATAATTTTCAGAGCATAAAATAAACATCAATGGAATGCTTAAAAAGTTAATTCATACTTACTGTGATATGGGGGATGAGGTAGAATAGTATTTAAATCAAAATAAAAACTAATGAATAGTAATTATTTCATAACTTCAATGAGATCAGTAGTATTTTTATTAAGATGGAGTACTGAATGATTAAAAATAAGCTCATTCTTATTTTACTCTTGATTTTGTCTTTGATAAAGCAGTTTATTGTCTAGGAACTTGTAAAAAAGAGCTTTCACTACCATTTATAAAGTAGTATATTGTGTATGAACCTTCACTACAATTGATAAATTTAAAGGGAAGAATTAGATATTCTTTAGTAGATTTCTGAAAATTAAAATTTTTTCTTCTTCTTTTACTAATAATGCATTAATATGCATAATATGCAGAATGATCCTATTTATTTTGTTACTCATTGGTATAACCATGTAAGTTAAAAAAAACATGATGGACCCATATCTCATTTTCAATCTCCATGGGTTTGATTTGATTTCACAAGAATTTTTAGCATAATAAAAGTAGGGTTACAAATCTCGAGTTTTCGACCACCGAGATATCTCCGCCGATACTTTACGCATCGACCGATATGGCCAAGATCTCACCGATACACATTTAAACAACCGATATTTAAAATAAATAAAAATTAGGAAACGCCGATATCTCGGTAACAACAATTTTTGGACCCCTGATTTCAAATCACCACTTAAAAAAAACAGTTCTAAAAGCCTCCTCATCAGTTACCTTTATAATATTAGACATATTGAAAGGAGATAATGCTACATTCTATAAAATCCAATATTAAACATACTGAAGTGCATGATCTATGTGAACTGAATTGAATCTTTAAAATGGGTTAGAAATTAGAATAGAAAGATGACAATGTTTATTATTTTAAGTTCTAATTCATCTTAAAGATTCAATTGAGTTCACATAGATCTTAGCATTTCAGTATTGCTATGAGAATAGACATAAAAAAAAATTATTTCATTCTCCTTATTCAAAAGATTCTTTGTTAGAAGTCATTAGGAATGACCATGTTAAACATTATCATTTCAGTATTCTAACAATAACTAAGAAGATAAAAATTACTTGGATAACCATTCTGTCACATCAACCATGTTGTTTTAGTAAACATAACTCATTTTTTAATGGAGCAACGGTTATTCATTCTATTCTCTCCATTTTGCCTAAATAACCTCTAAAAAACTCAATGCTCAATCCTCTCATCTCACAAATAAATCACCAAATCCAAAATATTATACACATACCATCTTGCAATTTCTATTAAATAATATATATATATACTACTGCACAAAAATCAATTAAATCAAGGAAATTAATATATATACTAAAAAGCGGCCAACCATTATTTCCTTTTCTAATATGATCAAGGAAATTAAGAAGAGACTGAGCTTAAGCTCTACTTGGATGCCATTTTAATAAAAAAATAGTTAAATACAATTGTAAATTTGTTAAGAAATGGTTGCAAACTTGAAATAACAGAAAATACTTTCTTCACAAGAATCCGAAGAGGCAGGAAGTGGGAGGTTGCGGCTTCGAACCCCCATGGCCTAATTTTGGTATACCCTAAGGATAGTGGGCTCACCCATGGGGATTTTACGCTGGGTATCATGCGGTTTCCCACATGGTAAAATTCAAAAAAAAATTATAAATATGGTTGAGATACACATAGATGTGGTTGAAATGGTTATTTTTTATAAAATACTTTTTATATGAATTCAAAATTAAGATTTGAAAATATTATTCTGAGAAAGATGAATGTGTTTGAGAGAGGGAGGGGGGAGGAAATGGTTATTTTTATAAAGAACTTTTTTTTATGAATTCCTAAGATTAAGGTTTAAACATCTTATTTTGAGAGGAGGTGTGTATCTTTTTTTCTTTATTTTTGAAATGAAGGAATGATTCAACTGAAAAAATGTAGGGTTTGTGTTTGTGTGTGTTTGAGAGAAAATAGAGGTAGAGATGGTTGAAATGGTTATTTTGTTATATAAAGTACTTCTCTTTTGTATGAATTCAAATGGAAGGTAAGATTGAGGCTTGAGAATCTTATTTGAGAGAGATGAGTTTGTGTCTATGGTTTTCATTTCTGAACGAAAGTCAAAATAAAATGATTGGACTGAAAAATCTATGTTAACAGAGAGAGAAGAAAAAGAAGAAGAAAATAAGTGAAAATGAAATGCTCAAAAAATGAGATTGAAAAATCTATTTTGGGTAAGATGATATTTGAAAATTTTATGATGGGCAATAAATAAAATTGTGAAATTTTCAATTTTATGCATGAGAGAGATTCATTAATGTTCAATGGCTAAAAAATAGAAAACATAACTACGGTAAAAAAGGAAATGCTTAATGAAATTTTGCATTTTGTGTTTGATATATATAGATAGATAGATAAATAGGTAGAGAGAGAAACGAAATGCTTCAAAAATGGATAATTCTTGATAAGTCACTTCACTTTGCATGCAGTCTTATGCAATGTTATCAGAACCGGACTGAACCGCGGCGGCTGCGGTTCGGTTCTGGTTGAGAACTGGTTGTGGGTCAAAACCGCAGAAAATCGATTAGAGCCGCGGTTTTCTGTGGTTTTTACCCACAAACCGTGAGCCGCGAATCGCGGCTCACAAATTTTGAATTTTATTTTATATTTTATTTTAATTTTTTCCTTTCAAAATTAAATTAGAAAATGTATATATTTGAAATATAAATATTTATTACCATTTCTATCACATACCTTTCACCATTTTGATATATTATTCAGAGTTTAAATGTTATTTTTAATATTTATATTAATATTATTTGTAAAAGATAGCTTAATTAATTTTATATGTAATATTTATATTATATTACTATTTGACCAGCTTTGACCAGCTATAATCGCGGTCGAATCCGGTTGAACCCAAAATACCTCGAAGACGGTTCGTTAGACGGTCCGGTTCTGATAACATTGGTCTTATGGAGACTAAGATGATAATTGAAAATATGATTTTGGGTAAGACAGTGTCTGAAAATCTTCTTCTAAGAGAGATTAGAAGAGAACTGTTAGGAAGTCTAAAATGGATGATTTTCATAGAGAAAGAGAAATAGAAAAAGAGAGATTTTATTATTGTATTGTAAATGAAGATATACAAGCCTATGCCTATTTATGTATAATTCAATAAAGAGTTCCAAGTAGATACGAACAACAACAAGACCCAATCAGATATGAACTTTCCCTTCTTATCCAACAGTGAAAAAAACAGTGAAGACTCAACATCAAAGATGAGTGAAAAGAAAGGAAAAACTCAGTGAAGAAAGTACATGAGAAGGTAAGATACACTTACAGAGGAAGGAAGAAGTAGGGAAACCCTAGAACGGGCAGAGATGAAGATGAAGATGAAGATGGATGGAGAAGAAGAAGAGAAAGGTGAAGATATATAGAGAAGGAATGTGAAAACCTAAGTAAAAAGACAAAGTAACAAAGGGAGAACGATAGACAGATGTATGGAACGTTATTGCATGAGATTTTCTCATCTTCTTATTTCAGCCAAATGCGATAAACGATACTGAGTTGTCATCTGCCCTTTTTTTCAGCAAAATGCATTAAACTTAATGAGTTGTCATGACTCTAAATCAACTTGGCTTTGCTTTAACCCAATTATGGCGCCAACGGTTTTTAAAATGTTAATGCATGAACCTCGTGATCACCAGTATCCATTCTCTGTACACCATCATTACAATCCCACGTGGCATGTCATTGGGACCCACCATTCACTGATATACATGGATGTTACAATTCATAAACACCTTAATACAAGAGATTACGTGGAAAATCTAAAATAAAAAAAAAACTATACAATTGATGGCAATGTTTATAACAAGTGAGTTTGGGTATTGAGTAGATACATTTGGATGCAATTTTGAGCATTTTATGTGCTTGGGAGCAATTTTTATGTGGAAGTTAGTGAGGATAGGGTTTAAATTTAGATTTCATATGAATATAAATTTTAATTTTGATTTTAAACAAGTAGAGTTGAATATGGGCTTTTAACTTTGAATGAGATCTAAATATGTCATCGGCTTTTATTATTATCATCAAAAGTCATTATCCTAATTATTTAGAATTGACTTTTTAATACAAAGTTTCATTTAATTCTATCAAAAACTATATTATGTGTTACTTCACAATCTATCACATATTCCTTTATCCTTTCTCTCCACATTTTTAATGAATCTAAATATGTATTTTAATCAAATAAATATAAAACAATTTAGAGTCCAATTTTATGTGCTTATGGATTTAGCTTCAATTCAATGTTATATACCCCTAGAAAATAGGAATATTCATTAAATGTTAATTGTCCTTTTTGAGATATTTTCAATTACTTACATTCAATTATTACAAACGCTATAAAATTATTGCAATCAAAATGAATATTATTAATAGATGGAATATTTGTTGTTTGCTGTCAAAGGAGTAATCATCTCCTATGTGAATCTTGAATCTTGTATAAATGTAGGATGTCGCGTGGAAGGATAAAATCTTATATAAAATTTACTTTTTAATTTACTACTGCAATTACCAAATAAGATAAAGTTAACATTTCTTCAAGAGTGACCCCTACTTAAAGGTAACCCCTATAAAATTTATATCTCATCCAAACGCAGCCTAAGTTTGTGGTAGATTTCTATAGACCAGGGAAGCTTGATATACTTTTTGAGACAGGCATAAAAAATGAAATTTTTAACAAGTTTGAGGTTTCCAATTTGTTTTTAAGGTGGCTGAGATGAAGAAGAAAAGAGTTGGAAATCTAGATCAAGTCTAGTCACAAATTTTATAAGTTTTAATTGAAGTTACATCCTTGGTTCTCTTTGATGAGGCATAAATGGTGATGGTGTTGTCACAGGTTCTTTTTTAATGGTTGTTTGGTTAGGTATTTAGTTGACTCATAAACATGTTATCTGTACTCTACATATTATGCAAAATTAAGCAACATACATTTTGTATAATCTATTTACATTCAAGTTCTTATCAAATTTTTATTTTGGGTGTTTATTTTTTTCATGTTTTAGATACTTACCTCTATTTTTATACATCCATTATTGGTTGCAGGGATGCAAATATCGGTCGATACGCTGATATCTCGGCCGTATCATATCGACCGATATCACAATATCGGCTAATATCGGCCATTTTTGGAAAAAAAAAAAAGGAGAGAGAATAATATCGACCGATACTAAATTTTACACCTTTGATTGGTTGCGTAGATAAAATCGATTTCAATTGTTTATTGCTGTAGACGTCAGTTGAATTTAGCATAATTCAAAGGGATTCAAAGCCTTTTATTTGTCTATGCAGTGGTCGATCACTGATGTTTTTATTTGACATGATATCTTTCATAAACTTCTCTTTGACACTTTGGATTGTTTTTCTTCAAGTTTGGAAGCTGCTTTGCTAAAAGTATTGATCTCATAATTACTTTCATATACATGTATATAGGTAGTAATTACTTTGAAAAATGATTACATGGCATAAATAGACCGGTTTGTATATTATTTTACACATTATATTTTTATCATACCTAATATCACAAATTCTTGTTCTAGAATTTTACTTTTACGGGGCCATGGGAATAGAATACTTGGTACATTTATAATTTTTTTGAATTATTAAGTATTTTTATTTTATATTATGTGACTTTTAAAAGTGATTTAAATACTTAAATGAGTTTGAATATTTATAGACTTAGTAATTAATTATTTAATTAAATAAGTAAATGACTTTAAGTAGATCCATCTTATGTATTTTAAAGGAGTACGGGATGAAATAGTGACCCGTTTAATTACGACCCGATCGACCCACAGCCGGGTTTCAAGTGCCTTACAAAAAGGTTCAGTGGACTTCCGTTAAGAAGACGCGAGAGGAGGGCGGGGCAGTGCAGTGTGCAGCAGAGCTGCTTTCGTTCCCAAATCCATCGCAACACCACCTTTCCCTCCGCCCTCCGCTGCCTTCCTCCGACCTATTTTTTCCCTCTTACTCAAGGTATCTCTCTCTCTCATGACCTTCATCATAATCATCATTCTTGTTCGAAAACTTGTATTCTGAAAAACATTGGTAAATAAATGGTTTTCTAAGTTTTGATTTCTCTTCCATTTTTTTCTTCCAAGCAGAAGCAGAAGCAGCCATGAGTACCATGAAGTTTTGCCGTGAATGGTAGGCCTTCTTATCTCTATTAATTTTTTTTTTTTATGAAAGATCAGTAAAATAACTCCGATCTGCAACCTTTTGTTAGCGGTTAACTACTGTATTGGCTCTTTTATGATATAACTGGACACCCCCTTCCTATCTGTACAATGCAATACCCGCCATGGTTCACTTACCTTACCCTTTTTATTTTTTTTGGGTTTGTTGTAGCAACAACATTCTCTACCCGAAAGAAGATAGGGATCAGAAGGTCCTCCTTTATGCCTGCCGCAATTGCGATCATCAGGTCTTCCCCTGCCATCTCCTTACCTACCCTTTTTTTCCTGTTTTATTGGATCTTGTGGGTTTGATTCTCATGGACTGAATAAATAACGCCCTGTTTGGATTGTAAAAAAAGAGTATTTTTTTTTCTGAAAATAGCTAATTTTTTAATAAGTATGGTTAAACCTGTTTCCATTCAGTCAAGAAAATTTTAATTAAAACAAAGTAATTTCCTCTCTATGCTTCCTAGCAATGTATAAGGTTTTACCCATTATGCCTGCCAAAGGTCTTTGCAGTTACATTTTGTTGGAACACTCATTTTGTGTGTTTCCTGGTGTGGTCTGAGATAGAAGACAAGGGAAGTTTCCACTTCCCACTTCCCTGCATGACGATACCCCCAAAAAGGTGGTTTCAATGGTGAATGAGTTAAAGATATGAAGATCAACCTTTTGCACTCTCTTAAGGCTAAGGGCATAGGTTCAATGCATGTTCACTTGATCCACCTTTTGTCCATTTCAAATTCATGTTTGCCAGCTTCTTGAAGTAGGTTTATTCAATTTGTTTTTGGTTTGCTTGATTCTTAATGAGAATTTGTTAACTTTTGATAAATGATATCAATGTAATTCAATTCAAGTCACATTGTACATATGGCAAGTTAAGATTTATCCATTGGAACAATACATGTGTGTGAATCCTAAGTTATCCTATGAAAGTTATATAAACAAATTTAGGTTGATACTCTCTTTCCTCTCTCAATGATTCCCTAACCCTAACCTCTTGACAGATTCCTCTTCTTCCCCTCTTACTGCCTCCCTAACTCATCTAAGCTTAACCTATCTCTTTCTCTTTCTCCCCAAGGTGCATGTTGCCCAAATCTGAGGGAAATCCTGCAGTTGTCTCTTAGCCTTTGACACTAAAATCTGGTGAACATCCCTTGCAATTGTTTCTCTGTTTATGCTGCTATCAGCCTCTTCTGTAGTTGACCATTTGTTTATGCTCGGCCTCATCTCTATCTTCATTGCACCGGTATGACCCTAGATAAATAGAGGCTGCTATTTCCCTGTTTGCGGCAATTCATTTGGTTCTCTTGGGACTCTGTCTTGTCGATTAGGTCCCAAGCTAGATCAAGATTTGGGACTCTTATCGCCGGATTGTATTCCCGTCTCAAGAGGAGCATTTTCTCTGTTACTAGCAAGAAAAGGAATAGAAGACTTTTTGTGATGAATGACTAAGTTTTCTAGAATGTCGCGCTTTTTTGTCTAATTGTCTTTTATATGGGATTGCCAGGTATTTAAAACCAATGGGACAACTGGAATAATAATGGCACTGAGAATGACACATACTTCTTCATCTGCATCGACAGACTATATAAATCACATTTTACCAAGAAAATAAAAGACTTATTACCAACTACCAATAGTGCTTGAATTTTTACTTTCTATTGTCCAGACATTTTCATATTTGGGGTTGCCTGGATCAAAGCCAGTATGACTGGGAATAATCACTTAAATGAGAATGAAAGTCACAAACAAGCTAAACTGGGAAAATTAGAGGCAACTAGAGCTAGACAAATTATACAGAAATAAGCTAAATTTAGTCATGGCACAATAAATTCTGAACTGACAATTCATTAACTTCTATGTAGGTAAACAATTTGGATGTGAAGTTGCAATATTTAGTTGTAAATGGATTCTATAAGAATTTATTGCTTTGAACTGCTAGGTTTTTATTTCCCATGATGGTTGATGCTTTTGCGACATTAATCTGGTTGCCAAAAATGTCTCCTTGTCAAATGATTTGTGTGGTTGGATAGCATGCTGTTAGTGGGGTCCTGGGGGGTTTCAGGATGGTAGAAGTTTTTTCATTGGAATATGTACACAATGTGCTCATTCAGCTCCAGTGAATTCCTTAACCTTAGTATTGAAGTGACATATGGTGACTGAAAAATCATCAATTATATGAGGATATTGTCTCACCTGCAATGTTTTATGTTTGTAACATTTCAATAGCCTGTTCTTTTGTGCTTAAAAAGCTTACTTCAGTCAGTAAAATAATCTTTGATCAAATCTCCACCTGTATGATGAACTTCACCCATCTATTCTTATCTGTGTTTCCTGTATAATAGGTGCAATGCGAGCATATCATCATTCATGCTTTTGACCGATCTTGTATAATTTCATTTGTTGATTCTATGTTCTCAAATTTTCTGCCCATTCCTGGGGTTTGACGCTTATTCCCAGTACTCAGTTTGCCCAAGGAAAATTTAACTTATGGGATTGTTTGTCACCAGATATGCCCATTGTTTTCCTCTTATGCTTGTATTTTGCTTAAGTTCTCATGAGGCCTTTGTTTCTGAATGCAGGAGGTTGCCGAAAACAATTGTGTCTACAGAAATGAGATACATCACTCTGTTGGTGAGCGCACTCAGGTGCTGCAAGATGTAGCTGCTGATCCCACTCTTCCTCGAACCAAGAGTGTTCGTTGTGCTCTATGCAATCATGGAGAAGCTGTTTTCTTCCAGGTGAGTTTCCTGCTTTTCTACTTTGATGTAACTTTATCTAGTATTCACAAAGTGTGACAACATTTGTTTCAATCTGTAGTATCACTGATTGTGTGCACACAGGTTTGTGGCAATCCAATAAAAAGTTCTCCGAGGTGGGATATCTGTGTTATTTCACACACTGAAATTTTCAAGTGACACTCTACTCCCCTTCTCGTGGGCTTTTCATTGGAGAGCACAGCATTGTGCACCTGATTTTTTCTCGTAGTTTCCATATTGCTTTCGTCGATGAGTTTGCCTGTTTCTTTATGCAATCACATGTACAAGCACATCTAATGTAGGATGTCATGGATATTATTGCAGGCAACTGCCAGGGGAGAGGAAGGCATGACACTCTTCTTTGTTTGCTGCAATCCTAGTTGTGGCCATAGATGGAGAGACTGATGTCATGATAGAGTTTGTTTGGGCCCTTTTCCTCACTATATTGTCTGAACAAAAAAAACACAGATGGCTGCTAATCTGTCTTTAAACTTGTTTAATCATCATATGTTTCTGATGAGTTCTTTCCCAGTTACTGAACTGATGAAGGCTCTCACTTTATTTCGCGAGTTCGCCTATTTGGTTTGGCTTGTCAATGGGATCAGATTATCAGAATACACTCTCTTCGTATTTAGTTGTGTGGATGTGAAATGTATAGTTGGTTTTTGAAATCATTTGTCGAAATTTGGTTATGAGTTTTAGTTGTCCTGACTGAAAAAGTGGACAGGTAGAAAGAGGAAAAGAGAGGAGCAATTAGATGGATGTTTGGTCAAAATGGTCGAATTGTCACCTTAATACCTTAGCAGGTTGACTAGGTATTAACCAGTAGAAAATAGTGGTCAAGGGTCCTTTTTATTAGTTTCACTCTAAGAGGTATTTTTTAGAATTATATTGTAAGGGTTTTGTGAATTCGATGATGGGGGGCTCTTGAGAAGTCCTATAAACAACTCATGATGATTGTCATATCATCATTATAATCATAGGATTAATCTTAATTAGTAGATGACATCAAATCATCAAAGTTTACTTGTTTAGTCATCGTTCTCATTAAATTTATTTATCTCACTAATTTAGTTTTGATATTTTATATTTAAATTTGACAAAAAATCATTTATCATAAGTTGATTATCTATCTAATATTTATGGGATTTGACATTTTTTTTTTTCAGCTATAACTTGTCAATAATCACGAATGGACATGAGTCGTTGCCCGAGAGTAGTGTGCACGCTGAAAATGTAAGTGCATCGGAAACCAATGAGGCCATTATGAATTTCAAAATGCTCAAGAAGATAGAGTAGAAGTGGTTATATCAATGTTATTTTTAAAAAAGCTTCATTTCGACTGTGAACCTAGGTTGATATCTTGGTCAATATTTGCCCATATTGGGACAAGGAGTAAAAAAAACGGCCCGGCCGATATTTCGGCCGATAAGTTTCTCTCTCCTCCGGTATTCAAAACCGTGAAAAAACCGTAAAAAACAACAAAAAATCGTGAAAAACCGTAAAACCATTGTGAAAAAATCGTATCGATTTTTGTTTATTTAAAAAAAAAAAAAATTTAAATACCGATATCGGTGCATATCGGCCGATATGGTGACCGATATTCGGGACCGAATATCGGCCATAATGGCCGATAATCTTTTTGTACAGCCGATATATTTCGTATCGGTCGATATCGTTCGGTCTTCCAAAACCAATACATATCGGCCGATATGATATGTATCGGCCAATATTTCGACCCCTGATTGGGACAATATCGGCCAATATTTAATATTTAAAATATCGATATTTCAATTTTTTTATTTCTAGAAATTAAAAAAAATGCACGTTTTTCAATTTATTTAAATTAAAAAAGATAGGTGATATCCACATGCGTGTAGCTCAAATGGTTACATCCCGTGTAACGCCCCATCCTGCTACGGCACGTTATCTCAGAAAAGTTTCAAAACATGACGAAGGAACGGATGATAGGCATTTTTTTTTTTTTTTTGAAACGGGGTAATTACCTCCCGCTCAACAATTCGATACATACCAAAACCAACATAAGAGCATAGCAAATAACCACTGACCATTCAACATAGTCATACATTCATCCAAATAAAATATGTGATAATGAGCCCACATAAACAATAGTCTCTCAAAACTAGAGCATAAACATAATATGGGATATTTAACTATTGATACTCCTCTCTGGGTACCTCTTCAAGGGGGCCTGCCTGGCCCCTCTGCAATCGGGGTACCTGAAAGGTAATGGGTGAGTTAACCAGCCCAATGAAGAGAATAATCATATCACATGTCAGCGACAACATATATCACATGTATGAGGAAAAGATGGACATCGTAATAAAATGAATGTCTACGCATAAGAGTGTTCACTTATACAACTAATCAGTGATCCCACCGACTATTCCGAAACATCATCCCCATAACTCACAACTATCCTCCTCCAACTCCGGTCTCCCTACCAATACAGATGGGAGACCTCATAACACACAACTGCCTCAACCGCCGGAATGCAACGGGGAAACCCACATCTCCCTATGGGGGTTTCGACCGCCAGAGCATAACGGGGAAGCCAATCTCAAGGGCAGGCACCTCAATCGCCGGAACGCAACGGGGAAACCCGCATCTCCCTATGGGGGTCTCGACCGCCGGAGTGTAACAGAAAAGTCCTCCCAACAACTAAATTCATCACATCATTATAAACATATACACATGTCAATAGTTCTTCCATCTCAACACCAATAGTGCGTTGTCCGTTGCGGGCTACCCCCCCCCCCCCCCCCCCCCCATGCATACGCACGATATCATGATCATATATAACAACATAAGTATATAACAAAATCTCAAAACACAAATCCACATACTCATCATAATCTCATTTACATATAATAAATAACACTCATCATGTTGCCAACAAGGCTCAAGCATCACATCTAAAATCTAGACACAAATCTCACCTTCAGTATAAATGCATTCACATGTTATAATTAAATGAACAACATGTTATCATTAAGTCCATAACATCATGTTCGACATCCAACGCATGTCTTATTCTCACCATAAACTCATTCACATGTTATAGCTAAACACACATGTTATCCATAACTTTCAAGCATCATGTTCAATATTCATTTGTCCGATCAAAACTTTCCATTTAGTCGCATATGGCTGACATGAGTGCACTCGAAAGGATCCCTTGCCATAGATTCATTTAACAGTTCCCTTACCGAGTGGCTAAATAAACGAAGGGCTCCACTCAAGTCACTTCATATCCAAGGTTGAGGGTTAAAAAATATGCAAATGCATGCTAACAGTGATAAATCCCCTCACCTGAGTGTGTTTTCAAAATCCATATGATGAAAATAAGTCGAAGGGTTGAAGGAAGCGATGCATGGGTTCAAGGTCGAGACAAGCTGCAAACGGGTCTACAAAAGGGCTGGAACCGAGCTGAGAGCGATCCAGAAACACTCTAGAAGCGATCCCCAAACATGTCCAAAAACAAGTCCAAAATGGGCTCGAAACGGGCCTGGGCCGGGCCAACCTGAACTGGGTCGGGCCGAGAAACTGAGTTGGGCTTGCACTGGAATGAAGGAGTTGGGCTGGTTTGTTGGGTCTGGAAAAAGGGCAGGACTCAAATGGGCTTGGGAAACTGGGCCTAAAGTGGATTGGGCTTGGATCCAACTAAAGTGGGCCTGAAACGAGTTGGGGTTCAAGCTACTGGGTCGGACCAAGTTGGGTTCAGTTGAGCGGGTCTGGTTGGGTCAAACATGGGGAAAAATGGGATCCAAGGACTGGGGATTAGGGTTTCTTGGGCGGAGGAGGGGAAGAGTAAGAGAAGAAGGAAGGATGGCGGCGGGTTTTAGGGTTTCGGCAAGACGGAAGGAGAAGAGAGAAAGGCATCGTCCGAGAAGGGGGTTGAGGATTTCGGTCGGGGAAGGAGAGGAGAGAAGAGAGGGAAAAGGCAAGGCAAAGGGGGGTGGTGGCTCACACTAGAATGTTAGGGTTTTTAGTAAGGGAGATGAAGAAGAGATGAGGAAGGAGATGGAGAGAGAGAGTGAATCTCCCCAAAGGGAAGGAGGGGGGGGGGGGGGGCACTGTAGCTGGAATGCTACAGTGCTGCGGGAAGAAGAAAAATATAAAGGGGGAGGGCCCTTTTAGGGTTTTGAGGTTTTTTTTTTTAAAGATATTTAAATATATTCATAAACTATTTTAAAAAAATATTTAAGAACCCACAAACTCTTGAATTATTTTATCTCATTTCTTTTTTTTTTTTGAAACCATTTAGCTCGAGCTACAATATTATATAAAAATATTATTAGTAATTATTTCATAATTCATTCATCTACTATTTTATTTTAAATTTTTAAGAAAAAAACCTCGAATCGCGTAAAAATAGAGTTTCAAAACACACACTATTTTAAAAGAAAATGATTTCAAAACCCGAGAAAATCCAAAGTTGAACCTCGAGAGAGAAAGACGTATGATTTTTCAAGCATTTTTCATGACATAATATACAATAATTCAAAATTACTGAAATGCCCTTCGAGTTTCCAAACTTGAAACCAGGCAAACTAGGGCCCACCACGAAGCCCACATCCTCCTCACTGCTACCGCAGTCCCGAAAACAACTCAGAGATCTGAAAATCTCAAAGAAAAAAAGAATAAACTCGGAACGGGTCATTTCATCCCGCCTCAGGAAATAAGAGGTTGCGGGTTCGAGCCCCCATGGCCTAACCTTGGTTTGTCCTAGGGGTAGTGGACTCACCCGTGGAGGTTTTAGGAGGGGTATCACGCTGTTTCCCACACATAAATTCAAAAAAAGAAAAAAGATGGGTGATATCTTGAAAAGAAAAATGAGAAATCATGATATCAATTGATATACTGTCGGGGGCATTTTTTTTTAAAAAAAATTTACGTATGGAAAATCGTTGGAAACCTAGCGTAAAATCTCAACAGGTGATACTCATTGCCTTTGGGAGCTCGAACATGATGATTTTTTTACCACTGATGAGTAGTATATTTGATTGATTTTGAATAAAATTGCAGTCGCAAATTCTCAAAAAGGTGATTTATATTGATTGATGCACAAAATACCATATGTAACAAACATCGTTATCATGACATTTTAAGTTGTTAATTGTCATTTGATATAAATTAAATAGAATAAAATAGACTGTCCATCTGTAATATTTTTCAAATTAACAAATCCACAATTTCTACTTCAATTTAATATGATAATGAGCGCTTATCTACTCTCAATTAATACTTTTTAATTATTAGAGTCCTTTTATGCAATCCATCTATTTATCAAGTTATCAGTCAATTATACCATAATCTAATTACAATCGGAGTGAGGACTGATTAATCCAAATAATAACCCAGAAGTTGTTGAAAGAGGTCCTCATTCTTTTGCCTACACGTTTATCCTATTAAAGTTCTAATCGGGTAAGAAGAGAATCCCCTCTGCAACTCCTCATTGATCTGTTTCTGAAACTTTTCAATTCTTCAAAGAAACTTTGATTCATTTCACTGTAGAAGAATCCGCAGCTTGTTTTCCCATTGATGCAATGTTTTTATCTTTTTTTTTCACCTTCTGTAATGATATTAGGAGCGTTCGTATGTTTCCACAAAATCCTGAGAGGTTATGCTTGTTTTCTAAATTTTTAGGAAGTTATTTCTTTAAGTTAGGAAATTTTCCTTTGAATGTGCTTTTTAAAAAAATAAAAAATAAAATTTCTTTCCTTGCGACCTCTGCGGTGGATAAACTACTTTCCTAGGAATGAATGGGAGGATTGGTATTTTCGAAGCATAAATTGGAAACCAATTTTCTATGAAAGTTTCTGGCAACAAACATATTTCAGAGAAACAGTACCATCAAACTAGATAAAAAAAACCCTCAGTGGAATGCCAGAATTTTGCATTTGATGGATAAAATGATATTATGATTTTTGGGTATCATCCAAACCCATTTTCTACCCCGTGTTTTTTTTTTTTTTTTCATATTATTTTTGTTATTTTAGAATCTGATTGACCCGTTTATGATTTATTGGTTTTTTTTTTTTCATGATAATTGAGCAAGTTTTATTGAAAATATGCCTGATTCATGTTGTTGATGAGATACTGAAGTGGGGATTAAGGTTAGGCCATTGCATGGGTGGTTGGAATATAAGGAAATCAATCCTGAGCTAAACCTTAACGAGTTAAAAGATCTGTGGAGTCCGAGAGTGCTATCTTTATTAACGTGACATGCTAAGTCTTTTGTTGCATCAGACTAGGAGGTAATTTGTAAATACACTTTATATTTTGTGCATACTTTCAGTAGTCTTCAGTTTACTTATTTTGTTGTTCATTGTTGGGATTTTCAATCCCCAAATCCAAATAAACACAGCAGAATTTGCGTGGTTCGGGCGAAGCCTAAATAGGATAACACTCAAAACGATTTCACTATAATCAAAGGTGTTTACAAAATACAGATCTCTTCCCAAATCCCTCTCCTCTCACAGATTTTCTCTCACAAAGCCAAACCCACAGTGGTGCCCAAAAGGGCCACCACATGAACATATGAAAGTCCCTCTCTATTTTATAAAGATTTTCTCAAACTAAAATAGAAGTTCCTATCCGAGAGCCCACTTCTAATTTTACAAAACCAATCCAAAACAGAAAGGGGTAGAGTAGGAATAGGGATTTCTAACTTAGAGATGTCTAAGTTAGAAAGTCCTATATAAACTGGGTTTGCTCAAATCGAGCTAAAATCCTAACAAACTCCACTTTGACGAGATTTACAGACAAACCACCTCTGATAACTCCATCTTGACAAGAAATATCACGCCAAGCTAAACGAACTAACAAAGCAATGTTGAATGTTGCCGCCAAATGTGCTCGTACACTCCATACACCCGAAGATGTCCAAACATGCAGAATGTTGACCAAATCCAAATGGTGCTTGAAACTTTCAAATTCTACAACACCTAACTAAGATGAGATTTTTCTTCAAATCCGGTACACGAACAACCAATCCTCTGACTGCTCTACCGTAAATGAAATTTATACAATTTATCCTATCCAAACAAACCATCAAACTCCTCAAAGCTAGAAGCCAAATCTCTATCGGGACACAAATGATACGTACAACCCAAAACCAAATCTACTCATCAAAATGGAAAACAAATGATGAGCTAATCAGAGCCAACTCAAAATCATCTATCTTCAATATGTATAACATGTGCATCAACTTCAAATTCAAAAATCACTAACGAATAGAAAAACAAATTCAACCATCCCCGAAGTCAAACGAAGCGAGCGCCTTTTCAAATTTCAATCGAAACACTCCAAAAATTCCAAATAATCACCAAACAACTTCAAAACCACTTACAAAACACCTTCACAAAAGCATTGCAATAGACCAAAATTTTCAATTTTTCAATAAGAAACCCAAAACACGCAAATCAGTTTGCCCAAATCAAAACAGACGTATCCCAATTGAACCTTTCTCTGATACCATTTGTTAAGATTTTCAATCTCCAAACTTAAACAAACACAGCAGAAGCAAATCAAATCAAACAGAGAGACGAGATTTACGTGGTTCGGCAGAAGTCTACATCACGGGCAATACTCAAAATGATTTCACTATAATCAAAGGTGTAGAGAGATAAGATTTATGTGCTTCAGCCGAAGTCTACATCCACGAGCAACACTCAAAATGATTTCACTATAATAAAAGGTGTTTACAATATACAGATCTCTTCCCAAATCCTTCTCCTCTCACATATTTTCTTTCACAAAGCCAAACCCACGGTGATGAGTAGTATTAGTTTAGTAAACTAATATTGTTTATGCAAATTTGATATTTTATTTTAAGTGAATGGAAAATTTATTTATTAAATTAGAATTTAATCTCAAAGGTTAGAATTTTAATTGGAATTATACAATTAGAAATTTATAATTTTGGGTGTGCCATAGGACCCACATCCCTTGATTGATTTTACAATAGAAATTAGTTTTATTAAAATTCTCTCATTAAAATTTATTTAATTAGATAGATATTTATTATACATATATATGTTGTGTTAATAAAGAAATTATCCAAATCGTGTGGGACACCCACACGCGTGAATCCCACTCACGTTAAAACACACCTTCAAACTTTCCCAAAACCTCACCACCGTAACACGTAAGGAAAGCCGGATGTCTTTTAATCCCATTCACGGTAAAATACCATTCCACGTTCCTTCTCCCCAAATCAAGCTACAGACCCTTCTTCCTTATAAACCCATGCGATGCCAGCCGGATATCCCTCTTCGTATCTTCAATCTCCTTCAAGCAGCAGCAAGTCCGAGCCTCCTCTCTTCCTATTGTTCATCTTGCGATCGACCCTTTGGCATCCGTGATTCCACCTTGTGACAAACAACAAGTAAGTCCCTCCTCGCTGTATCTCTTTTATGTTCTATGGGAATCTCCAAACGAAGTGGGAAGTGAGACTACTCAAGAGTTTGATTTCAAGAGCGAAAACTCTAATCTGATATAATAAGTATGTGAATGGCTGACGTGTTTGGGGTAACAGAGAGGCTCAGATTTACTGTCTATTTCCATCAAACATATGGTGGGCTACCATCTTCTCTATCATGGCTGCATCAGTTGGTTGCCAAACCCTCTAATGTTGCCAAGCCAAGCACACCAAATAGAAGCTATTCCCACACTTATTTGAGAAACAAAAAAAAGGGACCGATAACCATTCAGATCTGAGCACTATTTGGGCTAGT
Source organism: Chimonanthus salicifolius (assembly GCA_013350335.1). Lineage (NCBI taxonomy): Eukaryota > Viridiplantae > Streptophyta > Magnoliopsida > Laurales > Calycanthaceae > Chimonanthus > Chimonanthus salicifolius. Next base: position 7,429,969 of record CM023535.1, on the reverse strand, counting down.
AAAAACCTGCCATTAACTCCATTAACATGATTAATTCAGGCCTTTAAACCAGTGGCCTTTCAACTAGTCGATTGGTCTCTTGTTACAACCCCTTTTGTTGTCCAAACGTCAGAACTGTTTGGCATCAAGGACTGATAGAATTGGGACTGTTTTTCAGTCCCAAAGTTGAATGGGTTAAGACCAGTTGTAACCGCTACTCTTATGTACATTTGATACTTCTAAGTTAGGCTTACAAATCAGTCCAAAACATTGTTGGATTAGATCTATACAGCTGAGACATTTTTTCTTTTGTTTTTACTTATAGTTCCTAATTTCTATAAAGAAGATGAAGAAAGGGAGATAGATAAAATGCCTTACCTTGGACTGATTTCCAATTTTATTTAATATATCCACTTCACATGTACACACATTTATCCCTCTCTATCAGCCGAAAGTATGTGAATGCAGGATTGGTTTCAACAACCACATTAGGTTGTATTTTTCATGCCTAGTTGCAACCAGTTTCTGAACTGAGGCTTAATCATTGTTTAAGACAACTTAGGGGCTGATTTTATATTGGGTTAATGTTTGACAGTAACAGTCCCTAAAGTACTATTCTTTGGCAAATTGTTGCTTCAAAACCAACCCAAGGCTGAGTTAATATTGGTGCCCATTTTAATAACTCAAGTATATGATTATATACTAAGTCACGACTCCATAAAAACCATCCCATACCTGAGAGACATCCCCTTTGAACATATAAGTTAGATCAAGTGGAAATAGTGAATAGTCATGATGTGAATATTTTTAGAAATTACAATTTAGTGATATGCGAATTATGTTTTTGATATATGTGTACGAAGAAAGAACTGAGAGTAACTTCGACACCGGTCGTGTTATTCCACAATTCTTCCCTCTCCTGTGATCATTTTCGATCAGGTAGGTTTTCCTACATTATTGAAGCACTAAATTTGTGACTTAAATATGATATTTTGTTATTATAAATGAGATGATACTTATTTTTACTTTTGAAATATTTGAGATATTTTCACGTGTATTGCATGAGATTTGGTATCATGATACATTCATATACCTCATGCTTTTTAGTATGTGATGGGAACTACATTACCCGAGACAAAGCTGAGCTGTCCGGACTTCTTTGGTCTCAGAAATAAATTGATGAACTTGAATAAATATTTATATTTGGCTGCGTCCATTGTTATGAAGATACGACATTGAATTGAGCTAGAAAGGCTCCTGGGTAACCAGTCCCGAAACCCTGCGTAGAGGGAGGAGACCACACTCCACCGATAGTCTCGGTTGTTAAATTTGTGGATAGGGAACAACACCCTCGTGGTTGCCGTCTGGAATGCTGGGACATAATTGGTCAATGATAGTAACCATTGAGAATAAACGACTTATAGTCGATACATGGGGCATGAAAAGGGCATTCATTATTCATGGCACCGATGATATGACATTGCATGATAAGTACGATTTGAATTATGAGATTTCTATTATGGAACATATTATGTTATAAAATATGAATTTCCTAATGTTGATTTCGAATTATATATTATTTTATCATAACACTTCTTGGTTCATTTCCCTTGATCGGATCTCCTATTGGGCGCGTTGACTAAGCCTATACAATTTTGCCCCTTTTTAGATATCAATACAAATCAAGGAAAGGAAAGCGAGGCCGGACCAAGTGGCAGTTAGACGTGAGCATGATAGACGATAGGAGATAGCATGGATAGCTTAGTTCAATTTATTTTGATTTAGTTGGAGACAATACAATTTATAAGGAATTTTATTTGGGGATGTAATAACTTAGTTACTATGTGTTCGGATACTTATGTTTGGCTTATGGAGAATACTTTATTTTTATTTGAGATGTGAGCATGTTATGATCATGAATGTACGCTTCTATTTTTCGCTGTTTATTCTAGCATGTTGTAAATGTTATCATGGACTACGATCAATGTACGTGCTAGGTTGGGCCAGCCTAGGGTCGACTTTTTGGACTCGGACTTGACTCACGTTGTAACACTATTTTATAGAGGTTTTCCCAAACTAAAGTAGAAGTTCCCATCCGAGAGCCCACTTCTAATTTTACAAAACCAATCCAAAGCAGAAAGAGGTAGAGTAGGAATAGGGATTTCTAACTTAGAGATGTCTAAGTTAGAAAGTCCTAAGTAAACTGGGTTTGCTCAAATCAAGCCAAAATCCTAACACTCATGTCATTACATTCCCTGGAATTTATATCTTTGACACCCTAAATGTTCCTTCGTGTGCATTCTTCTTCGTTTTTAATAAAACTGCCTATTCATGAAATAGAAGTTTCTAATATTTGGGTTTATGCATAGGAACTTCCTAAACTGGGTGCATTATTGGTGCAGGTGAATTATTGTGCAAGCCTTTGACAATATCTTAAAAGTAACACAGTTGGGAATAACTTGAGGTGATTTAATGGGTTCTTCTGTGGTTACACCCGAAGATGTGCTAGAAATTTTGATGAATGATGGAACAATTGATACTATTAGATTGAAGATTATAAATCAGCTAAAAGCTAATGTAAGTGTATCAGGCTATCCTTAATCAGTTTTACTCTATTTTCCAAGAAACAGTACAAAACCCACAATGTTTGCTTCCCTTCAGTTCGTGCATTGTTCACTTGAAATTTACTTGTGTTCATGGCTAATAAGTTGTGGTTAAATACATTGTTCTTATGAAATTGGTTTGCAAGATAGTAACACATCACTCTGGCCTTTGTTTGCACTAAGAACATTAATATACAGTTGCTGGTTGATCAACAAAGCTGTTGCTTGATGTAAGATGTTCGATGGGGTTATACACGTGGTTTTGGCATCCTAATTTTAAGTTGTTTTGTCATTTTTGGTTTTGGGGGAAATGGGATACTTATTAGATCTTGGAGAAACTATTAAGTTGTATCGATGCATTTGTTAGCCCCTCTTGATATTGCAGTCATATCGTCCAGTACATTGATATAATATGCCAATAGAGTTATCCATATCAGCCTGTAATCGTGATTGGCCTACATGATTAGATAAACTGGTCTAAGCCTTTATCAATAAATATGCCTTAGTTATGATTTGACCATAATCATTAGTTTGTAATTGTGGCGATAAATTAGAATATTGGTTGTTATTAAAGTGGGCTGCAATTATATTACAAAAAGGCACTTAAAATTCTTCAACCAGAGATTTATGATTATTTAGGGAGGGAGGGTTGGTTGAACACCTTGAGAAATCCCCCAGCCCTGTTTGCACCCTTCTCCCGATGAATTAGATCCTATACCTGAATTACACTCATCGGTTGGATTAAAACTTAACCAAATTGCACATTCATTGACCTTTGGGGCCTTCCAAACCCATTTATAGAGAGGGTGGGAGGGTTTTGCACCCTGAGAAAATCCCCATTGCACCCTTCTCCTACGTGAATTGTATCCTATACCTGAATTAAACCCATCGGTTGGATTAAAACTTATCCAAATTGACCCTTATTTATCATTGACCTTTGGGGTCTTAAAACCCATTTATAGAGCTATTCAATACAACATATCCATGCATAGACTCTTTGAACCAACTCGCATCCATGATCATAGGTGGGCACCAAATGAAGCTCTTTCTATGAGAACCCCGTGTGGGGGGTGTGACTGATCTATTATATATGCGAGGTTCAATACACCAATTTCAGGAGGTCTGTACACCACCATCTTTTATGTTTTGTGAATTTTGTACTAGGTTTTTTTTTTTTGGGTTCTTTCTGGAGAACTGCACCTGTATCTGTGTTGGCTGATAAGTATTGGAAATGGGTGATCGTTACCAACATTAAAACCATGGTTGGCATTGATACAGTCCAAAGATTTGGGGGTTCTAATTTTTGTTATTTAATTGGTACTGATTACGAATTTTATTGCATTGAGAAAAGAATATATCCCAACAAGGAAGAAGAAAACATCCCAGTCAACTATTAAATCATTACTCTCTCTCTCTCTTCTCTCTCTCTCTCTCTGAGAATAAAGACATCTTTTCTTGAAGATGGGTTTAATTTCCGATTTATCAAGGCATGTTGGGATTTCATGAAAGTGGACTTCTTGAAGATTGTTTCAGTGTTCTTCTATAGGGGGATCATAAACAAGGAAATGAAAGCATACTTTTGTCACCCTTGTCCCTAAGAGGGATGGTCCAATGGATCTATATCTCATTACAGACCTATAAGTCTAGTCGGGTGCATCTACAAGGTTGTGACTAAACTTCTCGCCAACAGTCTAAGGAAGGTTCTTTCAAGCATCATTAGGGACACGCAAGGAGTAGTTATCAGCAAAAGGCAGATTCTAGAGGGGGTGTTGGTAGCAATTGAATTGATTCATACAAAAAAAATGATTTAAAGGAGAAAGGCATCCTATTGAAGCTTGACATGAAAAGATCCTATTACCATGTTGACTGGGCATTTGTTAATTCATTGCTGAGGGAGATGGGTTTTTGGGAGAAATGGAGGAGGTGGATAAAGGTTTGCTTGCAGCATGCATCATATTCTATTCTAGTGAATGGCTCTCCTTGTCCACCTATCATAGCCATGAAGGGATTGATGCAGGGGGACCCCCTTTCCCACTTATATTCACCATTGTGGCGCAAGGATTCGACAAACTAATTATGAAAGATAGAGAGGGTTCTCTAATAAGAAGTTTTGAAGTGGGGAGGGATGAGTTGTTCTCTCATTTACAGTTTGCAGATGATCCACTACTTTTTTGTAGAGCGGAAGTTAAGGAGATTCGAGCAATTAAGAAAATTTTGAGGCTCTTTGAGTTGATCTCAGGATTGAAAATGAACTTGGGAAAGAGTTCGATAATTGGGATCATTGTAGGAGAAGAAGAGCTGAATTCTTTAGCAGAGATTATGGGCTGCAAAGTGGGGAAGAGTTCGATAATTGGGATCATTGTAGGAGAAGAAGAGCTGAATTCTTTAGCAGAGATTATGGGCTGCAAAGTGGGGAAGTTGTCTCTCAAGTATTTGGGCGGCTTACCTATTGTGTGAATCCAAGAGCAAAATCATTGTCAGATCCAGTGGTGGAAAGTTTCAAAAGGAAGCTATCTATATGGAATAGAAATTATCTATTTATTGGAGGTCGGCTCACTTTGATAAAAGCATCACTCTCTATCCCTCTATACTGCATGTCCCTATTTAAGTTGCTAGCACCAATGGCAAAGAAGTTAGAGAAATGTCAAAGAGATTTCTTGTGGGAGGGCAACAGTGATAAAAAGAAGATTCATTTGGTAAGTTGTTAAGGGGTGACTAAACCGAAGAGTTAGGGGGGCCTTGGCATCCCAAATCTACAAACAAGAATGCAATGCTCTTAATGTAAAGTACTTTGGAGATATGGAAATGAGGTTAATGCTTTCTTGCGATATGTTCTTTGTACTCATGGGGACAGTCCAAGGGATTAAGCACCCCTATTTAAGTTGCTAGCACCAATGGCAAAGAAGTTAGAGAAATGTCAAAGAGATCTCTTGTGGGAGGGCAACAGTGATAAAAAGAAGATTCATTTGGTAAGTTGTTAAGGGGTGACTAAACCGAAGAGTTAGGGGGGCCTTGGCATCCCAAATCTACAAACAAGAATGCAATGCTCTTAATGTAAATTACTTTGGAGATATGGAAATGAGGTTAATGCTTTCTTGCGATATGTTCTTTGTACTCATGGGGACAGTCCAAAGGGATTAAGCACTGAGTGGGTCTAAGTTGAATAAAGGGTTTGCAGTGGTGAGGGCTGACTTTATGGCGGGGAAATAATTAAGCTCATATTTGATTTTTGTAAATAAACAATGGCTATGACTAGATGTTTAATGCTCATGTTTACTGCCCAAAACACATGAGACCTTAGCTTTTCTCTGTGAAAATAGGAGAAAGAACAAAGCCTTCATCATTGACCTTTTCCTAATTGCTCAATGCCTTTCTCCAGCCAATAAATCCATATGCCAACCAGGCCTTTAGCTGACCAGTTTTACTTGTGGGAGGCCTTTACTTTTACAATGTAGAAGTTATTTTCATTCAACCCATACCATTATATGATTTTATGACTTGTTGGGATTCAGGAAGAGTTGAAGAATAACACGATGACAATGGTGGAGCAGAGTAAGGTTCTTAACACTCCTGGAGCAGAGAGACAAACAAAGCGAGAACTATTTGATGCACTTCGTCGTGAACTTGAGTAAGTTGTTGTCATGATTGTTTTATGGTAGCAGTAGTGGTGGTAGTTACATTATGCTTTGTAGTAGTAGTTATAAGAAAAAATATTATAAGACAGACAGAATTTGGGTATAGTTCAGTTCGCAGGAAAAAAAAAGGTTATATATCCAGTCAAATTTACAAAATATGTTAAGTTACTGTAAAATACTTTAAAATTGTCCAAAAATTGATTAAAATGTGTGCTAGAATATTTTGAAACATATGAAAATTTTAGGTGAAGGACCAGAAGTGTGAACAGATGTATATTAGTACCTTTGGACCCCCTAATCTTCTTCAAGTTTTCAAGTACAAGGCTAATACATGAAACAGCACCCATAGGAGAAATTTGATCCAATGCCTAGTAGCAAGGATCATGATCATCATTATCTAAGCCATTTATCCCATCAGTCTTGGATTGGCCTTTTAGATTTTGCAAATTATTTTCATGAGCCGACTGCCTTATTAATCAAATGAAATTGTTAAATACAAGATTCTCAAATGCGAAACCTGACAGAAAGAAAGGACCTATCCTGAGCCATCATACCACAAGGTATCCTAATTTGCAGAAGAGGCTGACTAGGATTATCTAAGAAATCTTTTGTAGCAATTGCCTAGAATGCTGTCCTGAATTTTTACCTTGTCTGCCTTATTAATCAAATGAAATTGTTAAATACAAGATTCTCAAATGCGAAACCTGACAGAAAGAAAGGACCTATCCTGAGCCATCATACCACAAGGTATCCTAATTTGCAGAAGAGGCTGACTAGGATTATCTAAGAAATCTTTTGTAGCAATTGCCTAGAATGCTGTCCTGAATTTTTACCTTGTCTGCCACCTGAATCTGTAGATTTTGGAACACACCAAAAGGACCAAAGTACAGGAAGCAGTATTAAGTGCCAAGAAATCATGCATTTACTTCTTCTTTTTTAAAGATAACAAAGGGGGTTCATTAACAAAAGGAATGGGGAAATAATTTACAAGGAAACAAATGACAACCGAGATGGAAAGTACACCAAGAAAGAAAACTATATCCATATGTATTATGTGCAGAATGATTCACCTACTACTACAAAAAGAAATCTACACCTACTAAGAAGTTTGCTAGACCATTCATTGATCTTCTTACATGCATGAATGAAACATCAATCGATTCCATGAGATTCCTTATCTCTGTAAAAATATGTGTTAGCTTCCAAAGGAGCTTTCTTTCTTCATCCCTTGAACTCATTAATGGCATTAGATGAATCACTTTCAATAATGAGCTTCCCTTGGAAGTGGTCAATGAAATCTTTAGAGTTACTATGATAGCCAGTAGTTCTGCTTCATTAGACTCTTTCCCACCTGCTAGGCCCAAAAAGATAGCTCAGATCAGCCTCTCTGAATCCTGTAGAACTTCCTCAATCTGCTACACCAGGCTTCCCTCTAGTGCACCATCAACATTAAACTTAAGCATGCTACTCAAGAGGTTTCTTCCATTTTTCTACAACTCTAGGCTTCCTTTATATTTCTTCCACAACCAAGTTCCAATCTCAGTTGGTGGAAGAGGCAAACAACCCAAAAAAGTCCCATCAACCAGCCATTTAGACTCGATTTAACTAGTACAAAAACTTCTTGAGGAGACTTGGATTTCCCTCAAAGACCTTGTTCCACTCCGTCCAAATTGTCCATATGATTGCCATTGGAAAGCCCTCTACAAGATATTCCTCTTACTGTTGAAAGGACTCTTGACCCAACTCTGGATATGGCCTCCAGGGTTACGAGGGAAGACCCAAGCCACACCATATGAGTTTTGAAAACAGATCCAAATTGATCTAGGGAAAGAGCAAGAGAGGAAGAGATGCCCCACATACTTCAGCTCCACCCCACAAAGGGGGCTTCAGTGGAATAATCTGATTACTCCTGAGGTCCTGTTTGGCAAGCACTTTACTGGGAGAGGGCCATCCAGCAAAAGGCCTCAGTCTTTTGGGGAGAGGGACCTTGCTAGGCCAAGGCATAGTTGGGACAATCTGAGAGGATTTGAAAAAGGGTGGCGACAAGAGACTTACTGTAGAAGTCCCTTGAAACTTTGCCCACCCAATCCCTAAAATCATCAATATCCCACAAATGAGAACATTGTCAAGAATGGATAAAAGATGTCATTCTCCAAACAACTCTCTCAGAAGAGGGATGCCTAAATTCTAGACTCAGAACAACCTTACCGGTTAGCATAACCAATCACTATTAAAATCAAGCTGAAAACCAAGATGGAGAACAAAGTAGCAGAACGCAGTCCAATATGGACTCTTTCTTCTTTTTTTGAAAATTTCTCATAATGTTTTGTACAGGCTGCATTTGCAAAGGGCTATTTGCAAGAATGAAAATTTGCTAAATGTCTCTCATGGTTCTTGCCATTTCAATTTATGTGATTTAACGTAGATAAGCTTTTGACCATTTAAAATGTCAATTTTACTTTTCAAAAACATCTGCATTATTTATTTATATTCTTTCTAAAAGTTGGTTTATCTACTTCCATCTTCTAAAACTAACAATGGTTGCTATTTTTTTGGTGTGCATCATGGCGATACTAAGCTTTGAACTTTGACATGTCACATTAAGACCTGAAACTGTACATTCTAGAAGTTGACATGATTAAAACGTGTTCTCACTGGACTCTTATTGTGGCACAGAACACCAGTGCTGGAGAAAGCATCAAAGTCAGTATGGGAGTTGATCCTAGACAGCAATGGTTTAGGGAAGGAGATAAATGAGACTGTTGAGAAAGTCTACTGTCGATTGAGTGGCCTGGAGCCACCACTGTTTCCTTCTAACGGCTCTGCTCAACCAGTGAAAGCCGTTGAAACAGAGAACGAAAAAGAGAGAGAGAAAGAGAAAGATAAAGAGAGAGAGGAGAGTTTGAGTTCTTCATCAAAGAAGAGAAGGAGAAATGAAATGAGCATGCAAGTAGTGGGTGAAGCTGCAAGTGGATCTGGCGACCCTCCAGCCACCACTGATGACTCCAGTGCACTGCCTCTTTCCGATTCTAGGACCTGAATCTACTACTTTGACCCTTAACTTCTTGAAAGCCAACGATTGATCTCATCTTTTCCGTCTACACAAGAAAATGTGTTAGAACCCATTAAGAAGTGAACCCAAATGAAAAAATGTTGAGGCAATCTAATAGTGAATTGACCCAACCCTGCTTACAAAAAATGGTTACTATGTATTAATATTTTGAGGAATTTAATCTGTATATCGGGTTTTACTTATCTCTGCATCTCCTGGTTCAAATGACGTCATTTTGACATGATACACAGAATACTAGCTGCAGCTTAGACATGAAATGTTCAATGGTGCATGACATTGTTTTTAAGGATTTCCTTCACAAACTCTGATAACACTGACACAACTTGGTAGGATATTTCTGAAAAATTGGGTATTGACTTCCAATCAGGGATTAAAATCTTGGATTTCCGAGATCTCTCTCTCCTCTCTTTTTTTTTTTTTGAAAATATTGGAATTTTTTTATTTTAATTTTTCTAAATTAAAAAAAATAGAAAAATAGGAGTTGTCCTGATTGTGAAAAAAAAAAAAAATTGAAAATATCGGCCGATATTGGCCCGATATGGGCAAATATCGCTCTCATTTTTTTAAAAAGAAAACCGATAAAATTGAATATCAATGATATCACAGCCATATCGGCCGATATGCCTATACAGTTGATATTTACTGAATCAGCTAGTATAAATTGGATAATATGGTATGATTTTTGGTAATCTAGTGCTGATCAGAACAGTGCGGGCAAGAGTTCAAAATTTGATATCGGTCGATATTTTTCTCTTCCTTCTTTTTTTTTTTTAAAAAAAAAGACTGATATCAGCTGAGATATCAGTCGATATTTGGACCCTTGAGTGCGGGTATCCGTTGGGATATTGACCGTATCACTTGGAAGCATTTAGGATGGCTTGTTTCTTCATAGAAGACTTTGTATTTATCTATTTGGAATTCTATTTTTCTTCATACTGTATTTATTTCATCATTTGATATTATAATAAATTATACACTCTTTATACCTGGAATATGAACTCTCTTCACTTCACATTATTAATCAAACTACTTCAAATAAAAGGTATGGTCAGTATAATTCAAATTAATCATCTCAAGAGCATCCAAAAATATACACACGCCATACCTTAGTCTTAAAAAAATATATATATATATAAAAAAGAGCAGCTAAAAATAATAGCCAGCCAAAAATATACACATGCCATACCTTGGTCTTAAAAAAAAGAGAGCAGCTAAAAATACGAAAAAGAAATGACAACAGTGTGGCTGCTGGGATTCGAGCCCAGGTCTCTACGGCCACAACGTAGAATTCTTACCACTAAACTACAGCCACATTGATGTTAGTTTGTATCCTTATTAATATAATAATCAATGATCTGATATCGATGTCACCGTCATTTCAGCCCAAGACATAGTTCAAAAACCAGATTCGGTGCGCGACAGAGACTGAAACTGAAAGTCAGTTTGTTAACATGATTATTTTGAATTTTTAAATAGAACTCAACCTATTTATTAACTTAATATGATTTATGATCAATTTCATTTATTTATTAAATAGGTCAAGATGTCTCATTTGAATTCTATTATTAGAATGGGTTGCACCCTATGCCAAGTTTGATTAGAAATTATGGAATCATTTCAATTTTTATGTCAGGTTAAGTGATTTAAAATTTGAAGCAATTTTTTGAAACCAGTTATTTATTTATTTAGCAGATTTAAGAAGAAAAAAAAATTGTAATAAAGGGTTGCAATAGAAGTTGAAATTTTCTATTGCAACCCTATTTTCCTTGGTATCATGTGATTTAAATTACCAAATTGGTATTATGTGATCATCTTACATTTTTCTCCAAAAATTTTAAATAATTGGGTTGTGTGGGCCAGAAAATATAATATTAATGGCTCGATTATTATCATCAAACTCACGAGTTAGGCCATATTTGATATATATCACTCATTCATGACTATAAATAATTTTGTTTCCAATAAATATCATTATCATCATCATGCCCTTAAAAATTATTAATATATTTCCCGCCTATTTAAAAGATATTTAGTATTAATTCTCTTCTTAATATTTGTAAAATATAAGCTAGAAATAATTCTCTCCAAAACATTATATTGTGTAGGTGAAGACATTTGTATGTATTTAGTTCTCTTAGCTCCATTATGGATGAATACATTGCAGTTTAATAATACCCAACATTTAAAAAAAATGGCAGAAAAAAGGCTGATAGTTGGCCACATCTGCCAAAACAATTGTATAAAAAATATAGAAAATAAATAAAAAACTTATTGAGAACATATTTTTATTAAGAAAATGAACTTTTTCACAAATTTTAAGACCCTCAAAAACAAAGATTTTGATATAAAAAACTTATAAACTATATCAATCACATTAAACATCTCCGTTAAATTCTATAAAATCTTAATATCATCTCATTAATTTTTTTCTCCAAAAAAGACCTAAAGTGGAAAATATTTTATAACAAATTAAAAGTGATAAAATAATTCAAAATGAGCAAATCTAAAGAAAAGAGGTTGAAATGGAAAATTCATTTTAAATGTGAAAAACATGCTTCTAAATTTTCTTAAAATCATAACCAATACAAAATTTAGAGTAAAATCAGGAAAATGAGTCTTCACTATAAGACCAACACATATTGACTAATATGTATCAACTGAAGTCTAGATAATACGTATCAATCAATATATATATAATATATTACATCTACTTAGGGGCCGAAATTTCGACCTGGCCGATATACAAATACCGTAATATCGGCCGATAAGTTTCTCTCTCCTCCGATATTTGCATTTAATTGCATTTCTATCTCCTCGATATTCAAAACCGTAAAACCGTAACAAACCGTAAAAACCGTGGAAAACCGTATCGATTTTTGTTTTTTTTTTTTTAAATCAAATAAATTTTAAATACCGATTTTTATGTATATCGGCCGATATGGTGACCGATATTCTGGACCGAATATCGGTCATATCGGCCGATAACCTTTTTTACTGGCCGATACATATCATATCTGCCGATATCATTTGGCTCTGAAAAACCAATACATATCACCCGATACGATATGTATCGGCCGATATTTCGACCCCTGCATCTACCATTTTTTAACCTACAATTAATAGTCACATACACTGAGAGGCAAACTCATCTACAACTCTATCCTTGCAAACTCTTATATATTTCTATGGTTCATCATAGTTTTTTTTTCAAATTAACATTCATTGAATTAATGTGCAATTCAAACACCATTACTTGTTGGATTATTAAAATCATATCTTGAGACTTTTAGATGAGTGTGAGTTTTCCACAGCCCTTATCCACATGAATTCTTTTCCATCACCATCCTCAATTCCCCACCACGATTGGTTCTCATCCAAGGTGGGCTCCAAATAGTACTGGACCATTAATTAGCCATATTCACCTGAAGATTACCAAGGTGTCATAATCATTCATTAGAGAAATTATTAGCCAAAAATAAATAATAGACATCAAGGAGAAATAATGATGAATCGGACAATCAAGAACTCATCTCAGAAAACGAGACTCATGTTCGATTAATGCAAATCTAAAGAACCACTACATGTAGTTTTACCCAGTGTTCAGATGTCTCACTCCGAAGAATCAGTCGTGTGAGATGCGTGAACACCTTTGATTTAAATAAAAAACAGTGATGAGTCAAAATTCAACCACAAAAGCAGTAAAGGTTAGAGGGATGCTATGCAGACTTCAGTAGACTTCAGTGTCTTCTACTCCATCTCTCCTGCACTGACATAAGAATGACATCCTTGTACGAAGTTCCTTTAGTCAACCAGTGGTGCCATGTCAGCCTGCCACGTCAACAGAAGTACCTAAGGGGTAACAAAGCTGTAGTGCTCAAGCATTTTCTTTCTTTAGTTTCCTTTATCTACCTAATGCTCTGAATTTCCACGAGGGTGGAAAGTGCTCAACACCTAGTTAGAAAAGGGGAAAACAAAAAGAAATGGAGCAATTTACAGTTAGCCCACATGGATAATCCCTTCCATTGGGCTTTTTTCCCCCTCTTTTTGGGCTTCATTCAACCATGATTCCATATATTGTTTGGTTCCTCATGTGCAAACTCCTCTGCAACTTGATCCAATAAGTAGCATGGATATGAAGGGATGTGAGGAAGATTGCTCGACAGATTGACATTAGTATCCTGGCCAATCAATGAACTTAATGAATTCAGACACTGATGTCCATCAACTGAGAAGTTGATACATCTTGAAGCCAGAGAATCATTTACATTCCTCCTCTGTTGATCATGACATTGTCTATATCCATTATCAATATTTTCGGCTCTCGAGTGTAGCTGCGTTGATATGATCTTCTGTTCATAAGGACAAGCAGATGAATGTGGGTCATTTAGCAAGTATTGCGCAATCATGTCGAGTGCCCAATTATTAGGAGTGAACATCTTGTTGCCGTCCATCGGTGAGATTTGTTGAGCAATGGAAGGAGTGATCTGATTAGCAGAAGTAATTATTGGTAGTCCTTCGATTTGATTCCTGTTTCTACTGTCAATGTCTTCTCTGATTTTGGAGTGCCTCATTCCAAAAAACACTCTTCCTATGTTCCACTTGTTCTCTTGCACTATTCTCTTGGGAATGAGGGCAATAAGTGACTGGATGGATTGAACAAAAATATCATATCAGTCTACAATCTCATTTTTAATAGAGATTAAGAATGTGGGATACTAATTTTGAATAATGAAACTTAAATCAGATGGGCTTCTAAACTTAGTAGAAATTAATAACGTGGTACCTGAGCACGGCGAATTGGAATCATTGGAAGAAAAAGCCCGCCTCAGAGATTCTACTTGTGGGATCATCAGCTGGGAGGGAATGACAGTACATTTCGCATCAGGGGAATGCGAAAATTGTGACGGATAATTTCCCTTACATGTGTAATCAAATCCAGGAGGAACATCCTCTCTGCTTGAACTTAATTTGTAATGATAGCTATGATACTCTCCATGAGTGAAGTATGGAGAGGTTAGACTAGGAAAAGGCCTTTGACTCAGCGCATACAACCGACTGTCGCACTGAAGAAGTTTTTCGTAATGCCTATCAAGAGTTCCTTCAGGGAGCTGCAGATAGTGCCTCCTTCAAACATGGAAAGGGGAAAAACTATTATAAACACACACTGTAATAGTTATCTAAAAAATTATAGAGAATAGAAGGAATGCTAATGACTGATTGTGTACATTAACATACTCTAGAGATTTTTTATTTTTCCAAATGGATGGTTGTCTATTCTAACAGTGCACTTTGGGAAGCATTGAAATCGGAATGAACATTCGACTAAAAATCGATCATAAATTGGTACACTGCTTATAAGCAGGGGAAGTATAGAAAAGAGAACCTCACTGTTTCATTTTCAATTTTCATGTATCTAAAATGAATGGAAGAGATTATTACTATTAACCATTGATTTAGCCTAAATATCCAACCTTCCAATCTAAGATACATCAAATGCAGTCGGCTGTATTCTAAAATCAATCACAGTAAATTAGATGTGAAACAGAGTCAGGTTGCCTTGCAGCAAATTTCTTATATTGGGGGTGTAATTTTTAAACATCTTCATGCAAAATACTATTTATTATTATCTAAGAGAGATCCTCCATGCAATAAAAAGAAATTATTTTTCTTTTTATTGATATAAATATATTAAACTTCAACTTCAATCTACCAATTATACAAATGGCTTTCCTATACCTGCATATGGGTGCTTGACCTCCTGTAAAATCAGAAGTTGGTTGCCAGAGGGTGTGTTTTCTTGGTTGTGGATTTGTCTCCCGGAAGAAGAGAGGTGGGTGATTCAGCTGCACAAGAGTTGGCATTTTTCATATTAGAAAACAAGTTTCTCTATCGTTATTGGGTGCAGTCCAATTCACAAATGGTTTGAATTTTTGGATTAACAGATTATGTTCAGAGGCAGAGCCGCTAAAAAAACTGAAAATCATAATGAGATGGTCTTTCAGCAGTATGGGCCCCAAGCTATTTCGAACAAATTTGCCAAAATATTTGAACTGATAGCAGTGTCAAAAGAAGTAGTGGATTAAGGAAGTTTTGAAGATTAACCTCAACTTCTAGAATACCAGGTCCATTTTTATGGAAGGTTGATCTGATGGCAGTAATATCAGACCATTGAATTTCAATCTTACTCTTCAGCCCTGAATCCAAGACCTCCCAAACAAGTTTACGTTTAGCATAGTAACATTTTGCTACCAAGTCTCCATCGTATTGAGAAACTCTCTGTGAATTAGAAAAAACAATCTTCAGAAATCAATGACTTACAATTAAGTGGAATGCAAACAGAATCAGGAAATCCTACCTCCCAAGAGCCGATTCTGAGTAGATCAGCAGAGAAGTTCGAGGCCTTCAGCTTCTCTGAAATGGGTTGCACAGAAAAATCAGTATACCCCTCAGTTTCTTTCTCGTGATCAATATTTTTCACTGTTTTGATTGGATAAAAAGCCTTCAACTCCTCTTTGTTGATATTTTGTACTGTTTGGATTGGAAACGCCTTCAACCCCTGAGAAAGCTTCGTCTCAATCAAATTCAGAAAGGATGGAGTTTTCCTTAATGTCAAGCCAAGAGGTGGAATTGATTCCTCAAATAGATTGCAAGGTGTGTTATTCTGCTGAAGCAGACAGAAAAGGAAAAGAAATGGAAAACAAAAATCAATGCACTTGATTATTGAGAACACCAAAATTCAGTTTGACAAGAAACAGAGAGAATTAACACCAAGAAAAAAAATATGAAAACATGCACGCTCTACTACTTTACCAAGGAAAAGAGAGGAGAGCCTATGTAAGGCTATAACATTTTATATTCAAATATTTGGTGAGATAAGTAGATGTTGTAGAATAAATCAATCAAACCACAGATCAATCACACACAAGAACACAGATTTATGTGATTCGGCAAAAACCTGCCTACATCCAACGAGGATTACCCAACAGTAGACTTTATAATGTCACACTCTCATTCATCACCCGGAAACGAAAAAGTGTCTTAAACACCAAGCAGATGTTCATTTCCAGTAAAATTACCCAGCACATTCATTCAACTTTTGAAGCAAACCAACCAAGATAAAAATAAAATGACATTCTCCATCACAAAATACACCAAAACAAGACAAACCCAAATGACAGAAAGCAAAAACAATTTCATACTCGTTGGTTTGAATCCATCAGTCTAATCCTCTTTGTATCAACTTCCAATCCATCAATGTTCTTCTGATATCCATCTGAAGCAGAGAACTGATATGCATCTGAAGAAGAGAACTGATCAAAGCTGCTCTCTCTCTTGTTCAAAACGTAATTTTGCTTGCACCCAAAACCCTGAACCATATCTTTCTGGTCACTCTGTCGTTGAGCAATGAGAGGAGAGAAGACCAGAAATGGGGAAGATATATAGAAGAGAAAGGAAGTAGACTCCAAAATGATAGGAGTATTTGATGCCTTAAGAGTAGGGGGAAGTCTCTTATTATTGTTGGCGACTTTGTTACAGAAACAGTTGGGTATACTTTTTTTTAAGGTAACAGTTCGGTGTACTTTGAGCGCACCCCAATATGTAATCCACTTTTTAATGTGTTTGGGTCTTTGGACTGGCCAATGGAATTAATAATAATAAATTTATAATAAAATAATGTCTATTACTGTATAAAGTAAAAAAGAATATTTTTTTTTTCATTTTTGCATACAGTAAAACCTCTAAAATTTATTACTCTATAAAGTTATAACATGTCTAAAATAATATTGCCGGCCGGTCTCGACTTCGGACCTATACAAAATGTAATAAATCTCTCTAATTCAGTACTCAATACATTTAGAATAAAAAATATATTTTTTCACTATTTTGTAAAGTAATATTCCATACATTAAGTATCGATCTGCCTCTTATATGCTCTCTCGAAAACACTCTGAAAAACTACCCTAGGATGATTTATTTTTGGATCTGGCCGAAGTGGTAAAGTTTTTTGGTGGTCATGAGGGTTGTAGACGGAGAGGGTTAAAAGTTGACCCTCTAATTAAATAACCTCTCTAATGTAATATATGTATCATGGTCTTAGCCATAGAGATTTTACTGTATATTGTATACATGAGTCGCACCTGTTTCATTTCAATTTTTTTATAAAAAAATTATAAAAATTATATAAATATAAACTATATGATTTAAATGTAGATTTGACGAGATACGTCGATTCCTGAGACGAGTTTTTTTACCATCATTCAATTATTTTAGTATTTGATTGTTATGTAATAAAACTAAATAATTAAATTAATGTATGAATCAGTGTTATCAAAGCCGGACCGAACCGCGGTCAAACCGGCAGTTCAACCAGAACCGACATGCTGCGGTTCGGTCTCTGATGACATTGATGTGAATAGCTCTTAATTGTCACTTAGCTTGTGTTTCCACCTTCCTATTTAGTGATGCCATGAGAATGACTTGATGATGCTTTTAGATAGACTGACTTTCAAACGGAGTTTTAAATATTGGTGTGAAACGCATACGATTAAATATTGGTGTATTGATGATTTGCAACTGTATTAACTTTAAAAAAAATTACTAAAATTATAAATTATCTAGCAACAATGATATGTCAGTGATACACAACCATCTTGACAATATCTTAGCATAGTATCATAGATACGTGACCGAACATAAAATACATATTGCCTAAAACGTATCACAGTGGCGTAAAAAGATATATACTAATTAAGAGGTATCATATTAGTTGATATTTAGACCCCTGCTTTCATAGTTTAATCATATGTAGATAAAAAGACCACATAATTATATAATTGGATAAATATGTAAATGTTTACATTTTTAAAAGATGGGTCAAAGTTTCATCTCCACTTGGTTATTCTTCTCATATTAAATGAGCTATGAAGAAAATAATAATTTAATTAAGTCAAAAGTTTAAAGACAAATATTATAATATAGTGGTAACCTAATGGAGATAAAACCCTAATTGCCATATGATCATGCAACCATGTAATTTATTCTTAAATCATTTTCTTTAAATCCTATTTCTTAAAACTTTGGTGAGTGTGAGTCACTCTCCAATCTCCATAAAGGGGGAGTTTGCAAATCACAGCATGCTTCCAATTAGTGGGCTGTGTCACTTCTTATAAATCTCAAGCCATGGAGCCATGTAATTTGATGTAGTTGCACATGAGAGAGCCCAAGAAATTTTGTCATCCTCTCAATTGGCTATACATTAAAGTGAGTAAATGATAAGCTCCATTTTAAAATGGCCTACAAATTATATTATTGTTAAACACATTTAAGACAAGCTTAGATTAGGATTTAGTCATAATTGAAAAGCACTTAGTGACACAATATCAAAAGCTTGCTCATTTTGGGTGCAAGTGTAAAATAAAATAAATAGTTTCAAGAAAATATGATCAATTCAATCAAGGGTAGTAGGTAGATAAAGTGGAGATAAGTGAACATAGTTTCATATAATGTGATTTAATAGTACCATTATCATTGTAGGAACCTTTTTTTCCATAAGAAGGTACTTATATATGGATGTAGAGTGAAAAAAATGGTATAACTATGAGAGTATAGTAAATGATGTGAGGAACTCCTATTAAAGAAAGTTGAGTGCTAATTTGTTCGAAGTATAAAAGTAAATGAAAGATCAATCAAAATGAAAAATACTGATATTTTTTATAGTAAGAGACATCAAACTTATTCTTTTTGTCTTTTTGTCATCGTATAAATATAAAGAAGTACAGGCCGTGTCTCATTTTAGTGTAAGATAAAAGAATTAGAATACAAAATCTGATAAGTTTAGAGACTAAAATAACAATGGTGAACTCCTATAAGTTTGATTATTTTGTGTTTATAGAAAAAATACAATTAACAAATAAAGAAGGTAATCTACAAATAAAAAAAAATCATAGAAATAAAGAAAGTCATACAAAATACTATCTGGTAATTTTCGTTACATTCAATTCAATCTGTGGGGAAGGAATCCAAATGGGCCTCACTGGATGGTATGCATTTTGTCATTTGCAAATCAGTGGCTGCTTAGAATTTTCCCAAGAAAATTATCCCACGAGTTTCTTGGATTAAAATAAGAGAGCCCCAACTTTAGTTTCTTGGATTAAAATAAGAGAGCCCCAACTTTAGTAGTTCCAAGACCAACAGTCCTCCTACTCCATTAGTAGCAGAGACAGGATCCAAACACTCCACACCAGCTCTGAGGATATCAGTGCCGTCAGCAGTCTTCTCTACAGACTTAAGTTAAAATATTTGAATACAGTGTTAGATTGGTTCAAAAATTCTTATTGGACAAATGTGTGCTTATGTAAGGTCCACCAGACCTGGTCTGTGTTTCAGGTAATGTTCAATATATGAGGGTTTTTTTTCTTTCTAGGATTTTCTAAGTTCTATGTTATTATTTTGGTGTGAGAGTGAGAAAAAGAAAACAGAGTGAAGGGGGACAGAGGGAAAAGGTTAGGTAATCTTTGTTACCAGTTGTCTGATATTTTTTTTTTCAATAGTGGAATCGTACCATCATAATTAGTAAATATAAACAGGTTTTTGTCAAAACACGTAAATATTAGTGTTCTTATTTGTACTTGATCAATAGTTTGTTGGATTTATCCTGCAACACACAGAAGAGGAATCACACAATTTGCTTTTTGGGTAGTATTCCTTCCTTATCCCCTTTGCATCCAAATTCTTTCCGTCAATGGATGAGGTTTTTATCATGTGAATAATGTTTTCAAAGTTAATGGTGATTGTGGGGTGATTAATTTATTGATGTTCCAGCAACTTGGAGAAGATTAAATGGAAAGAAAGGAAAAGAGGAGGAGGAAAAAGGTGGCGGGAGAATGGAGGAGAGAGCATCTGCTGAGGTGGGGGCGCATCTCATCTATATCCAGCCGACGTGGGTGGGCCCCACAAATCATCACCATCCATCATCTCGGATTTGGCATTGCATGGTGTCTTGTTTTACCGATGAGAGCATGCGTTTCTAAGCCACTCTACGGAGGACACGTGTCATTCTTCAGGTACTGTGAGGGGATTGCATATCTGAGATTAGATTATTTCTGACAGGAGGTGGAAATGAGTTGAAATCTGGGATCCAAAAAATGGTGGACTTCAGATTTCGGCCGAGACGTCGAGATATCAAGTTGACCAGTGTTTTGGCTGATATTGGACGATTTTTTTCTCTTTATTTTTTTTTACAAATCTCGATCGTATCGATTGATATTGGCGAGATCTCAGTCATATCGGCCGAGATCTCACCCGTATATCCGATATATCTCCAGCATAAAAAATTCGAGATATGTCGGACGTTTTTTTGACCTCTTGTTGAAATGGCACATGAACAAATGTAGGGATGCAACTTTTTTTTGTAAGTTGAAGATGATTTTGGTCATTACCCTAACCTTTGCAAGACACTTTGCACTTTTCCACTTGGCTGATGTGGTGTTGTGGCTTGTGAGGGGGAAAGATGATGAATCCTCTATCCTTTGTATTCGCTCTCCAATTGTCATAATCCAATCTACAGTAGTTCCAATTCAAGAATGTCCAAATCAGATTTTGGGATTGCATGGGTCTTTTCTAACTTTCAATCCACAATTTTCCTTTAATGGAAAAGTTGGATCACTACTTTCCTAGATCATGCTCCATTGGTACAAAGTCATCAAATTATTTACATCACGGATGGATCATGTATTCAACATGATATCAGAGCAAGAGCAGCACAGAAATGAGTTGTGTTTATGTCTCTAATTCTGTGTGGAGGGAGAGAGATAAGTGTCTTTGGTATTGACGGAGAGTGTTAGCATAAGTTCCAAATTGACAATGGACCTTTGGATTATGAGATTTATAAGCACATAAATTCCCTCTCTTTAATAGCCGGTTTTAAAGATGAGTTTTACTTATTTATTTTATCAGATACAATCGTCATAATTTAAAAAACTTGATCAGGGGTTGAAATATCAGCCGATACATATCGTATCGGCCGATATGTATCTGTTTTTTAAGACCGAACGATATCGGTCGATACGATATGTATCGACTGTACAAAACGATTATCGGCCGATATGGCCAATATTCAGTCCACAATATCGGTCATCATATCAGGCCGATATGCATAAATATCAGTATTTAAAATTTATTTTATTTAAAAAAAAAATTGATACTGGTTTTTTCACGGGTTTCCAAGGTTTTTTGCGGTTTTTCACGGTTTTTTCACTGTTTTGAATACCAGAGGAGAGAGAAATGTAAATATCGGAGGAGAGAAGAAACTTATCGGCCGATATTGCGGTCGATATGCATATCGGCCAGGCCCGTTTTTTTGACCCTGAACTTGATAGTTAACAAGATGAAAGGGTTATTGAGTTTAGCAACTCCATAAGTGCGAAGACTTAGATAGACTCACTGATGATTGAAAATTCAACTCTATTCTATCATTTTACTTTTTTGTTGCCTTTAAAAATTAAACTTTTATAAGTCATAAGTTTTTTATAGTTCATTTCACAATTTTGTGATGATCAAATAGATTAAAATTCAATCCAAACCTCATTAACATAGTTGTCTGTTTCTTCTACCTTGCTATATAGACCTTACCCATTTACTGATATGGGTCTCCTTGCACGTTGAAGGACAAGTTCTTTTGGTAAGTGGAAAAAAATCAAGCTCCAGTTTCAATACTAGTCTTTAGTGAGGTTAATAAATATACCACGTTTGCTTATGATAATTTTCTTGCCACAACCTGTTGTTGCTGCAATAGGGTGTGCTTGATTAAGCAAAAATAGACTTAAGGTTGCATTTGAATGAGGGGTAGAAGAGTGAAAGCGAGGGTAATCCTGGTTTAGTACCATTTGACAACGAAAGGAAAGGGCAAGAAAATCTCAAATTTCTCCTCTCTAACACAAATTTGAAAACTCTTTCACTGTAAGAAGTAATCACTTTACCTCTTCCTTAGAGTTAATTTTTTTCGTCTTATACCTTTTCTAGTATAATTATCAAACAAGAGTAATTATCAAACAAGAGAAGGAAAATGTTTGTTAAAAAAAACTTCTAGATAAGGGAAACCCCTACAAAATTACCTCTTATAAAAGCATAGAATTTTAGCTGGGAAATTGAATTACAATTTGTAAAATCAATTCTTCTTGTTGAAAATTAAAATGATCAGATCAGGGGTTTAAAATTCAGTATCGGCCGATATTTTTTTCTCTTCTTTCTTTTTTTTTAACAAAAATGGCTGATATCAGCCAATATAATACCGCCGAAATATCGGCATATCAGCCGATATTCGAACTCCTGAACGAGATATTTTGGCAAAAGAAGGTTCTCGAGTTGCACACAGCAAGAGCCACCCACTCACCCCTTTTGCTCCTAGGCCACAAACTCAAATCCCAATCCTTAAGATAGTGGAAGGATAACATTGACAAGCCATCAAATCATGATTATAGTGATTATACTATCAACACTAGCAAAATCATTTATCACATAATCACTAATTCACTAGTAAACTTTTCAAATTACTGTTTAGCATGATGATCATAATCTAGAGGGAAGAAATGAATCATCATTTGAATGGATTTTGTCAATTATTTACTTCCTTGGCTTTACTTGGGTGTCCTTGAAATACTTCCCTTTAGGAAACTGAGAACTTTGAATAGGGACTTGCCACTTCGCCAGCCAAGTTTACTGTGCTTTAGGCTCGATCCTGCCTGTCTATCTGTCATATGGACTGGAACTGGGCTTCAGTACTCTATCTTAGACCAGAGGTCAAAATATCGGTCGATACTGTGCGTATCGGCCGATATAATTCGAATTTTCGACCACCGAATTATATCGGCCGATACGTATAGTATCGGCCGTACAAAAAAAATTCAGCCGATATGACCGAATTTTTGACTGAATTATCGGTCATGATATTGGCCGAATTTTAAAAATTCAATTTTTTTTTTAAAAAAGCCCCTTTTTTAAAAAAAAAATAGCGGACAAGAATGGAAAGAGAAAAAAGAAAATATGGAGAAAAGATTGAAGAAAAAAAATCGCACACCTTTTACGGCTTCTTTTCTCTTCTTTCTCTTCTTCGTTGATGGGAAAAATACAGAGAGTGGAGGCGGCTGCTAGTGTTTAATAGAGAGAGTGAAAGAGAAGAAGGGTATTAAAACATGAGCATTAGAGTTTTTAAGTGAAAATCTATTTGACAAAAAGTAACTCTCGTGAGCTCCATAAAGAACTCACTTAAAAATTCTTTGTGTACTCTGATATTTTATCAAAGTTATTTTTCAAATTGTGTACTTGATATTATTCTCTTTTAAAATTTTAAAGTTATTTTTTAATCACTGTGTATTTTCAAAATTTCTCAAATTGAATATCCAAACTAATTACGATAACCTGATAAAATTACTTTTAAGACTTAGAGGTCTTCTGACACTCCTAAATATTTAAAACACAGTATTTTACAAATAAGGGTATCCCTAGGTATGCCGAAAACATATTTAGGAGTGTCAAAAGACCTTAAAGTCTTAAAGTATATTTATCAGGTTATCGTAATTAGTCCGGATATTCAATTTAAGAAATTTTGAAAATACATGATGCTTAAAAAATAATACGCATAGTGTATTAAATAATAAAATCTCCTTTAAAACTTTAAAGTTATTTTTTAAGCACTGTGTACTTTCAAAATTTCTCAAATTGAATATCCGGACTAATTACAATAACCTGATAAAAATACTTTAAGACTTCAAGGTCTTTTGACTTTCCTAAATATATTTTCGGCACACCCTAGGGATACCCTTATTTGTAAAATGTTGTATTTTCGGCACACCCTAGAGATACCCTAACTTAAAATAACACTCATTGACTAAGAAAATAAATTATGAAATTATTTCTACAAATTTTCCTCATTTATATCATTTTCTTTATAATTTTCACAATTTTATTACTAATTATATAATTTCCCGTTATCGTAACTTCAAAAATATATTAGAAGATGTAAATGTCCGATATTTTATGAAAAAATTACATATTCAATAAGCCATAATTATCTGCATTTATTGTAATTTTTTGGAAATTTTTTTTTTTAAAAAAAAAAAACTGAGTAGGAGAGAGAAAAAATTCAACCGATATATCAGCCGAACCGATAAATCGGCCGGGATCTCATCCCGGCCGATTTTTCTACCCCTGTTGGAGTAAGTGGGCTAGGCCTGGGTGATGCACAACAATTTGGGTTGGCCTTGTTATACTTGATTGCTGCACTGAGGCCCAGTATTTGGGTTCTTCCACGGGACTAAATCCGTCGAAAGGCTCAACAAATTGAGGGCACATCACTGACTGGCCTTTCCATTTGTTACTTTTTTTTTTTTTATTTACGTATAGAAAATCTCAGATACAATTTTACTAAAACTCCAATAAGTTGTACCTCTACCCATTAGGCATCACCAAAGTTAATCCATAGGATTCGAACCTTACACCTCCCACTAACCCTACAGGGGTTCACTCTATCTTTGAGCCCATTTGATTTTAAGAACAGTAATAATAGAATGTAATGAGTTGGACAAAATTGAAACTATCCACAGGCCCATATTTATCCATTCTATTTTTAATTTTCCACCATTCTTGGAGCCGAATGTAGCCAGGTTTCAAAGGTGAGACACTTTCGTTTAGGAATATAGTAAGAATGGAATTAATGAATTTGAACTTGGCCCAAACCCAAATTTATCAAATTTCATAAACAATTCGATTCCCCATATTTCTGAAACCTAACGTGGCCTCTAATTTGAGTTAGGTCCAAGTTTTCTTAGCTCATTCCCTTCAATTCTCACAATTCCTAAAGTTAAATGAGCCCTTCACTTTTAAGTCCCAACACTAGAAGTATTCTAAGAGAAGAGAGATGTAGTTAGGATAGCAAGCTGAGTTAAAATAATCGGAATCCAATTTATTGACCCAAAAATATAGACATACTAATCTAATCCATTTAAAATATGAGTTAGTGTGGGCAAATTACTTGAAATTGTTTATCTAAATACATATTTTTCATTCATTATTTGATGATTTTTTATTATTAACTCCTTACAATGAATATATTCTAGTAGTTCTGCCTCATTTTTAAGATGTTTTTTCACTTGAAACATATCGATATAATATATATAAACCTGATTATCTACTTAATTACTTGTTTTGAATCGTAACCCGATTTAAATTGACTTGAATAGGTTGACCTACATTAAAAATAGTTTGGGGGAGGTCAAAATATTCACTTTCTTCATAGGGAACAGTGATAGGGAAGCTTATGAGCCCGCGGCCGTTTTGTCTCTTCTTTTGGTTGAAATCCCATCTACTCAATTGAAAATAGTGAATCTAAATTAAATACAAATGGACTAAGATTTAAGTCTCTACCCAACCAAGCTGCACTTATTACACCCCTAAATGTAGTTGGACAATGTTCAAATGGATAAGCTATCAACTTTTCTACTCTATGTGACATAAAATACTTGTCGTATTTCAAAAAAAAAAAAATTAAAATAAAATATATATAACTTTGATTTAATGTAAAAATAAAGGAATAGAACAAGTAATTGTCTATTGTAATTTGAAATTGCAAAAATTATTTTTGCAATTAGGCTATTGAAATGTTGGTACATTAATAACTTTTTGAAATGAAAAACAATTGATTTTATAGGACCCACTTGAGAATGTATTAGAAGTGTAAAAGACAACGTGATATTGAGTTCTTTCCTTGATAAATCATCTTTTCCTTGTCAAATGAGATATAAAAATTAGTATTTTACCGTAGTTAAACTTGCATATATCAAAAGGGAAATGTTATTTACATCAATGGATTCTCTTTTTTGTTGTTGCATGGTATGAATGTTGGAAAAATGTTCTCTGTTCTATCTCTCAACCTTTTTTCCGTAAGGATGAGGAGATTTTTTACTTTGATTTTTGTCTTTAATTAGAATTTTCTTCTTAAATAGGAATTAGAAAATATTCAATATTTACTTTCTTTATGTTGTTATTTGTTTTGTGATTAATTTTATCTTTCTGGATTACTGGTTGTTGGGTTGATTGGCAATGATTATTAAATTTTGCAGAAGATAAAGTCTGGTTTCTGAAATAAAGACTGGAAGCTGTTTTTAAGAATTTGTGTTGGATCTTTGCTTATTTCTGGAATCTCAAGATCAACATCCATTAAAGCTCTGCAAGATGCACTGATTTTGACATGCACCCTCTACTTTCCCAGTCGTTCCCTGCCATTTTCTCCCAACCCAGCTTCACTGCCACCCTCTGTCTCCAATCGCCCTTCACGCTCATCCATGATCCACCACTGCGTCGACCGACCCACACCTCAGCCATGTGCGGAAGAGAGACCAGGGTCAGATTATTGGATGCAAGTAGGGGTGAAACTTGGGTTGGGTTTTGGCCCGACCCGAAAATAGTGTGGGCTGGGTTATAGAACTTGTAAACTCGGGTCAGGTTGGGTTAGGAAAAAAAAAAACTCGACTGAAATTCGGGTCCGGTTGGGCTGCAGAATTTAAACTTCAACCCGACCCGACCCGACCCAGAAAAATCCGACCCGAATTCATAACTTAAATAAAACCCTACACCCCTTCCACTTCCGTTTCTCCTCTTTTGAAAACCGATATCCACCTCTTCCGCTTCCTCTTCCTCTTCCCCTCTTCCCCTCTTTAAAAAATCGAGCTAACTCGGGCTAAATCGGGCTAACTCGGGTCGGGTCGGGTCAACTCTCGGGTCGAGAGTATTAGCAATTCGGGTCGGGTTGGGTTGACATACTCGGGTTTGCAATTCGCGTCGGGTCGAGTCGGGTTCAAAATTTTTTGACATGGGTTGACAAACCCAGCCCGCCCGACCCGAGTTTCAGCCCTAGATGCAAGTTAAAGAGGCTACAAGTCAAATTTATTGATCATTTTAATAGCGGCCAAGACACCCGAATTTCCTTTTCTATACATCCGTTTTTAAATTTTTGGGTGAAGTTACCATTCTACCTCTATATAAATTCATTTGAACAAACTTTCAGTTTATTCTCAATTCATTCGAATGAATATACTCATCCGAACGAACACTTTAGTGTAATTTTGATTCTTTCGAATGAACAGTTTGATTCATTTGAATTATCGAGTCAAATTTTGTGAAGGATTGACATATGTATATGTTCATTCGTTCGTATATATGTTCATTCGTTCGAATGAACAGTTTGATTATTTCGAATGAAATGTCATTCATTTGAATGAACTAAAAATACACTGAGGTATTCGTTCGGATGACTGTATTCATCTGAACGAACTAGGAATGAACGACAGTTCGTTGGGATG
The DNA here is from genome assembly GCA_013350335.1 of Chimonanthus salicifolius. Lineage (NCBI taxonomy): Eukaryota > Viridiplantae > Streptophyta > Magnoliopsida > Laurales > Calycanthaceae > Chimonanthus > Chimonanthus salicifolius. The sequence continues at coordinate 7,402,326 of CM023535.1, read as the reverse complement.
AGTTAAAACGTGGGGGTAGAATGGTAATTTCACCCAAAATTGAAATCGGGTGTGTAGAGGCAGGAAATCTGGGTGTATGTATGGCCCGCCTTAATTATTGATTTTAACATTTTTAATCATTAATAAACTTTTATATTTAAATATTTAAACTAAGACCAAAAATTAGAGTTGAAACTTGATGTGTTGGGCCGGGTTTTAATAAATCTAACTCAACTCATATAAAAAATTATTAATTTGACCTGATCTAAGTTGCTGGCCCAACCCGTTTTTAGCTCAAATTTAGAGAAAAAAAAAAATTCAACAACAGGTTTTTTATACTTCTAGAAACTCGGGTATGATCGGGTCGGGTAGAGTTGAATTTAAATTTCTACGCTGAGTCTGATCCAAATTCCATTCGATTTTTTTTTTTTCCCAATTTGACTTGATTCTAAATTTATAAATACATAACCAACCCAACGATTTCTCGAATCAAGTTAAAACCTGGCCCAAGTTTCACCTCTATCATAGATAAAGCTTAAGAGATTAATAGATATCCAATTTAGTGACATATAATTCCAATACCAAACACTGTTAATAACTATTTCATTCAGAAGGAGTGCAATAAATTTGTAGATTTTCTAATTAAATATTTAATTTAATTTAAAATGAGTTAAATAATTTTACCAGATTGAAAATTTTATATCTTAAATTACTAATAATTTAAATACTTAAGAGTTGATTAATTTAACCTCAAATTATTCTCATTATTAATATGAGAGGATTTGGATCATTTCTCGTGTTGGAAAGCTCTATGGAGAAGAAATGTGGAGTATTAACACTAAGCAACCACCACCGAAGGGTGTTGGCTCGACGGTCAAGACTCATGCCGGCAAGGTCTTGAGGTCAATACATGGCTAGCCTCTTTGGAGGGTATTCTCCATGGAGACATTTTCCCATCGCATGAACCCAATATGTATATGCAGAGAGGCCTGCATGTGCTCCGAAGGAATAGTCTGACAACCACCACATGGAATTATTCCAAGATAAAAGCTACTACCATGTTACCCTGTTCCATAGCCCCAGGTCTCTCTCAACTTTCCTTCTCTACCCAAAATACCCCAACTCCCATCACCACATGTAGCGCACTCATGTTATTTGGGCTCACTAAAGAAATGGACAAAGAATATTTAAATAAAATAATTTAAAGAATTTCTTATCTAATTATGTATATTTATGAGATAATAATGAAATTTTTTGTTCATGATAATTAATTTTTAAAGTTTAAAATCTCAATGGTAAAATAATTACATGGGTTCAAGCAGGGATTCAAAAATCGGCTCGGCCGATATATCGGCCGATATGTAAATATTGGCCGATATATCGGCGTATGCGATACAGACGATATATCGGCCAATAATTTTATCTCTCATACCGATATCGGCATTTTCTCTCTCCTCCGATATCGGAACCGTGAAAAAACCGCAAAAAACCGTGATGAATAGTGATGAACCGTGAAAAAACCGCAAAAAACTGCAAAAAACCGTAAAAAACCATGAACACCCCTGAGAACCGTAAACCCTAAACCGCGGAAAACCGTGAAAAACCGCAAAAAACCGTGAATACTCCTGAGAACCGTAAACCCTGGAAAACCATGGAAAACCGCGAAAAACCGTGTAAAAACCGCGAAAAATCGTATCGGTGTTTAAATTTTTTTTTTTTTTTTTAAATACCGATATTTCTGAATATTGGCCGATATTGTGACCGATATTTCGGACCGAATATCGGCCATATCGGCCGATATTACTCGGTTTAAAAAAACCGATATATATCGGCCGATACGATATATATCGGCCGATACGATATGTATCGGCCGATATTTGGACCTTAGGGTTCAAGTTCTATGCACCTGTATTTTTGTCATTTTTATCATATTAACTAAAGATGTATGACTCAATTAAAATTTTATTAAGCAAAATTTCTAAATATGGAGATTTTGATATTCTCTATTTCTTCTTCCAATGACAACACCAAATCATGTCTAATGAATTTAATATTTTATATTTTAAAAATAGAAGAACTTAGAGATGTCTATTTGAAATAAGGTTCCCAAGTCAATCATTTGAATGACTTAGATCAAAGTCGTATTCAAAGAAAAATACTACTATGCCATCTCTGGTTTATGGCTCCATCTAATTGTGATGGAACCTTGTTTAGATAAATGGGATTATTTATATTCTTTTTTATTTTTCTTTTAAATTTTTGAGAGGTTGATATAGTCATATTTTTTTAAGAAATTAGACACCTGTTATTGGTCAGATCTCACGTAATTGTACAAAATGTGATTTGACTATATGAACAAGAAGATATTAGGCAGTATCATAACCGGGCACTATACTTGAGTTCAAAATTTCGAATAAGATGATCACATGGGTGTAGCTCAACTCGTAATCTCTCACTTTAGGAAGTGGGAGGTGCTAAGAATTTTATGTTGGGTTTCCAGCGGTTTTCCACCTGTAAATTGAAAAAGAAAAATTGAATAAGATAATTTCTCATCTTTAGTGATATTAATTTTTTTTCTTAAAATCCAATCTTATCAACCATATCATTTGATATATAATTTTAAATCTTAAAAATGGACTAAGTATCATTCAAAGCAGATATAAAATTTGTGTCACATTTTAACTTAAAATTTGGTCTACTATAATAATTTCAGTATATCTAACAAACTCTAATAAATATCAATATTTACATATTAGGTGAGTCAAAAATTGAAATTTTAACTAAAATATATAAATACCAATTGTATGAGTATACAGCCTACACAATTAGCTACTATGACTAAAGAGAAAAAGAAAGGCCAAATTCATACTTCTTTAATTAAAGGCATATTGAAACAAGATAAGTAACACATTTGGTAGTTATATAGATATTATTAAATAAAATGGAGTGTCTAATGGAGAATAACAATCTATCCATTAGGAAAAAAAAAAAGGAGATTTTAGTAGGGTTGAAACTTGGGTATAATTTTAATCTCATCTGCATGATCCAACTCGAGAAATCAATAGATTTAGATTATGTATTTGTATATATCACGTTGAGTTGATTTGGAAAAAAAACTCGTATGAAATTTGGATTGAGTTAAGTTGAGAAATTTAAAATCAACCCGAGCCGAACTAATCCGAGAGCAGTAAGTTATAAATAATACTTGAATTGAGTCAGGCCAAAAATTCAAGTCGGTCGAATTGAGTAACTCAGATCAGTAATTCGAGTCAAATTGAGTTAGGTTTAATAAGTTTTAACGAGTTGAATTTATTGAAACTCAATCTGACTCTACTTGAATTTGAGGCGTAGATTTTAAGTTACCTGATAGAAAAAATAGTTATATTAAAATCGTTGCGCATCTTATTTATAATGATGAAGTGCATGAAATGAATTGAAAAACATTGACTTCGTTTTACTGAGAATTTATCAAGATTGACTGTGCTCAGATGTGGGTAAAAATTCATGGAAGCTTGTTGGTGCACCGAATCCGACCTCCCCAAGAAGGGAAAAATGGCTATTCTTAGTTTGTAACGTAAATTTTCCAGCTGTGACTGCGCGTTGGTTGGTCTTCGTCAGCTCCCCACGTTTTCCTCACCACCATCTCATCTTTTTCACTATAATCCAACAACCCATTTGAGAGGAAGATTCCTTGAGCTTTCCAGAATTCTTTAAAAATTCAGACAATTCCGTGGTTTTTATCTATAAAACCTCCCTTTTCCAGTTTCAGAAGCCTTCTTTTTTCTTTTTCTTTTCTCTTGGTTGTCATCTCTTGCCTTATCGCGTTCATCGGCTTTGATTTTTCTGCGTTTCTTTCCTTTTGTCTTCTTGGCTTTCTTCCTTTGTTGCGTTGGGCGTGGGAGGAGAGCGGACGAGCTAAGTATTTTGTAGGTTTTGTTTTCTTTTTGGTGAACTTCTGCTTTTGATTTGGTGGATTTTGGATTTTCCGTTGGTTTCTCCTTTTTTTCAACAAACCCAGTTCTCTTGGGTGAATCCGGTGGTGGGGCTCTTTGATTTCATAGTTGGAAGAAAATACAAATTGGAGATTTGGTTTCTCTCACTGATTCTGTGATTTCTCTTCGATTTCTTAGATAGGTTGCTTCTTCCAAGAGAACCCAATTCCAAAATTCCTGTTTTTGGGGACCAATCTAAGTGTTTTCTACTGTTTGTTTGGTGAAAATTCCAAAATCTTTCTTTCCATTCAATACTGGTTTTTTTGTTTGATTTCTCTTGCAAATTTCTTTCTTAGAACGAAACCCAAAAAATCCAAAATATTGTTCTTTTAACATTTGATTCCGCCGCAGATCTGGTTGGCTGGTGTAATTTCTTTAAACCTCCCAATTTTTAAACTGTAACCATTGGTTTTGGATTCGGTCACACTGATTTTTGGGTCTGCTTGATGATCTGTTGATTTTGATCACTGCTTCTTCTCAAGATCTCAATGACCTTAATTCTAATTCAGTGGAAATCCCCTCTCTAGCCTTTATGAACTATATGGTTTTCCGACATCGAATCCGTCTTCTCCAGTCATTCTCTGTCGTATTTCTCTACTGGTTTTATGTCATCTCATAATCTGTTTATTGCCCCTTGATCTGTTCATTTCTTTTTAAAATTCCATCCTTTCTTCTTCTTCTTCTTCTTCCTTTTTGGGCCAATCAAATCGAGCAACTTCTTAATTGCTCGTTCTTGCTGCATTGGAACAATGTCGTCTGCACAGTTTCACCAAAATTCTGGTTCCGATGAAGGTCCTCAGAATATGATGGATCAAAGGAAGCAGAAAAGAATGCTTTCAAATCGGGAATCAGCACGGAGGTCCCGAGTGAAGAAGCTGAAGCATTTAGATGATCTGATAACCCAAGCCAGTCAGCTGAAAACCGAAAACAGTCAGATCATGACACGGGTAAACGTCGCAACACAGCATTTTATGAAGATGGAATCGGAGAATATGATTTTGAGGACTCAGTTGACGGAATTGACTGAGAGATTGCAATCTCTGAACTCTGTTCTTCAAATCATAGGGGAGATTAACGGGTTGGCAATGGATATTCCCTGAAATTTCAGACCCACTGCTGAAACCATGGCAGCTTCCTTGCCTGTCCCAACCGATCATTGCATCGGCGGATATGTTCCAATTCTGAATTGTCTATGTTAGAAGCACCCAAAAGCCTGTTCCTTTTGTTTGGTCCTGAGAATTTCCCTTGTCTTTTTTTTCCTCCTGTTGTTCCTCCCCTACATGTATTGTTAGATCATACTCATGCTTTCCTCCTCTGTTTTACTCTGTTTATCATAATGTTAATGTTTGGTTTATGGACTATAGTGTTGATTTGTTACATTTGATGCCAATTTTCATAGATGCAATCTGCTCTAATTGTATTTTTAGTGGTTGTGGATGTTGATCTCTAATGTTTATTATGCCTTAATTTGTTCTAAGTTTTTTTTAGTTTTTGGGGATGCTGATCTCTAATAACTGAAATCTCTCTCTTAAAATGTGACCAACAACGTTTTCCTTTTCTCTTTGGATTTTCAAATGTATGGATGACTGGTTAATGGTCTCGTTAATATGTTCAAAATTAATGGCAATTGGCATGAGTTTCAGAAACCTGAGTAATTTCTTTAACATACTTTTGGCGAAGTTTGATGAAACTTATTAGCTCAGGCTGAAAATGTATCAAGGGAAATGTGAATCTCAAGCAATTTTCCCCCTGAACGGTAGCATCTAATTCACTTGTTTTAGTTGTACATATCAGTATCCTTTCTACTGAGTCGGCTTTAGAAGTTCTTCTCCTCCAATTGACCATATATCTAGTATATCCTATCACGATTCTAGATCTAGAACTCCAGATTTTATTGCGATTTAAGTGTAGATCCACTAGGTGTAGATAGAGGAAAAATTGTTGTTGTGATGCAGGCTTTCTCCTGTGATGATGAATTTTGTGAATTTTGAAGTGCATCTCTAATTCTCTATAGAGGATGGTGTTGTACGATGAAGAAGACAATTCAACAAAATTAGGATGAAAGAGATGCGTATATTATGTTGAATGAATGGATTAAGAGTTAAAAATGACTATTGATTTGGGTATTTAACTAGAAGATTAGAAATAGACTCGGCATATAGAGTCGAGATTACAAATTGTAGGTATTCAAGAGAAGTAACTCATTTAAAATGTAGAAAAAAAAAAAAATAAAGGTAGTAAAGTGATAGACCATAATAAATGTGTTTAAGTTCCTCAATTATCACGTTATCCAAGTTTTGTCATAAATCCAAGAAAACCAAATAGGTAATATTCAAATGTTTTTGCTTTACTATTATAATTATTTTTAATATCTAATTTTTAGTTTCTCATTTACCTCATATTATTTTTCTCATTCCTGATGAGACTTTAATATTTTCTACATTTTTTCCTTTCATAAATTAACTGTTTTATCTTCTTTCCTTTCTCAACAATTCATGAAAATAATTACACATTAATTATGATTTTTTAAATTATGTATGCGTAATTTTCTTTATGCTTTTATCGTTAAATAGTGTTATTATTATTTAAATGTTTTCAACTAGTAAAGAAAATTGAGATTTTTTTTTTTTTGTATTATTTAACTACTGCCCTCAACAAGCTTAAAAATAGTTGTGGTCTAGTAGAATCTTTATATGACTTATTCAGCCATAATATATGTGTTGCATCTCAATTTCTTTTAAAAAAAGCTTGGGAACCAACAGCTATTTTTTCTGGCCTTAGTTGCAGTGTTTACCATTTGAACAGAGTTATTTCCCCTTTTGTTTTTTCTTCTCTCAAATGGACCAAACTGGATCTGATCTACAAATTCACTAGAACTTGAAATTAACATTTCTGTATCCTGTGCTTGTTGGCCATGAAAGAACAAGAACTTATCTGCAACACATGCCATTTACTGGCTGCCAGAACTGCAGCTAAAGGAATTGGACTAGGGTGCCTGAGCTGTGATCGAGTTATACCTTCTAATGCAAATCAATGGCCTTGGAGTAGAGGACATTTCGCTCGGGGTAGGATCAGATTTTCGGCAACAGCTAACGCGGCTATGGCAGAAGCCCAGAATGTAATCTCCATCAAATCATCTCTTGGATGGGGATCATATATCAGGAATAGAACTTCTAATCCAAGCTTATAGCCATTATTACTCAGCGAATTAGGGTCAGCTGATGCGTACATGCAAGGTTAGGCAATGGGGAAAACTCAGATACATTCTTATTAAAACCCCCATGGATGAGGGTGTAGCTCAGCTGGTTGCCCCCCGTCTCAGAAAGTGGGAGATTGCGTATTCGAGCCCCTATGACCTAACCTTGGTGTCTCTTAGGGGTAGTGGACTCATCCATGGGGGTTTTAGTAGGACTAAGTCTGAGTTTCCCGCACGTTAATTCAAAAAAAAAAGTATAGAAAGGCTATATAAACTTAAATATCAGCTGATACACACAAAAGTATTGGCCTGGCATATAGTGATTTTTTGAAGGTTGATACTCTCTCTCCTAAAATACTTATCCAATATGTATTTTGAAATTGTCCCAAATTCCTTATCCTATTGCTTTATTTTCACATTAAATCAAAGCTTTTAACATTTTCAATGAGCTCCAAATCACCTTCTAACATGATAAGAAGACAACATTCTTTTATAAGCTTCCACTTGCCCATATGCAACATTCTATAATTATTTCTACCTCCGACTCTCATCGTCTGGAATCATGCATTGCTGAATAGTTAGGAAAGACTTATTGAAGCTTATTCGTAATCTTACTACCTCAAAATCATTCATATCATGTTTGTATTGACTTAAAGAATCTATTAATAGGCTTATGACATACTCTGCGTGAAAACAACACTTAAAAAATAAAAAATTCGAAATAAGACAGTATTTTGGGACGGAGGGAGTATTTAAGTATTAATTGATATTTAAACATACACACACAGAGAGAGAGAGAGAGAGAGAGTCTAAACTAGCTCAGTTGTTGTATTACTTAAGCAAGCAAACATATGATAATCTATGACATGAGTAGGCAAAGGAAAACAGTTCTTCTTTCATATGTTTCCAATTCTCTTTGGTCCAAGATCTGCTTGTAAGTTTGAATTGATTATAATATAAAGACAGCAAGAGGAAGAGAAGGTGACAATTTGAATATATCTGTAATCCCACAAGACTATGCTTGCGGGAAATCCAATTTGCCATGCAATAGGCCATCAGTTGTCATATGTTTTACACTCGTCGGTCTCGGGGTTGTCCTTGCAGTAATCCTCCAATGGGTCTGATCCCTTCAGATTGTCACGGGCATGGCTCGCTGCAGCACTCACTTCCTCCACCTCATCCCAAGCTGCTGCACACTCGCCACTCGTAGAATCACCAACACATGCCTCCTCTGCTTTCTTGATACTCTCTTCCACCTTCTCAGCAATTTTCTCTGGAGTTGATGAGTTGCTTGCCATTGTCACTTGCATGCTGCCGATTCGGTAGCTTGTCTTCCATTGAAAATTCACCCCTGAGAACATCCGGGCCTTTTGAGACTTGGGTGTGTCTCCTTTAGCCACAATCCTTGTGCTAAGACTCACCCCAGCCAGAGTTGTTGCCATTGTGGTTGATAGTAGGTGTTGCTGTAACTTGACTGGGACTGTACAATGGGTTTAGGGAGGTTACGATGAGAGATGAGATAATAAGAGGCTTTTATTGCAGTGGCTCTGGTTTGTGTACACACAAATCTTATCAAATTCAAAGCCAATGGCTGGATTCCACCCAAGTATAAGCTATAGATATTTCACTTGGAACTCTTGGAGTTTACCGGAAAATATCTTTTGGTATTCAGCCTCAGTTCAGTTCCTTAATGGGGATGATCTCTCTCTTGTAACTTCTTCCTCTTTCTTAAAAATATCTCTTTCGCTCTCTCTCAGATGTGAAAGGAAAAATAAAAATCAGAGAAAATATGGTGGCAACAGTTTTACAGTTCCTCAACGAGTTTACGGTTGAAACTTATATTTTAATCAGAAAAAGGGATGTTAAAAAGCCTGTCTTAAGTTCGATTCACGCTTAACCCCAACAGGCTACACCCCCAAAGACTTAACAGTGTGTGTGGATTGAGAGGTTTACACATGCCCATGGGATTCGTCTCATCTCCAATATGAGATGAGAATACCCATGTTATAAAAATAAAAAAACAGTTTTATGGTTCTCTTACAATTTGAAATAGACTCAAACAATAAGAATTATGAATTAGGAATTATAACTGTTAACTACGTATTGATAGATATAAATAATAATAAAAAAAGTTGTCAAATGACCAAGAGGTAGAAATGGAATACGTCAAAAAAGTTGTGATCCCACATGTGGGATACACAGGAACTAGCATTTGGGATATTTAGGAACTACGTTCTAAATAATGAGGTTCTCATATACGCAAGGTGGTGCATTGTGGTTCATTAAAAATGTATTAGCAGATTTTGTCAGATTGTCTGCAAGCATTTGGTAGATGTGGTTCCAATTTTCTGTGATATACAGATCAATAGTTCAACTTAGCTAGTACTGGGAAAACATCTCTTCAAGCCAACAATCCAAATATCCATGGATGGCATGTCTGCGAGTGTGCAAACGTGGGTGTGGATTGCCGATGCATACACGATTTACATAGTATGATCCTTGATCAGATTCATGGCCAAGCTCCAACCCCTCCCGAATACCGAATACTGAATACCAGCTTCATTGGGCAACTAGGGATGATATTTTTTTTTACTAAAAAAACACCAATATACATTTCTCAATAACAAGAAATAATCAAACAATGCTTCTTCACACCAAAACTCGCTCCAAAACTGACGATGTCGTATGAGATGCTTGTAAACAAATGTAGATGTTTTGTGCAGGTAGAAGAGAACTACAACTGCCATTCAACTCAAAGAACCTCTATAAAAAGTAAGACTCAACAGTTCGACTATACAGTATCATCTAGTATGCAGTAACAGACAGTTCCAAGATCTCAAGGAACAGTGCCACATGGAAATATAACTTAACTAGATTAAAACTTGGTTATCCTTGATAAAGTGCTTACGGATCACCATAGCTCATGTTCCAAAACCCGACCTCATTTTCTAGAACTTGTACAAATGCTTCTTCAGCTTTCCTCAGCATGTCCTCTGGTGCCTTCTTGAGACGCCTATTAGCAATTCTACGTAAAGAATCACAGTAATGCCTGAAACCATCATTTCCCCATCTCTGGCAGGTGCCCAGCAGTTCTTCAGGAGTCTTCGAACCATCTTCGAGGCACAGAGAGAAGCTCTCTTGATAAACTGCTTCAATAGCCCAAAATGCTGTGATAGAGACTGTGTAGTCTATCTCTGCTCTCATCAAACTTTCCATGAATCTGGTTTTGACACACTCGTCAGAAATGAGTTCCAATCAAGAAGAGGAGCTCAATCAAGACAGTGATTTAAAGAAAATTTAACTGGATACAATAAACACGTGTTGTGCTGATAGTAATAATAGCATAAGCAGACATGCTATTTTGTAAACAATCAATGATAATAATGAAATGGGTATTTATGTTAGAAGACAGTAAAACTACAGTGTCCACTTTTAATCTATTTAGACTTGAGGACATCAGTTGTCTCTCCTTCTGACAGAATCAAATGAAGGACTATCTTTTAGTAAAATTCTAGGAAATTTCTGTTTCCATGGAAAAGGGAAAAGAAAAGAGGTAAAAGCAGCTGTGATATTCACATAATTAAGAATTGCAATTCTCTTTCCAAGAATTAACTTCTTTTTTTAAGTAAAGCAACAAAAATATACAAAAGGCCCATCAAGTTGATGAGTAATCTTCCCAGGAGACCTATATTCAACCAGAGGCAAGCCATTCCCAACACATGGGATCTCCTACATTGCCCAAGATTTGGCTAAAACATGTGCTTCCATATTAGCTTCCCATGAATGGATTGAAAATACTGTGCCTCATTGCAATGGATAAGACTTAGTTCAACTTGTAATAGAATCTCCAAGGCACTTTGGATCACCCAATTAATCGCATTTCCATAACCCCGTTGGACCATGTGATGCACAGATACCGGTACAGTACAAGTGAAATGGGATATGATACCCCATTTTCCCAAATCCAGGACTAGGATTCAAATCAGGTTCCTTTCATAAATATAAATTTACGCATTTTCATTATTATTACTTGAAAATTTACCTTGCCATATTTTTCTTTTACTTTTAATAATTGTGGTCTTTCAAGCAAGTATGCTACATGTCACAAGATTATCATTTTATAAGTTATTATAGCAAGATCTTATAGCTTCTCTTTATATGTTTATTAAGACAAGCATGTTAAAATCATTAAGTGTTCAAATATAACAAACATCGGGCAATAGATTTTAGTTGAAGTACAATCAAAGAACTTAAAAGTATGCTGTAAAGAAGGACATGGATACGAGTGTTAACCATGGTTCATTCAGCATATACAACTGTAAGGATGAACAACTGAATACCCCTCGGCCTTCTTTCAAGGCAAGAACTTCAGCCCATTAGAATCTCTTACCCCTACTGTGCCTAAGAACGTTAGGAGGGCTCATTTATGCTATATAATTAGAACCACCCCAAGGGCCAATAATTTCCAAAAGAGCTACCATAAACAACCATCTTATAACAACCCTACATTGATGTAGACCAAAACATAGGATAGCATCTGAAAACAATTACTGGATGCTGATCAATCCTTACCAAGATATGCAAAGTACTTTCCTTATCTCTTCTTTATTTTTGAGAGAGAGATAAGTAGAGAGGAGCTTTTGAGAGGTTGTCAATAGTTGGAACCCTTAAGTGTTGCTAAGAGGTCTATTCAAGGATAACTCTCATGCCAACAAAAGGGCTTGCAAAGAAATCCGTAATCTCTAGAAGTTAGCAGATATGAAGGAAAAAATCAGGAATTGGATTCAAGAGAGAGATCTCATTCTCAAAAGGATTCTTGATCAGTCAATGTTAATGTGGACGAGAGGCACGAAGCCAAGACTAGGAACTGATCTTTCTATCATGTTTTTTTTCCCTCTCTCCAACAGCTTTGTATTGATGACAATTTGATTCTTCTTATTCCTTTGCATCTATTGTCCTAGGCCTTCTCACATAGCCTTTCCTTTGGTGGCCCTTTATTCCTTTTTCTTTCTCCCTTTTAGTAAAATTAATACGTTCTCAGGAAAGGAAGAAGATAACTTAAAAAGCAAACATGGAGATTTTCCCTTGCATTCTACAAGCAGGTAGAGTGTGAAGAATGGTGGACATCCATGATAAATTTTATAGGTCTAAATGGATTGAATGATGAGTTGTTTCATTATTACTTAAATTCTGATGTTAAAAAAGATATATAAGATGACATTATGCATGAAATGTTCAAAGAAGTATGTTGTCACATGTATGCCCATGGCAAAAACAATGTGCGATATAGTTCAACTTTTATCAGCATGGCCTTGCTTGGCATGACATACAATAAATGTCTTTAAGAAGTGATGTTCATAATTACATGGCTTAGAGAAGTCAAATATGACTTTTGATGACTTGCATTAACTAGAGGCCACAAACTTCAAGTTAAAAAAAATTATCGGACATTTTTATTAATGAGATGGTAAGAGTAAATCATCATAATATATACTATACCAAAAAAGTCCCATGTGAACCTAATAAATAAGTACCTGCAGTAATCCCAATTTGCTTTTTGAGGAGCAATGCCAAATAGTGGAACATCCCATTTGGATGCTTCTTTCTTGAACCATGATATTTCATCATGAAGCGAAGCCAGACCTCCTAATATTACTTCAGCATCTGAGTTATCATCTGACTCCTTACAAGCCTTCAAAAGAACACTTGCTAAAAAAGGGACAAATTCCCTAACAAATATATAGTCCTGTTCCTGCAGTTTTTATTACATACAATTTTAAAGTAACAAGGTAATGATATATGTGATAAACACTTGCTAAAAAAGGGACAAATTCCCTAACAAATATATAGACCTGTTCCTGCAGTTTTTATTACATACAATTTTAAAGTAACAAGGTAATGATATATGTGATAAAAGAAGAAGAAGATAATAAGAAAGAACAAGAAACACAAATGATAAACAGTCACCCACTTCCAGTATAATGGGATGGCATATTTAAAGTGGTTATTTCAACAAATTTGCACTCATGACTAAGATAGAAAAACAAACTATGAAGGACAAAGAAAAAATGCAGATGAACACAAATATCTGTGCATGATCTTCCTATGACTTAATACTTCCTTCAAACTTAATATATGCATCTTGGGGTTGCACTATTCAAGATGGTGAATAACTTTTCACATGTAAGTGTGCTACAAAGTGAAAAACTTCTTGGTTCTGAGATAGTAAGAATTGCTGTATCAACTTCAAGGTTATTAAAAAAAGCTTTAATCCTATAGTATCTTCAATAAATAGGTGACTTACACCAAATCAAAGTCAAAATGTATCAAAGGAACCAGTTTCAAGTAGGTCATGATACAAAAATGGGTTTTAGCAGGGCCTATGGAGTGCCAATGCCATTTTGTATAGCTTTTGGAGAGGGAATCAGGATCCTCTATAGCAGGAGTTCCATATGGCATTTGAAGTTCCAAATAGAAACATGACAGATCACTTTAAGGAGGGTATTCTGATTTCAGCTGGAAACTTGTTTACCCTAAATCTCCAACACTGAAGAATCTGGAATGAGAGTACAATTGTTTGACAGACATGGAACAAGTTCGAGAATGACATTTTAGAATTCCAAACTCAAGCACATGTTCTGATATTAGAATCCTCTAAAATTTTCACTTTTTTCATGGATGATGAAAAATCAACATACTCAAAATTGAAAGAAAAAAAAAAAATCTTGGCCTAGATGGAGTTCTGAGATTATGGGAATCTGTGGTCGCAGAGTAGTGCATGCATAAAGGATGACTTACATTTCACAAGCATAACCATAAGTATGAGAGATGTTCCACACACTTGGACTGTGGGGTGATACTGTGTGGACTTGAAGGTGGGGCCTACAATACTAATGGTGATGGGTCCATCGGAAATCTATATACATATTTGACTACGTGGCATGTCATTTCAATCAAGTCATGATTTTAATGGCCACAAAATTTAGAAATTAAAAAGTAAATGTGCAAAGATCAAACTTTAAGAAGCTTAAAACATGGCTTGATAAATCCAATCAAGTGATTATCAGACTACATTCAAACGTAGACCTTTCCAACGGACTCTTCACCAATGATGGCAAGGGCAGAGCCAAAAATTTACTAGTAGATGGGCCAGTGTATAAAATACAATTTTTTGAAGGGGTAGATTGTATCGCTGTTTTGTCTTTTTTGTTGTATTTGTACATCTAGTGCCTCTTTTTCTTCTAATATATTAACATTTTCAAAAAAAAATATATTCTTTACATATCTTAGGGGACTTTTCAGAAATGTTTTTTTTATTTTTTAACTTTGCGATTTGCACCCTCTCCCCTCAAAGTCAGTGTTGCCCATGATTGGTGAGGCCCACCCCTAAGAGGTTACAGAGTGTGATACATATGGGGTTGCAAAGATGAAGATTGTATTTATGCATCTCTGCAGTAACATCCCCATCTTCCTGAATAACATTCCCATGTTAGCCAAGTATGGATACTAGTTCCAGTTTTTAAGTAGCTGCTAACTCTAAAGGCTTAAAATCATAATAAAGTAAATAAGAAACACTAAAAGAAATGGAAAATTTCAAGTCTGGTAAAGGGGGTTATTGGGATTATTTATCCTCAACCTTATTCATGCATCTCACTGCACTCCGGTCTCTGGTAATGGATAGCACAGAGAAATTGTCAGTAAGAAATAGTACGTCAAAGGTCAAATTATCTTTTAGGAAATTGTGTATAGGGTTTTACTATCTCAAACTCAAAGGTATCAATCCAAAATTATGGAACATGAAGAGGCAGAAGCTACTGTGGATTGACACCCTCAATCTATATATCTATAGAAAATATGGTAACTTAGGTTTGATATGTGTTAGTTTTTCTTCAGTCATTTATGTAGATAATATTTTCTACCTTCCTTTTCAAGAGCCAACAGGCGATCACAGAAAGCCTTACCAAGTAACTCAGTAGACTCAATTGACTACATAACT
Organism: Chimonanthus salicifolius; assembly: GCA_013350335.1. Lineage (NCBI taxonomy): Eukaryota > Viridiplantae > Streptophyta > Magnoliopsida > Laurales > Calycanthaceae > Chimonanthus > Chimonanthus salicifolius. The sequence continues at coordinate 7,387,163 of CM023535.1, read as the reverse complement.
GGATGGTACCTCGAGTTGGACCAACTCAGCCAAGTCGATTCTTATCGAGTTTCAGAAATGTCTGTGACAACTACATTCAATGCCTTCATTGGTTCTGAGTGATGCTAAGGTAGAGAAATTCAGAAACTCAATTGACTAGAAAAAAATTATCCTTTTTGGGTAATTTTAAATTAAGTAAGATTAAGAAAAACGGGTTTCCCAATTTGCTTTCTCTTAAAATAAGGTAAGGGAAAACCCAAATCAGAGAAATAGAAAAGAATAGTAGTAGTTCATAAGCGGAAGGAGAATGGTGGTGTTTACAAGCCATCGCTTGAAGGAAGAGATGCTGACTGTCCCATCTTTGATGCTTAGGATGAAAGGATGCCTGGTTGCTTCAAGATACATCCGACGGTGCTTATTCAACCACGTCTCAACAGGCCCACCATCTTCTCCGCTCTCCATTTCCACGCTCTTCTTTTCAGTCTACTTCTCTCCATGACCTTATGGCATTAGTGCGAACGTCGGCGAGGCCAGCGTCTTACACGTTTGCTTGGGCTCATAAATTATACTCTGTCCTCTCCATTTTACTTTTATCTATTTTCAACTCAATTTATATTAATTCTATATAAATAAAATAATTATTTTAAAATAATTTTAAAATTTATAACTAATTTAAGATAGAAAGAGTATAATTTTAAACAATACTATTTAATTATACGCAGCGATGCTTCACCCAGCCATTTTATTTAATTGATACGGGTTTTACCGACCAGTTAAACTCTTTGTTATAAGTGATTTGAAGATTTTGACAAGTCGATTCGAAAGTCAAAATGAACAATATAGTAAAACTCGTGTCGACTTATACAAAATGAATGGAAAAAGACTAATTTTTTTTTTAATATATCTCATTTAGAGTTTTCAAGAATATTCTCTCAAGAGTCTTTAAAAGTGTTCTCTAAAGGTCTTCAAACATGACTCTCGAGATAATATTACAGGCACAAGTCACTTTGAGAACAAGAAAAACAGTTTTTATTTTAAATTGTATGGATTTATTAAAAAATTCTACAGTAAAATTTGATAAATTAAATATAGTAATACAACACAGATGAAATATAGAATTTTCCAATACAAATGATATCCCTATGAAGCAATGGGGTGTCCCATTACTAAAGGTTGTATACTAACAATATTGAAATTCAGAGATGTACAAAAGTTAAAGAAGAATTAAATTTCAAAAAAGATATACTATCACTAATAAGTGATTTATTTTGTGTTTGGGATGACCAAAGACCATTTACATTAGAGTGGATCATTTGGATGAAAAATTAGTAATTTATATTCCACTTGGGATTCATTTAACTTGAGTAAATTCGATTAAAATGTTGTCTATGTGTTTCTTTATATTATAGAAAAATAATTTTATAGAGAATTCTTGATATTCAAAAGTTGTTTGAATATAATAGTAAAAATTAACCAATGGAGTTGTAAGAATACTCTTAAAGCCAAAGAAGTTGATAATTTCATATTTAAACTATTTAAATTTTAACTTCCAAATCTCACCATTTATATTTTATACTAATTGATATATTTGGCCAAGCTCAAATAACGATAAACCATTTGTAACTAGGAAGTAGGAACAAGAAAAAGAAGCCATTCCTCGGCTGCAGAAGGGATGAAACAGTCCACTCACTTGTCTATCCAGCATAAAACAATCTTCGTCCCTTGTTCACCTTATTTTCTCCGTTCCATTTTAATTGTCTCATTTGAAAATTTTGTATTTTTTAAGAAACTCTTTTTATAAAACCAGCACTTCATGTGATTTCATCCATTTTCAACACACTTTATGCTATTCAAATATAGATAAGACAACTATTTTGAGACAATTTCAAAACCCATCTAACACAACTAAATTGGAATAGAGAAAGTATATAATTAATGGCACTAGTGCACATTCAAACCTTGATGATGACAATAATAGATACTCCAATGTAAAAAATGTGAATATTGAGACTTTGAAGTGTTTGTCAAGTGAGAGAAATCAAAATGCTTGAATTTCATTAATTATCTGTGAAACCCTGTTCCAAACTGATGTGGGAAGTCCCACATCTGTTTGGAAGGAAATAAGAGGAGGGCTTATATGAGGTCAGCCCCTCTTGACCAAGTGTGAAGCCTTTTAGGCCTGGTCATGTGGGCCACGGCCCAAGAATAAAACCGTGTAGGTTCGAACTGTGTGCGAGGTCGAAAGCGGACAATATTATACTGACTTAAGCCCTAAACCCTTTATTCAGAGTCGGATCGTTACATTATCATAAAGGATTACGTATTTAAGAGGCCATTTGTCACTTATTAACTTATAAAAAGTAACCAGCAAAGAAAATAAGTCTTTTGTCTTCTTCTACAGGACAGGGTTCTTTCTTTAGAACATCCAATATAGGACATTTTTCTCTGTTTTTAAAAATCTATTTGCTGTTACAAAGATTAAAAAAAAAGTTTAATGAGAAAAAGAAGAAAATTTTATTCACTTAATGAGATAAGATTTCTGATGAATAACATAAACATTGAGTTTTCATAATGATAATGGATTAATAAATATATAAGACAATATGAATTGCACTAAAAAATAAATATTAATATAAAATTAATTTTCTCTTGTAAAAATGTAAAAAGGAGTCTAATAATCTTTTGTACAGTAGTAAGAGTCTGATAACACCTCCCCTTTCCTCCCAAAGTTGAATCTGCAGATACCTGGAAGTAGAGCTTGAGAACTCCACTTCATACACTGATTTTGTTGGAGAAATCAATTTTAAATTGAACTGCTTATCATTCCTTTCTTTCCATCATCCTCCTAACCAGACTTCATAATCGAGGATCATTTCTTAAGACAAAGAAAAAAAATTAGCTCAATTTTTTTAGTTCTCAATGTACTTGACATGAGAATATTGATACATTTAATTTTAAGATTAGATATCTAATTTGAAAGACTAGTACAATTGGTGAAGTGACTCAAGTCCCATATAAGTTCTTAAATTTTCTCCTCCACAGCTAATGTGAAACTCATTAGCTGTTCAACAATCTTTCCCTCGAACGAGGTTCTTTGTCAGATAAAACGTCGTGAGTAATTCCATCTGGATAGGTGATCCCCTAAGTCTACATGCGTTGGCATAAAGATACGACTATACCATTGTTAAAACTGGATATCTAACCCAAAAGATTAGCCTCGTAGATGGATTGATCAAGTGATATAAGTTCTCATGTCTCGCCATTTATAATCAATGTGAGGCCCATTCGCTGCCAACATTTAATATTTTTGAAAGGGAGCACTTGCACACACCCGGAAATCCTGCCTCTACACACCCGTTTCTAAAATTTCGTGGCAAATTACCATTTTACCCCCGTATTTCCAATCATTCAAATGAATGCTCAGTTTATTTTGGCATTCATTCGAATGAATGGGCTAACAGTAACACGGAATACTGTTCAGCCCCATTCATTCGAATGAATGGAGTCCATTCATTCAAATGAATGATGTTTATCAATGAATGAATCCGAATGAATTCCTTCAGCAAGCAGTAAAATTATTTAAATATTTATTTTTAAAACTTTAAACTTATTTTTTAAGTATTGTATATTTCCAAAATTTCTCAAATTGAATATCTAGATTAATTACAATAACCTGATAAAAATACCTTAAGACTTCAAGGTCTTTTGACACTCCTAAATATTTAAAACACAGTATTTTACAAATAAGGGTATCCCTAGGCTGTAAATGTCAAAATTAGCAAATTGAAATATTGGTCTAAGTTGAGAATTTTTTTATTCATTTGCATCCAAAATTTTGATCTATTTTTTAAAATTTACTTGCAAAATTTTCTTTAATTTTTATTTAAAATTTAATAAATTAAAAGGTGTAATCTAAATTTTGGGCTAATAAATTTTGATAACAGAGAAAACTGAAATATGGTACCAGTTGATTTTTATTTAAACTCAGTTTACATTCAGAAAGAGAAGGCCAAGTCATAAGAGACACGTGGGAACTTTCTATTGGCTAGGAGTTTAACTAGGTTGCTCTGATTGGCCAATCCCTAGAGCTCCATGTCCTCCTGCCCCTTTCACACTCCGTCCCGGGAAGTTATTGAGGGAGCCGAGTCGTCCTTCCTTCGTTCGGGGTCTCCTCTGCGTGTCTAGATATCGAATCGAGGGTGCAAGCGACACCTCAATTCTCTTAAATTCAAGAAGAAAATAAAAAATCTAGACTTTTTGCAGAGAAGAAAGCGATCAAATCTCTTCTTCTTCTACAGCTGCAACAGCTGCAATGGTGAAGCGAGGGACGGGATTTCCGCTTTTTGTCCTCGTCCTTTTATCGTGCGCCCTTTTTTCAGTAGCAGGGTAAGACTTAAATAACATTTCTTCGAATTTATCGATTCGATTATTCAGTTTGCCTGAAGTTTGATTTTTTTTTTTTTATCGATTTGTAGGAAGAGTTATTATGATATATTGCAAGTTCCAAAGGGTGCCTCGGATGACCAGATCAAGCGAGCTTATCGGAAGCTGGCATTGAAATACCATCCAGATAAGAACGCTGGAAACGAAGAGGCTAATAAGAGATTCGCTGAAATCAGTAACGGTGCGCTTTGATTTGTGGTTTCAAATTCTGTTGGAATATAGATGCGATTTATTTATTTTTAATTTTTGCTTAGGTTTTTATATTTTCCTGATCTGTTATCAGCGTATGAAGTTCTATCCGATCGAGAGAAGAGAAATATCTATGATAGGTATGGAGAAGAGGGCCTGAAGCAACATGCAGCGAGCGGGGGTGGCAGGGGTGGTGGGATGAATATCCAAGACATTTTTAGTAGGTTAGTCTTTTATGCCACATTGTTGATCTTGTTGTTTTATTTATGTTTGACAGAGATGTCTAAGCCATTTAGTCAACAATTTAGGTTAAGGTTGCATTTGGATGTCTCAAAAACATTTCTCTGTCGAAATCAATATTTAAGTGCCCAGCTGCCCTTGTGATACCAGTAGAAAGGGATTCAAATCACAGGTTGGAGTGTGATGTACACAGAATTTTTAAATGACTTCATAGGCACTCAACTCTTTATACTGTGGTCTCTAAGACTGTGTTTGGATGAGGGGAACTGGGATGAGGAAGGGCAAGTTTCCTAGGAAATATCAACTCACCCTGCTTGGATGAGGCTGAGTGACAGGAAGACACATTCAAGTTATCTAGAGAATCCTTTGTCTTAAGTTTCCTTGGTCAAAGTCCAAACACAATGTAAGTTTCATAATCAATGGCGAAAAGATTTTAATCCAACAGTAATGGGATAAGTGTCAAATTCTTGAGATCACAATTCACAGGTATATGGGTGTCTAAAGGGTTTGGTTTTGTTAGAAGTAGTTCCAATTGTCTAAAAAAATGAAATGGTATTGCACATTGTGGGACCTTTCTTTACAAATTTCCAAAAATATCCAAATCTAAACATTACGATCGAGAAAACTATAATATTTCAAAAAAAAAAAAAAACTGCTAACATCTTGTATAATGCCACTATAGTATGTAGCACTGCCACAAAGGCTCAAACTGATATATGCTTCATTTGGATTTTGTGTTACACCTACAGACACCCTAAATGCCCTGCAAAGTGAGCTCACAATATGATCTAAGTTTAAAACCATTGGTAGTAGAGGCTGTGGAATATCTACTATCCTCAAAAGAAGTATTGTAAATTGCATTCATTTTGACAATTGGGACATAATTTCTTGCATGTTATAGGAATGCCAATACATAATTTATTGGATTTATGCTTTTGTGGGTGGTTAGCATTTTTTTATTCTGATTTAACAATGTGTACTGACTGGTCCTCATTTCTTTTTCATTACTAAAAGAGTAGGTCACCACCTCTAAATTTTCAACAAGTTACTTGGCCACCACCTCTAAATTTTAAACAAGTAACATTACATCTGTGCACACTTGCACTCTTGCTAGCATACTTTTTACTTTGTAACTTTTACATATTTAACATTTTTCCCTTTTGGCATAACTTTGGTCTCACTTCAGATGGTGACCACATGTCTGTGATATGTGATGCATGAACTACTGACTGCAGCCCCAACTTGGTTACCTTTGCTAGTGAGAATCTGCACAAGTCAATGAGAATATTCCAACAAATTAAGTTATAAGAGAGAAACATCTTTATTGTTAATTTAGGGTCTCTAGTATGGAGAAAATACTTACGGGAATCAGGGTTGCATCAATGAAGGATTGCAGAAAACCATGGAAAAATAAGTGAAGCTTTGTCTTTAAGCTCCTGAAAGGCAAATCTTCAAACTAAATTTTATAATAATTGCTCATCCGTTATTACCCAAAGTCTCTTGATGTCCTTGTACATCTCTTCCCAATGTGGCACCTTATTTCTCCCAAACAAATAACTAACCACTCCATTAACTTGGTAAACAAAATTGTGACATACTCAAATGAAGCCCCTTGATAATATATCCTATTTGCAAATCTCCAAGGTGAGTAAAACCTGTAGAGCACAATTTGTAGGCTTTTATTGTTGCAACCATGAAGGTTGTGGGTTCAAATCATACCACCAATTTCAAAAAAGAAAAAGAAAAGAAAAGAAAAGAGCAAATCAGTTGTAGTCTACTCAATGTTGTGGGTCTTGATGGAAAGGTAACGTAAAAGCTTTTCAAATCATGCGGTAACGTAAAAGCTTTTCAAATCATGCAAGTTTTATTTCATAGTAGACATTGGTTCCTAACCATTTATGATGAAAATTCATTGCATTGTTGTGCCTACTTCATTTGGTATTTGATGGATGTTACTTTTTCTCATTATGCAATGGTTATACCATTTTCGATATATTTATCATCAAAAACAACATTTCCCATCTAGAGTCAGTTTTTAAGTTCTATTTTTCCTTTCTACCCTATCATGAAACATAGCCTCTGCCCCTCCACAATCGATCTTGACTTTCTTATCCCTTTGCCCTAGATTTAGTGGCTTCCCTCTTTGCCTTCTTGTACCTTCTATTTGTAACTTTTCAATATAAAGGTTGTTTTTGGTCTTATTGCATAGTAGTGACCAAATCACGTTAAGTTGCTATCTCAATTTTTCATTTATTGGGGCTATTTCAAGATCTCCCTAATGCGGTTATTTTTAATATACAGGTTTTAATGTTAATCCACTTGTTATCCTTAGTATATACAACTCTAATTACCATTACTTTGCCTACCTGTCTTTTCTAATTGCCTAACATTCCACTCCATAGTATTGCCCGTCTAAAAACAATTTTATGAAATTACCCCTTTTAATGGTGAGTGACTCTTTTGACTTTTTTCTTACAAAATATGCCACTAGCTTGTCTATATGTGACCCAGGCCACTCCTTTCCTATTGGTTATGTCTAAATCTAATCCTCAATTTGATCCTAGAGTTGAGCCTGTGTATATAAACTTGTAGTGCAATATTCAGTCATTTCCAATTTTAATTGGATCACCCTCCCTATTTCCCGTTCTACTAAAGTTGCACTTGATGTATTTTATCTTTGTTCTACTAACTTTTATGTTGTTCATCTCTAAAGCTATCCTCCATATTTCCAATTTATTCTATAATTTGTATCTTATCTCTTCAATACATTATTTGCCCTCACCATTACATTCTTTGTGTTTGTTTCACTAAATTTGAAAACATGTTTTTTGCTGGATACTGGATAGTATTTTAAATGATCAATGATCACAATGCATAGCATTTTTAATTTCACTTGTACCCGGTTAATTCAGTTTGTACTGAATGAACAATTAATAAGAAACTATTTTGCATTGATTCTTTTAAATGAGCAATGTATTTGTGCCAGACACGTATATGTGCTTGATCCTTATGGATTCTTCTACTTCGGTTCTAGCATTCTTTCCAAGATAGAATGTATTATATACCTTTTTCTTCTTTTGAAACCTAACTAAAATATTGAAATGTTTATTACTTGATTGTTTAATGTAAACTTTTTAGATTATTTTTTTGTTCATGTTACTTTCAAAAATAAGTTTTAATTCAATATTATGCCAAATCAATGAATCTATCTTTATGGGTCAACCAAATCCAACACTTTTTCAGTGTTTAGATTTCAATACTTGTACGTAAGTTGCATGGGTATGCGAACATTTGTTAGCATTTGACTTGGATGGAGTTGTTCGATTTGACAGATCCCAAAACTCAGCACTCATAGATTGACATTATATTTGAATATTTTTTTTTTAATTTCAATATTTTTTTGCAGAAGGGAAAATGTATGATAATATTTTGTCACCATAGAAAACAATGTTACGTTAGTATTTAGATAATTCATGATTTTTCATGAAGATTTTGATACATATTGGAAGAATCCATGAAATTTTTGACTTGGAGACTATTCGACATGGGAACCTTGCCACTCTAAAAAAATTCCATGCAACATAGACTTGTACTCATATGAATGCAACATAGACTTGTACTCATATGAGAGAATTAACAATGAGTTTTTTTCTTCTTCTTCTTTAAGTTTCTTTGGTGGTGGTCCAGTAGAAGAGGAAGAAAGGATTGTGAAAGGAGACGACGTAGTTGTTGAACTAGATGCTACATTGGAAGATTTGTACATGGGAGGTTCTTTAAAGGTATGCTTTGATGCTTTTATTGAATTTTTTTAATTGCTTTTATTGGACTTGATCCTCAAGGTCCTTGGATGGTCTTCTCCTGTAGCAAGGGGTGGAGAACACCATCTCCTCCTTGACCAGGTGAAGTTTTGTCACCTGTGGACTTCATTTTCTCTTGTAAAAGGAAACCAAACAGGAGAACTTAGGAGAAGTCTTCTCACTTCTCTTCATCCAAACACAACCTTTTTGTTTTAATGGTTTATAATGCTTGAGTTGTTGGGCATTGAAGACCTTGGAATTTTGAGGTGCTTTTTAGTTCATTATTGACTTTTCACAATATACTTGAATTATATACTGGTCTTATACTTTCGGAATTGGAATATTGAAATTTGAGCTCCAATCAGCTAATTATATGATTCTCTTAATGTTAAAGGAACTTGGAGAACTGCTTACATTATTACCTTTCAGATATATTTTATATTATTTCATATATTAAACTTTTTTGAGGGAAAACATTTATTAATTTTACAATTCTACAATTTAGGATACATGGTTTGCAGTTCAAAATGTAAACAATTTTATGATACATATTTGATTTTCACAACTTCGGTTATACCGTAAGTGTGAGGTGGTTTTTGAAGTTCGAAATACAATTATTATTCTTTTGCTATTTTCAGATTTGGAGGGAGAAAAACATACTAAAGCCAGCCCCTGGTAAAAGAAGTTGTAACTGTCGAAATGAGGTTTATCATAAGCAAATTGGTCCTGGAATGTTTCAGCAGATGACAGAACAGGTACTTCCAGTTTTCTGTACTCTTGTAATGTGTGCTGATGAGTATTTTATTTTAATTGAATGGCTTTCTGCTTCATGCTACCTTCTGTAGTCAAAGAAATAAATCTTGGTTTTACTGTCTGACTCATCCGCTACTGAAGTCCAGATTATTTGACTGAGTCGGCATGGGACTCGTTTCCTTGCAACTTGATTCAGTAGTATAAACCTGGTAATTACTGGTTTGAGTTGACTTGTAGATTGATATGATTCCTTTATTTCATTAAGCATATTTAAAGTGATGAGCACATAGCACAATTGGAAGCTGATCATGGTCACAAGCACAAGGTTGTGGGTTTGAATCACCTTTACCTTTGGCAAAATGTTGACTATTTTAAATTATGCATGACAAGGTTGTGGGTTTGAATCACCTTTACCTTTGGCAAAATGTTGACTATTTTAAATTATGCATGACAATTCGAGAACACCATTGCTGTTGTAATTCTTAATTTACTAGTACTAAGCTGTTCTATTTATTCACCGACACTTAATCCTCTTTAGTTCTTTTGTATGACATTCTGCCGACATTTCCATCACTAATTAGCTGTGGGATGCTATGTTTCTACCCTGTTTGCTATCTCACTATATTTTGCATTTTCAGGTCTGTGAGAAATGCGCAAATGTGAAATATGAACGAGATGGGTATTTCATTACTGTTGATATCGAGAAAGGAATGCAAGATGGACAAGTATGTTTTTGCTCTGATTATCCAGTTCATTAGCATTGTCATATGTAATTATTTGAAATTCTCCTCTTCTATAAGGTTTTTTTTTTGTAATGGATGCTTTTGTATTGACTTCTATTTATCTTGTTTTTACTGCATGTCCTATCAGTTTTTTTTAATTTATAGTAGACTCAATTTTCGTTTCTCTGTAATAAGAACTTGCCATTAAATTTGTTTTTGAAAAATTGAATCCCTAATTAGTCAATTGAAGGTTAGGTTCTTTTTGACTGAAGTGCAGCTTTAATTTACTAATGAACTGCTGCCTCTTCATATCTGGCAGGAGGTGGTATTTTATGAAGATGGTGAACCCATAATAGATGGGGAGCCCGGAGATTTGAAGGTTTGGTCTTCTTGTTCTTTTATAGAGCACAATCTGTTTTTGAGATCGACTATGGATTACACTGATTTACTTTTTCTTTTTCATCTTCTTGTTTTGAAAGATGACACTGATTATTATCTTATGAGCAGTTTAGAATTCGTACAGCACCACATGCTCAGTTTAGAAGAGAAGGCAATGATCTTCATACAACCATTACAATTTCACTGGTATCTTCTTTTTTCTTATCAAGGACTGTTCCATTACTGCTTTTTCTTCTATGATATGTTCAAGTTATTAGTGTTCGATATGGGAAAGAGAGAATCAAATTAACATGAGTATCAAACTAATTCCAAAAGAAGTTTCACAATGATTTATCCATGGTTGCCAGCATGAAGCCATTCTTTGCCTGATGGCATGCAAAATGGGATTTTCTGTGTTTCTTTCTGGTTTACTGCCTTCACGGAAGCTTGTTTCATATATTTTATGCATATAGAGTTTCAGATGCATCAGATTTAATTAGTTCAACTATTTCAGTTGAAGAGATGACTATTGTTGTTACTACTGCTGCTATTGAAATGAAGAAGGGTTATTATAAATTCAAATCTTGATACTCAGATCCTCAGAGAGCGTGTCAAATAACAATGTTGCAAGAACATGGGTTGTCATGTAGGAATCCAACTATAGTATTCACTGTCAGTTACAACAAATTGTTAAAAATGTGGAACTTACACATTCAGTAATCAGTGATATTAATTAAAATGTATTCTACCTTAAAATAACACTTAGAATCGCTCTTTCCAGTTTCCTTAGGTTTCTAACTAACAACAATTGAAAGGGGTTCTCCCTGTAGGCCCCAACTTTGTTCTGTCTCTACCCAGATTTTTTTGTTACATAAATAGTAGAAGTATCCTTAACTGGTGCCATTGCTGAGGATGTACCAACCCCTCCCCCTCCTCCTTGCAGTATATATATATTAATTACTATAATAATATACAGTAATTAATAATAATAACAAATAAATAAATAAAATAAAGTTGCCCGTTGAGGACAACGTGCCTATATTCCAGGGTTTTCTCCATTGAGATGGTAGACTTCTCTTGATTTTATATACCACGCTGCCCACGTTATTTAGATAGAATTTTAGATTTCCTAAATTTTTTATGACAGAGAACCTTCAGCCTTGCAAATCCTAGGATCTCCATATTTAAGCACCTCTCATCAATTGAGTCAACCATCTGTACCTTCAAACCAACCTTTGTGACAACATCTCTTCCACACATTCAGAGGAATACCGCATAAACCCACCCATGACTGCATCTGTCCTAAATCTGTAGCCATTTTCATATGATCAAGCTCGTTGTTTATTTATTTATTTTTGGGATAGTGGAGAGGAACCCTACTCCTTATATAACCTCCCACCATACCCTCATTACTGGTGGTGGTCTCATACAGGCCCCATGTTTTCCATGTACAACCTGTATGTGAGATTCTGGCGAAAGTGATCATCTCATCTCATGCTCCTTGGATTTGGTATTATGGAAATTGTTGTTTAAGATGTATGGGTTTGTTTTGTGTTTTTGCAACTAATCCAACGCAATTGATTACATGAATAGAAACTAGTTGGTCTTCATGATAGATATCTACATATAGAACTGTTCTCTCATTTTCTGCTTTTTCCTCTTGAATGTTAGTTTCTTTTTCCAACTGTTTTGGTAATTCTCCTTTTTCAGCTGCAAGCTCTAGTTGGTTTTGAGAAGACTATCAAGCATCTTGATGAACATCTTGTAGACATCAGCTCAAAGGTTGGTGAAATGGACTCTCTTGTTTTTCGCTTGTTCTTCAAGTCAGATTCCTAAACAAAGCTAATTGAAGTTGGTTACATTTTCAGAGCATTACAAATCCCAAAGAAGTGAGGAAGTTCAAAGGTGAGGGGATGCCTTTGCATTTCAGCTCGAAGAAAGGTGATTTATATGTTACCTTCGAGGTTCTCTTCCCTAGTTCACTAACTGAAGATCAGAAGAACAAGATCAAAGCAGTTTTGTCCTAAAGCCTCCTTATATCAAGCGGGTTAAAAATGGTTCCCGGTGTAACAATTTGAGTTGGAGGAAATGTTCAGCCCAGAGGGTTTTTAACAAGTTGAATGATGACTCTGCTAACTTCTCTCGGAGTTTCCATTTTTTCTCCGTCTCTATTTAATACAGTTTTGCTATGAGGTTCTAAAGATGTGGTATACAGAAAATACTAATTCAAATGCTCATCTTTGTGCCAAATGCACATAATTGTTTTCCTTTTCAAAGTGGTACGGCATAGTTGGACTCTGGAATCTGGATTCTTTCCTGGTGAAGATCTATGGTCGATGGAAATTATCTGATTTCTTGGAACCAATGATATTTATCGTTTCGATGATTTTATGAGATAAGCAGATTTTCATACGCATCTGTACAGGGCTATGAACCAATGAGGGTGTGCACAGTGAGAACTCAGTCAGTCGTCTCACCCCAGGTCCCCATTTACACCTCCGATTTCCTTGCCTGTACAACTTCTTGAATTGGATCTAATACCTTACACCCACTAATATATTGAAACTCGATAATAGTACACCATTCTTTACCGTTGATCTTTAGGGTCTTGAAATCAACAGCCATCCTCACTTGGAGCTGCACCATGAGTACCCCTTGCGTGGTATAACTCGTATAGCAGTCTATTTCCAAGTGAACAATCTTGTGCAAAGTCAAAACCTTTAAAACCAGTTGGAAGGAGGACCTAGCGAGTTAAAGTTTGTCGAATTCCAGGTTTTTTACTGTAGTTTAGTCCATGCACCTAATGCTTGGTTTGATTAATCATGCCACATATGCATCTCTCATGGCCTCGGCTGTAATGCACTGATGCATTGTGATCGATATGTATCGACTATCATTTTCTCAATACATTGTTGCTGATATTTTTTATGTTTTGTGGACGGTCCGTTGCTGCTGGAAGGTCACGTTATGCCAACATGATCACTAAATGTTGGCCCACTTATACATACTCGTTCTGTCCCAATTTAGTTGTCTTATGTATTTTGGGATTGTCTCAAAATAGTTGTCTCATATGCATTTTAGAAGAGTTACAGAATGTTGAAGGAGAAGTTCATAAGTATTTTGAGAGCTCTTCCTTAAAAAATTTAAAATTTTAAAATGGAACAAGTAAAATGAGACAAAGGGGTATTAAAATACTGTGTCCTATTTCTGAAACTTCAGAAGTGGATTGCAAACCTTCAACTATTCATTCCTTTCCTGACCAAGCTTTTACAGAAGGACTGACGATCATTGACAATTAAGTTGCTTAGGTCCCTCCTTAAATGATTTCCTTAAAGAGAGGTAACCTAACATTGGAGGGAAATGTAATGGTTAAGTTACTTAAAAAAAAAACAATACAGAGGCCCATCAAGGAAAACAGAAAAAGAAATATGAGAAGGGTCCTTTCATAAAATTTGGTTGAGTCCAAATTAAAAGTCTATTAATATCAGAATTGGAAACTTAATTGGATTACTACATTTTGAGAGGCAAGTAGTAAAAAGTGACCACTTATTCTTCTTAGTTTAAAATTTGAAATTTAAGAGATCATATTCATTTTTAGTGATTTTAAAGGGAAGTATTTTTAAGTAAAATTCATCGAAGTCATCTTCCTTGAATATCTACTGTAGAGCCCATATGCAGGAAACTGGGCTCATGCACTTATTTCAACTTTTATTTTGGGTCCCACTTCTGGGCTTCCATTGGTTGGAAGCTTTTGTCGGTGTTCCACTATTTTTATGGTTTCATGAACGAGAGAGGAGAGTAAAAAAGATTTCACTTTTATGAATTATTTTTTGTCTAAGGGACTTCTTCAGTTCTTCACATTGGAGAATTAAAAAAGATGGACTTTAACATAGTTAAATGCATATAACTACATGAAAAGTAATATTGGTGCGAGAAATTCAGTAGATACATAATAGATAGATGATATCAAGTACAAAATTAAAAGAAAAAGGTTAATCAATATAAACTAAGTTGCTACGTAACATAAACCATCAATAAATTGTATCTTTGTCTCTCTTAATTATGCACACAAACCATAAAAACAAAAACTAAAATTGAATAATATATACATGTATAACTAGTTAAACACATATTATGGTAGGTTGAGCTTAGTTTAAATTTGGACAAGTGTTTTAATAATATGAGTCTAAAACGAACTAAGTTGAGTAAGATTTTAAATTTTTTTTTTATCTCAAAAAGAGTTATATTTAGTTCAAATGAACTGGATTTTTTTACTCCCAAAGAGAGTTAATTTTTTTTTTCACCTTTGTTCCCAAAGAGTATTGTAACTTAATATAGTTATTTAACATCCTATTGAAAAAGTAAAAAAAATAAAATAAAGCCCAAGTTGAATATAATACAATATATTGAAAACTTGACTATATCATAAATATAAGATATATTTGACATCAACCCTTAAGATTTTATGGCTTCCTCCACATTAAAACATAAATCCCAAGTTGAATGAGCACATATAGCAAATCCAAATTGATTGAGCACATGTTTGACCATATGGACTTAAAGCTGGGCTTGTTTCATACTGTAACTTAATAATTTCAACTTAATTCGAGTCCAGACTGGCCAAAAGTCAGGATTGGTCAGTCCAATGTGTAGCTTTTTTTTGATAAATTTCTAAGTAGGAGTAAAAATTCTGTCCTCACCGAGATATCGACATCTTAGCTGATATCTTGGATCTCAAGGTACAATCAATATCTTTTTCTCTTACTTTTTCTCATATAAATTAGACGGTTTAAAATCGTATCAGCCTATATCTCGAAACTTTCTCTGGAAAGAAGTGATAATCAATTTCGATATCTTTTGTACTGGGATATCACTATAGGCGATACAATGCTCTGAAATTTGTAACCGCATTCATAACTAATCAAGTTCTCTGATGGAGTTCACTTGTAGAACACCTGCTATGTCTGGTATTCTTCTACTCAAGAATCCTGATGGCACTAGAACCAATCGGAGCGAACTAACTCATACCTTCTCCAATTAGAACTCGCCACGTATCATGCTCCACGCAATTACACATCGTCGCTGCACTCACACGTCCACCAGATCTGGTCCGTTGAAATTCGACCGGAATACACGTGGCGTCCACCAAATCCACCACGTCACCGATTTGGAATCTCTATAAAACCAACGAGACGGAGAGCTGTTGTCGGCGAAGTTTCCTAACAAAGCCTTTTTCCCTTCTCCATCAAATCTTCATCGCCTGTTCTTTATTTTGCCCCTTTTTTTTCTCTGGAATTTCATTTCATCCTTTTTCTCCAACGTGCGCCGAGGGTGTGACAGTCGAGTTATCCTGCACCATGTCGGAAGAGAGATACAATCTCAAGAACCCAGCGGTGAAGAGGATCCTTCAAGAAGTGAAGGAGATGCAATCCCATCCTTCCGAAGATTTTATGAGCCTTCCTCTTGAGGTTTAATGTTTGCCCCCAAAAAATTCCTAATTTTCTCTTATGGCTTCCTATGCATTTACCTGATTGATTCTTAGGGTTAGTCAAAGGGTATTCCTCTCATTTTATTTTGATCTAACTGAGAATGGCAATTTCGATCTCTGGGGTTTGTTCAAATCTAGGGCTTAATTGTCTGCATTTCTATCCGTACTTACCCTAAGAAAACTTATAAGGCTAATGAAATGGAATTTTCCCTTTTCATTTTGCTGTTTGAAAATTGCGATTTTTTATTTCTTGGTTTTGTTCAATCCAGGTTTTACTAATGATATCTGCATTTCCATCCGTTTTTTTGTTATGGTACTGATAGATTCTTTTTTCTTTTTGATATAATTGGAAAAAGCGATTTTGATTTCTGGGGGTTGGTAGTATCTTGGTTTTCTTCGGATATCTTCATTTTCCTGTATTTAGATTCTGATAATGATTTGATTGATTCTTCACGTTCTATTAAAATGCCATTTTGATTTTTGTCGTTTGTCAAATCTAGGGTATTTTGAAGACTATCCTCACTTTTTGTCTTTAGATAATGTTTCAATTGATTCTTCAGGTTTGTGAAATGGGTTTCTCACTTCTATTGTAATAAAAATGTGATTTTGATTTCTGTCGTTGTGCTTGTTCAAATTGAGGTGCTAAGGAAGATCTGTTTCTTGTTCTTTTACATTAATTGATGCATGGAGAGGGAAGTACTTGCTCATAAAAGAACCAATTTTTTTTTTTTCGCCAAAAATCGTTTGACCCAATCGGCAATTGATTTTCTAATCTTTCAAAAATAAATAAATCAATAATAAATAATTGAAAGGTTAAAATGGTTGTTTTCCAGGAGCGGACTCTCCTTTTTAGTTCATCCAAACAAAGCATGAAAGTTTGACGCAATTTATTCAATTTTCTAATAATTTGGTTGAATCATATGAAATCTGATTTCATATTCTGAAAATGGTCTGATGGCATTGAATTACAGTAAATTTCATTTGGTGTCTGGTATTCTATCTAAATTAAGTATCTAGAGATGCTTATAACTGTAAACTGTGTGCACAATCTGGGTATGTTTTGATAGGCTGAAAATACGGAATTGTGTGGACAGAGAGTGAATTAGACTGTTTGGTAATTGAATTGCTTACAAAAGATCTCTCCTTTTTGGTCTTTGTTGGGAATTCATGAATTATCTACCTACCTTACTGATTTCAACTTGTCCTCTACCCTCTTGCCGACTAGAAATTTTCACCTGTGCTGGGATCGCATGGTTGTCTAGAACCCATCTGAAGTATCTCTGATGACAGTGCACTCTCTATTCATCCGTCAAATTTGAAATTGGCTACCATTGTGGAGACAATAATAGAACAACTAGAAATTCAGGCTTGTCTTGGACATGGATCAATTTGAGCCTCCCCAGCCCTACCCCACCCCACCCCACCCCGACCACCTGCCTGTGCTACACACACGTACGTGCAGGAGGTGTGGATCAATTCAAGTTTTGAGTCAGCACTACTGAATTTGCTTGTGTCAAATTGAGTTTTTGAGCTAAAATGTGCCCTACTGGAAAATCATATTGTATGGATGATCATATAACCAAGTGAATGGTGGTTGTGTCAAATGGGCAGTCAATCTGAAGATTTGTTAGCGCTCATAATTTTATGAATGTGTCCTCCTTAAGTGAAGGATCGAACGAAATCTGATTTCTAGGCTTGGCCTCATTCACAATTGACTCAAGATTCGGATGAATGGATGGTTTGTGTTTCAGATTGACTCACTTGAACTCTACATGTAGAATGTTGATAATCATATTTAGGATTCTCTAGGGGAAAAAACAGTATATGATTGTTGTTTTCTTATCCCTTTTCCAATGGTCAGGAGAATATATTTGAATGGCAATTTGCAATCAGAGGTCCTTGTGATACTGAGTTTGAAGGAGGAATCTATCATGGACGGATTCAGCTACCTGCAGAGTATCCCTTCAAACCTCCTGCATTTATGTTGTTGACGGTAATGGCTTTTAGGCTTTGTGTAATTAGTTTATGCTATACCTATTTGTGGAATTTTCTTAATGAAGATTACTGGTTTTGCAGCCAAATGGGCGCTTTGAAACACAAACCAAGATCTGCCTAAGTATATCGAATCATCACCCTGAACATTGGCAGCCATCATGGAGTGGTATGATTTTGAATTTTCTCACCAACATGTGATGTGAATAGTTTTTTTTCTCCTGAAATGTTTTCTACTTCCAGGAAATATCAAATCCTTTAGTTATATTGTATGTTCCTTTACGTGGAACTTGCTGATTACAGCATACCTGGAAGTCGTGATTGGGTTTCTGATCTGGTGTGAGGCTAGAAGCTTTATGAAATAACCCTGCATCTCAAATTGAATCAAGTTGGATCTTCCAATGACAATCTATGCATCTTGCAAGGATTTGCTGATTTATCAGTTTCCTTATTAGCATTTTAGGCGCAGGATTATTTAACTTTTACGTTTCTAATTGTTCAACTACATAGGTGGTATATATTCTGCTGGTTACGCTTCAAATATATTTTAGAGTCTAGAATGAAGCTTAATTTTGATTTTGTCTTTGTTTGACTACCCATTTGAAATACATCTTATTTGTTTACCCCCAAAAAAAAAAAAACAAGAGAGAGATACTTTTGTTATTGGAACTTTGGTTTGCAATCCCTAGTGCTGTTGCCATCTGACACATTAGTACCAAAGTTGTAGTTAATTCCTGTTCCTCAGTTTAGGAAATATGAGCATGGTGCATAAGAAATGAATTATTGTATTTTCAATTGGAATTAAATGATTTTGTCATATGACTAAGCCATTGAAAAGTCGCATTCAAGCTTTGGGGATTCTTGAATATGAAAACAAATAAGGCTGAAAATGGTTGTGCATGTACTTCCCTGCCTGTACGTAGCATCTTTCATGTTGCATATGGGGATTGTTGTACACAAAGTAACCATTTTGAAGTTGATATTTTTTTTTCGAGGAGGGACAAAAATAATAGTACTGCATTAAAATAAACAGAAGCATACAACCAACAGCTCCACATAAGGGGATTATAGGGGAGCATTAGCAGCTAGTATCCTCTCAAATGGCAATGAAATAAAATCAAAACCCGACAACCCTATTCACTGATGAACACTAATCTTAAAGCAACAAACGCTGAAATAAGATCCGAAGTCTCGTGGACCCACAACATATGATTACATCCTCTCCACGAAGGGGTCAATTCTATCAACACCAATTTTTGCAAAGAAATCTGCTACACTTTTAGCCGACCTAACATGCCTCTCCCCTGAGACTACATTCATATATCTCTTGCTAAAGATTCAGTCTGTAGGGACGATTCTTTTTTTCACTTGCCCAAGTGACAGCATTCGCAGAGGCCCCCTCGATCATCAAGTTGATTTTACGGTCTCCAGCTGATTTTTGCAGAAGTTGAGGTCAATTCATGTTCCTTGAACAAAAGCTAAAGATGAGAAATGGCTATGGTGCCCATGTTACCAAATTTTCTACTCAATGCTGCACCTCTGCTTCCATCTAAACCAAGGAATGAAAAATGAAAAATAATAATTCTTTTATTTTCTTTTTATTGCTATAAGTAGAAAGTCAAACTTCATCTCAATTGGAATGAAAGTAGGCATTGTTTTTCTGATGTGGTGAGCTGCTGTGTGTTTGGGGACTCTCATGTGTCACTATGGGTTTAACATGGCATAGCAAGAATTCTTCTTCTCTTTATAAAACATTATGAATGTGGAACGATATCTAGAATAATGGGAGGGTGGGATGGTTGTATTGGATGATGTTTGGGGACTCTTATGCATGAGTTTGGTTTAACATGGCCTAGCAAGAGTTCTTCTTTCTATAAAACATTTTGAATGTGCATCCATATCTGAAATCCCTGTCAATCCACCAATGCAATGGTAGGATGGTTTTATTGGATGATGTTGGCCGTAATATTTCTTGAAATAGAAATGAGTTGTATCAGGTAGTGTTGATATCTGTTTATATTTTGTTAAATTTGTTGATGGCTTACCTGGGATTTGTTTTTCCTCTTTTGGACAGTACGGACTGCCTTAGTAGCATTAATTGCATTTATGCCCACCAATCCAGATGGAGCATTGGGTTCGCTCGACTACAAGAAGGAAGAAAGACGTGTGCTTGCTATCAAGTCACGAGAAGCAGCTCCAACATTTGGAAATCCAGAACGGCAAAAACTAATTGATGAGGTATATGGCATGCAACAGCAATTGAGTTATCTCTTGGTCATCATTCCTAAACATTACTCACCTTCTCACGTTATGCAGATTCACCAATATATGCTAAGCAAGGCGCCACCAGTGCCCCAACTTGCCCCTCAGCCATCTGATGATAACTCAAGCAGCAGCCAAGAAGGTGAAGCACCGACAGGTCCTGAGAACACCTGGTGCTGTGGCAGCTTTCCAGGAGCACCCAAACCCAGAACCAGAGCTGAGGGTTGTGGAGAATGTGCGTGAGGTCCATGTGAACGCCAATGCAGGCCCATTGCGAGTCATCTTTAGTGCAGGGTTCAAGCTATCTAGACAGGTGCCAGCTGAAGGTCCCAGCGAGCAGCCGCAAAGGCTGGATGTGAGAGGCCGAAAGAGTATCGATGATCGTTTGTTTACATGGGCGGCTGTTGGGCTGACTCTAGCTATTGCCTTTTTATTGGTGAAGAAGTTCATGAAGGCTAATGGGTATGCTACTTAAATAGGTTGGATTGTAGATACATCATCTGTGTTAGCCTTGATGGTCAGGGTTTTCCTTCTAATTGAGGTTACATGTAATATAATTTGCAATATTTGCCCGCTTCCCAATTCTGTAATAGGATGGAAGGTGTCTGTCTACCTATGATTAAGATGAAAGACTGCACGATTATGATTAATGATTTTCTGTTCTTTTCAGCATTTTACAGGTCCTTGTATCTTATTCATTTTGTATGCGAGTACAAATCATTTTGCTGCAAATGGTTTATGTCACTTGGTCATCGTATAATTTGAGGGAAAAAAAACCCACTATGGTGTGATAATCCGAATCGGGTTCAATTGGTGGTTTTTTTTTTTTCATTGATGGAAATATATTATGGTGTTTTTCATCCACTATGCATTACAACGTTCTTTAATCTCGTGAACAACAAATGTTCGATCTATCAACAATCACAGATTTGGGGTTCAAAAATCGGCACCAGGCCGTATCATTGCTGTCATTTCTGTTTCGATCATTTTTTTAGTTAAATCTTGTATTATATATGATTTTAAAAAGGTTTAAAGTGTGAAAGTTATTTATCAATTTCAAATGTTTTTCTTTGAAATTTGATAATTATAAGTTATTTTCATCAATTTAATTTTGTTCTGAGAGAATCTCAATTTTAGAGTATTTTTTTGAAAAAAAAAAGAATGAAATAATATATTGAGTGCTTATGGAATTCCCTTGAATAGATACTGTGATTTGTGTACTTTATAAGGTGTCTGTGGTTTTGTACTTTATAAGGTGTCTGTGATTTTCCAATTTCTTTTATAAATAAATGAAAGTTGGGTTTTATAAGATAATTCTCATTTTAGAGTTTCTGTTGAAAAAAATAATTAAATAATATAGAAATTGATATAGTTTTTAAGGTCTGTAATTTTTTTAATATTTTATTTTTCTATGAAATTTAAACTTTTTACCATAAAAAGCTTTGTTTAAAATATTTTTTAACTTTTTAAGACATTTTATTCATATTTTACATCATAAAAATTGACTGTTCTTTAATAAAAATATGGTGAAACTAGGTTTCCATTTTTTACTATTTTTATATTTAAAATAAAAAATAAAAAAAGTATGAGAGAGAATACATATCGACAATTTATCACCGCAGTGATGCGGGCGTTCACTTTAGATACAAAATTAAATCAATCTTATTCCAACTTATAATAATTCATTTGGTCAAATTTATCTTTATCATTCCTTAAAGCTGAGGTTGAGGCTTACGTTGGGTTGTGGCATGCGTTTGGAGGGTTGGATAGTTGGTAGTCCAAGCCAGACTTTTCATGGCTGAACATTGGACCCATCTATCTCCTTCCATCTCATCTCAAAATTCAGCTTAAAAATATCAAATGGAGGCCTCTAATATCTTCACTTTTAAATGAAGACTTTGAGTTTAATTCACGTTTAAATTCCTCTACATCATTTTTTATAGAGTTACTTTTCATTGTTTGAACCTGATATGTATATACGGAGGTATACACATGTCTCAAAAAATTTAGTCTGATAAAGTCTTGTATATATGAGACGCCTTCGGTCATTAATAAAAATATTACAAAATGCCAAAACTTATAAGGTAAACAACCCATAGTTTACTTTAAAAGGTGGGAATTTCAACCACCACTCGCCACTATTTTGCTTCGTTTCATTTTCATGTGAATTTTCTCCATTTGAATTGAAGATAGAAGAGATGTCGCGGCACGCTGCCATTATACGTAGATAAGGTATTGGGTTCCACAGTAGGTGGAGCAGAGATTGAGAATCAAACTGTTGAAATCATTAGGGGACCGATTTAGATGCATTCGACACAGAAAATCAAATTAATTCTCGTAACAAAGAATGAAAAGGACCTGAAAGAACGGCGGTTGAAGAAAGGTTTAGGAGAGAATCAAGTTATCTACATGGGACCCACATGGGACCCACTGGCAATGGTTCAGTTCTTCATATCCCACTTTGAGCATGAAGGGATTTTAGGGGTTGCTTACTCTTAAGAGAAACATTTGACAGGGTCCCTTGGCAGGACACTTCTTCAAATTGGTGTAATGCCAATTCTCTCACACACTTTACAATTCATCCCTCAATTTATCTAACAACTGGGTTCCTTGCCCTTTTCTGATTAGGAGTCATGATTTGGACTGATCTTCTAAATTTGTTGGAAACAAAATAATCATGACAGCTGAAAAACACAAAATATCATAGAGAAACACAAAATTTACTCGGTTAATGGTAAGATGGGAGGAATATTACTTTCTTCAATGATAGGCAAAGTAGTGTAAAAAGCATGTATGTGAATGACCCAAAAGTCCTTTTTTCTGGGATCAAGATTACCTGAATAATTCTCAAGGCATATACGACCATCCTTATCTATACACTGAGCAAATCTATGAGGAGTAGCCCTTTGGAGTATAGTGAGAATCGGACTCAAGACCCTCACTTTTTGAGGCGGTTCTTAACCATCACTCCAACCCTTGAGTGACCCAAGTCTATGGAATTGTATGGAGCGGATTTTAATGGTTCAATCCGATCTAGGTGTGCTGCATTTTTTTTTCCTTTTTACATTCTGGTTTATTTGAGAAGAAGGTGTGGGTGACCTAAGCCAATGGAATTGTATGGAAAGCCACCAGGAAATTGTATCTGTATGGTCCATCTAGGCACAAGATAAAAAGAACAAAAAGAAAAAGATTTCCATTACCAGAGACTTGAGTAAGAAGAAATTTTGAGGCCAAAAGAAAATTTCTAACAATTTACACCATATCAATTTCTTCACAGCAATAACCAGAGGTTTTCTGGTTCTTCTCACAAAACAAGAGCTGTGCCAGCCAAATCAACCCTTTGGCAAATCTTAATACACCAATTGCAACAGTCGTGTAATATATAATCAAACAAACAAAATCAATTCCTTCAACGCCCATCGACAATTCCTTCTTAACTTGTACCATGACGCCCATTACTTCTATCTCATTTCTCAGCTTCCACCACCAGAGAGTGCCAAAAGCAGCACCCGTCACCACACCATCTGCAATTCTCTCGTCCTTCATGTCTCCATAAATCGTATCGTCCACGACCGGTCTCACGATCGCTCTCGACCAAACCAGCATTGTCTCATACAGCCCAAGAAAGAACAATGTCCTTGGCACCAAAGCTGCCTTAAAATTCTCAACCTGAACAGGCCAAACTCCTGCAGCAATGGTCACTTCCGTGCCCACCCCGACGCAGATTTGTACCATACAGAGGAAAGTCCACGCGACTGTGCAATTGCGGACGGAGAATTCGACCTGTTAACCCATACAGAAGGGCAATTACACTAATGAAAGACACTAGAGAGTGGATTAGAGGTGGATTCGTGTGTAGAAAGAGGGAGATGATGAAGGAAGAAGGTGTAGGATGAGGGGTGAAAGATAAGAGGTGTTGGGTATTAGAGATCCTTGCTAGAAGGAGAAAGGAAAGAGGAAGGAGAAGGCTGAGGAGGGTGGTGATGAAGGTTTGAAGAAAGGGTTTTAGGATTGCTGCAAACTTGTAATCAATCTCAATCTTGGCTCCCATTTCTCAAAAACCCACCACAAATCCAAATCCAAACACAATTCCAAGAGCCTTTTATTACACAACAACAATATATGATCATGAAGGAAGGTAATGCAGAGGGCAATAAGGTTGTAGGCACGTCAAAAATATATACATGTTCTTATGAAATCAGATGTGACACTGCAACTACACCCTATTTAAGTATATTATGTTGTCATTCACCATGGACATACAAATACAATATACTATGGGAATGATTCACGCTCTTGTCTTAATTTTTTATTTTTTTGAAATGGTTCATATATTAATATATAAGCATCATCAGAGTTGCAGATACAATAATGAAAAACAAAGAAAAAAAAGAAATAGAGAAACGCTCTTATCCTCATCTTGAAATTATATATACTATTTTAGATTTTTATAAAATTATTGTATTTATCATTGCGAAAAATATTCAATTAAAAAATGTATCAAACTTATCACACTTTTCTTGTTTGATCATCTAACTAATGTTAAGACTTAATAGTTTTACAAAATCTAAAAATATAAATATATATATTAAAAAATTATAATTAATTTAATAAGTAAATTCTACATAGAACAATTATTTTTTAATTTCTAGCTCTAAATGTTAATCTTTAATATCATCTATATCATTAGACGACCACTAGTATGGCTCCTCCAATGGTATTTGGTTGATCATAGGTTCATGGGCTAGATGGGTAGTTTACACGTGGCAGCAACCCACAAAGTCATTGCCGGCTGTCAACGGCCGTCTAGCATTATGATCATTGACTTGGTTCTTTATATAATTTATTTAGTATGGAGTTCATCAATATGAAGTTATGGAGTCCATCTCTTAATTACAAGAAAATCACATGGGTAGTCTGGTTGCCTTCCATCTCAAGAAGTTATATGTTAAAGGTTCGAGCCTCTATGGCCTAACCTTTGTGTATCTTAGGAGTAATAAGTTCATCCATAGGGATTTTAGTAGGACTGTTTCTGAGTTTTTCACATGTTAATAATAAAAAAAAGAGATTGACTTTGTGTGTGTGAGATCTGATGATAAATTTGAATTATTGAAATGTTAGTGTTGTTCTAAATTTAAATTCAATATCGATAGACATTTTTATCATTAAATTAAGCTTATTTAATACTTTATTTTAATTTTGAAAGTTAAAAGTAAAATTAATTTTCAGTGTCCATAACAAGCTATTCAAGAAAGAGTCCAACCTCTTATATTGATTGTCAAAACACTCAATTTTAAAAGTTTTGAGTGTTTGAGAAATTACCTATCTGATGATGCAGATTATTTTTTACAAAATTAAATTAATAATTAATAATTAATCAATGAATTGAAAGGAGTTCAACTAGATGGTTTGAACCAGTCGAACCAGCTAAGTTTCAAGAATATTAAATATTTTTGAATGTGGGTTGAAGGGCCCTGTATACCTGAATTTAGGTCACAGGTATCCTATACTAGAAAATAACTTGTATATATACATTAAACATATATATTTAAAAGGAAGACTTCATTTAAAAATTAAAGAAAAATTTTAGATACCCATCAGCATATATTAGTCAATGATATATAAATCAATTATATTAATAGCAGCGACTCAACAAACATGCGTAATGGAATGGTTATGAATAATGAATAAGGAATTCCAATTAGTTTTTACTTTTTTTTTTTTTTACTTTTATATGAAGCATGAATAACATGGTTTCCAATCAAATCATAAGAGGAGTAACATTTCAGTTAATTATCAGGTTGAATTGACTGAAAAGCTAAGCGAATCAATTAAGTAGGTTAAATGTATTTTAAATATTTTATTTTCTAATACAGTTGGCTGATGATTTGATAAGTTTACCATGTAAAGTTTATATAATAAATCATTTATTTATAGATAAAATATAAAATATTAAAAATCTAAAATTAATGATATAAAATTTCAACAAATCTTTTATAGAGCAGTGTTTAGCTGCATACCCCATAAAGTGCTCTTGCAATAGAGCTCGATATGAAGTCCATTTATGATCATAGGGTTGGATGAATTTGAAAGATGTATCTATATATTTAATATTTATAAAATATCAACTTGTTTGAATCACAAGTTATGGAATTGAACTTGATGAAATTGCAATCATATCTACAGTTGATTTTGGTCCTTCAAAATCATAGCTAGAGTCATTCAATCATATCTATATTCAATACCCACTCTTTGATTTAACTAGTTTACATACATGAATCACAACAAGCACTTGAGTTTCATACATGCAAAATACAAACCCACTTATTGAAATTGAAACAGTGGGTAACGAATGGTGAACTGCTCTACAATCTTGTGCTATAAACAGTGCAGTTATTATATTAAAGAAATGATTGGAACATTTTTTATAATAAGAGATATCAGTCTATTCTTTCATCACTTAAATGATGACAAATGAAGAACAAATTCAGTGTCTCTTATTATAGAAGATATCAATATTCTTATATTTATGACCGATAAGTTGGCGAACCTGGAGTGAAAAGCATGGCCTCAAAATAATACAGGTAAATCAATGAACTTTAGTTTTTATTGTTTGTAATCCTTAGTCAAAAGAAAATAAACAGGGTATTTATAGGATGAATAAGAGTAGTTGATTGGCATCATTCTAATGTTGAGAGGGTAGGAGTGGCCCATTGGCAATGCAAGATAGAGCATTATTGGACACTGAATATGACTCCACACACCAAATTGCATATTGTGTGGAAAATACACCAATAATGTCAATATATTGTGAAAGAAATCAGTTGATTAAGAGTACAGAAAACATGCCAAGTTCACATTACAAACCTTAGAAGAAAGAGAGATTGATTGCTCTTCAACGGCTGAGTTCCTTCCTTAATATGAGTGACAAGAACGGAAGGAAGCACCTCCTTGTTAAGTTTTGCTTCTTCTTATTGAGTAGGGATCTCTCTCTCTTCCCCTCTACCCAAAGACCCATGTATTATTTTAGGTGATTTGGTTAGTTTCACAAATTATCAAGAGGAGCAACACCCATGAGAGGGAGATAATGCTGATGTAAGTGAGCAATTGCAATCCTACTTGAAATAGAATGGGTGTTTCCCCCTCTACAATCCCAGCTTTGAATTCTCCAAAAGTGTCAATCTTAACTGATAATAAAGCCGTACAAAGAAGGTGATGTAGAAATAAGGTCTTTCATTTTCTTCCCCTTTTTGGGCTGTTTAAGGAGGGTTTAAAGGTGTTATTTTGCAAATCTTTTCTTTGGGATATTGAATTTTCTTGTATTACAGGAAATTGGTTGAGAAGACTATGGTGAAAGTGAAGCAGAAGTAGGGAGGCAGAATGGTGATGGGCCACCTTTTGATTTATGGTCTTGGAGGAAATATGGGCAAAAACCCATCAAAGGATCTCCTTATCCAAGGTCTTTCCATCTAGCTGATCATGTGGGGTTTTCTCCTCATCGAAGAAATCTGCAGAATGTTAGCAGAGAAAACATCAAAGGATCTAAACATGTTCTTGTATTTTTTTTTTTCCAACAAAATTCATTCTCAAAGAAGAAATCCACCTCTTCATTCTTTTGAGCTAACAACGCACACACAGGACATAGAGAGTGTGTGTGTGCGTGTGTTCTCCCATTCCCACTAGCTTCTGCAGAACTTAACAGGTACATGTGAAATCGATTATGTTCTCCCATTCCCTACCTTGGAACTCAGTAGCCATCTCCCTCAAACCAAGTCCATAAGATGTTTATTTAGCTAAGTTTTTATCACTTTCTTCAAACAAAGAAGTGAAATTTTTATCACTATAAAAGATATCACAATTCTCCAACTAAACTCAATTCTTGTATTTTGAATTTTTTTCAGGGGCTATTATAGATGCAGCAGCTCAAAGGGCTGTTCAGTCAAGAATTAAGTAGAGAGATGCAGAACAGATGCTTCAACACTCATCATCACTTACACCTCCAGCCTAGTCTCCATCACATCCAAGCCCGAACTCCGACGAACCATCGCACCGAAAATCATCTCATTATGATAAAGAAGAGTTTACCGATAACTCCCAATCTCACACTAATTGCTTACAAGACATCAACAAAGAAAATGCTTCAAAACCAGAAGAAAATGACTTCTTTGATGAGCATGAAGAGTTACCCATGTATTCATCTTTTACATGATTGGTAAGGATCCCAATTCATCCATCCATGTAGTGGTTAAGTAATTTCTACGATGCCACTGCAGTTTTAACTCGTTGGAGAGGCTTTCTTTTATAAATGTTCATGTACATAGATTTATTTTATAATAGGTTGATGTCGTCGTATGAGAAACTTCTCATTAGTTGTTTCAGATGACTGAAATAGAATAGTAGTCGTATAGATGTTTCATCTTGAACATTTATAAGGCCAGATGACAGTAAAAATTGAAATAATAAAAGAAAAAGATATAACAAATTTCAGAGGAAAAAAATACGTAACATAAAAGGCTGATTTAGATTGATGAAAACAAGGACAACAATAATGACAACTTGTATGAAATGTTAAAGGGACAAAGAGGAGAGAGTTGCTCTTCACCGTCGTCTGAAAGTCCACTTCCAGATGATCAGGACTCATAGCCATATAATAATCTATAGGCTTTCATTTTAGCCTACAAATAGGCTTTCAGTCACACTCAAATGGAAAATGACAATAATTTAAAAAGGGAAGTGATTTGTGCACCCCCCATTTTACCTATGGTGCACTCCTTCATTTCTTTTTTTCCAATTTTGCCCTCCACCCACCTTTTCTCCATTTCCATCTTTTTTTGGATGGAGGGGGTGCAAAATTGGAAAAAACAATTGAAGGAGTGCACCATTGGTAAAATAGGAGGTGCACAAATCACTTCCCTTTAAAAAACCTTAAACATCTACTAATTATAATCATTGACACAAACTCCAAAATACTTTATTACACTAGGATGCTACCAATTACAAACTCAAAATTGAGCTATTATCATTTGATCAAATGCAGTATCAAGGGTGATAAAACAGTCCATCTAATAATCAATAACTGTGAAAAGTGTCAACTATTCATGACATGAGACTTCAGGCGTAGTCGTTTAAAACTCTTATGTAAAATTTCTACTCAAGCATAAAATGTACCTTTTACACAATACGCTGCAATTTTTTTTTAAACATTTATGAGTACCATTAACCCCCACTAGGATGAAACCTCGTATGGCAAATTTATGCATTTGGAAGAAATGGAATATCCCTGAAGGAAATTTTCACAATTCTGTTCTCTTGCAACGATCATTGGGTGTAACATCAACAAACACAGACACGTCCGATGATGTAGTTCCTACTGACTTTCAGCAGCTGGTAGTGGCTGAAGGGCTTTGAGAGGATTCATGATGACACCATCTATGAGTCCATATTCTTTAGCTTCTTTTGCACTCATGAAGAAGTCACGGTCTGTATCTTGGTTGATCTTATCTAGGCTTTGGCCAGTATGGTAGGCAAGATAACCATTCAGATTGGCCTTGTGATGTAGCATCTCATTGGCCTGTAGAACGATAGTATCATCCAACGTTTGTCAGCCTGAGAGGGTAAGATGATATTCATTTTTATTATTATTATTATTTTTTGCATGTGTGTGTGTGAGAGAGAGAACCTGAATATCTATGTCAGTTTGTCCACCTTGAGCTCCACCAAGAGGCTGGTGAATCATTATCCTGGAGTTTGGTAAACTGAATCGTTTCCCTTCATTGATTTGGATCACAACAAAGGTGGGAAAAATGAAAAACCATTAGTTTATAAAACAAAATATATGCCCAATTCTTAGTAAACCAAGAAAAAAGTTTACCCTTGGTGCCAGCACTGAGAATGAAAGCTCCCATGCTATTCATGAAAACCAGAACATAAAAACACCAATATCAGTGGGTTAATGTGATAATCAGAATACTAATTGTCATATAGAAAGAAGGAGAAGCCCTTTTATTAGTGACAATGTAAATATATAAAACAATCCCAAGTTGCATGGATACCAGTACGAGTGTCAAAGTCCGACATAGGTGCAAGGTGTCAAAACTCATCAAAAAGAGAAAAAAAAAAAAAAAGACTCAGGGACTTGGCACCATTTTAAGCTCCCATGATATTCATGAAAACCAAAACATAAAAATACCAACATCAGTGGATTAATGTGATATTCAGAATACAAATTAATTATATTCAGAATACAAATTAATTCATAATTTTGTAGAAATAAGGCCAAGCCTTTTAGTAGTGACAACAAAAATATATAAAACCACCAACCTTTCAAAAGAATATATATATATAAACCACCCAAGTTGCATGGGTACCAGTGCGAGGAGTGTCAAAGCCCGACGTAGGTGCAAGGTGTCAAACTCAGTAAAAAGATTAAAAGAAAGGCACTCGGGCGCTTGGCACCATATTTAGACAAACTTGAAGTGTTCACTAAATGAAAATAAGGTGCAAGAATAACGTTAATAGAAAATATACTGCCTTTATTCTAAACAATCAAGTGACATATACATCAATATTTTAATTACGTCTGGTGTGGTAATATTTGTCAAAAGACAATGTTAAAATGTACAAAGTCCATGAAGAACAGATGTGGGTGTCTAATACGGGTGTGGGTGTCCAACGCTAGTCAAACCTCTGACAGCTGCATCACACATCTTGAATGCAACAGACAAGGCTCAGCAAAGAGCTGGTCTTAGGTCAGCTACCACCAAAAAATGTTACCTGATATTGAGCCACACATGCAGAAAGAAATCTCATGTAACTAATTTATACCATGATGTGAAATTAACATGAATGATTCTCATTGCCAGTTTGATACTTTATCAGGCTTATACACCAAGTTTCTACAATGCAACTTGTTACCCATAAGATCTCTCCTCTCCAAAAAAACCTTTTTTTTTTAAATGGTCCACATAACAAATATATACCATATATCTGTGAAACTAACACTGTATCTATCCTATCCATCCAGTTTGTATAGTGCAATCTATCATCCATGGCATCTCGCCTCTCCATATAACAAATATATCTGTAGGAGGTAGTACAGATAGATCATATACAGCGTATGATATGAAAACATCTTAAGGGTTAAGAATAAACATCTTAGAGTGCATTCCTGTAGAGTATTAGAGTTGCAGTGGACAGAAAAGCTAGAGTTAGTGACTACTGTTGAGATTCTGTGTGGAATGCTTTTTTGGTTCTCTTTTCTAGGGAATATGAATATTTCTGAGGCTTCTCTTCTCTACCATCTTGGCAGCAAGATGTCAGCTGGCTTCTTTCAAATAGGATTCATGGCTTAGAACCAAGAAACCAAAAGGTGTTCTTAAAAGGGAGAAACTCCATTGATCAAGGCCAGTCTGCTGCAGCTTTTCATAACTAAATTGGAAAAGTTGCATCCCTTGAATGCGATAGCTTTCCATTGGGGTAATGTTAGAATTTCAACTTGTGAAGACTGGAAATGTTGTGTTAGAATTTCATCTTGAATGGAACTTTTGGTTGTTTGCTAGTCAATATTTGTTCTATTTACTGAGAAGATGAAGAATTGGTTAGCAACATGCTTCAGCACTGTGTGCTAATTTTATTTCTCTTCAAAAATTGTTTGTCATTTTCCAGCTAATGGAAAGTGAAAAGCAAAGAAAATGAGACCTCTTCTTCCATGGAACAAGAGGTCTTTGTCAAGAGCATGGAACATGAAACATTTTCTTATTCTTCCAAAGAATCCATTTCCTATGGGGGAGATGTGAAAATTTAATGAAGAAAAGAGGGAGGTTTCCCTTGCTTCGTGAGACAAGATTCATTTTTTCAAAAAACAAGATTTTTGACACAAAAAACATAAACAATGGGTTTCCATGAAAATTGAAAAACAGTCCCTCAAGTGTGGCGTACATCCAGAACTTTGTTGAGGGGATCCATTAAAAGGCAAGGCCAGTTCTGTGGATCATTGTGAAGTTGGCAAATTTTTGGAGGTCTTTGGAAATGAAAAGAAGAATTATCAAGGACATTCCTGCTGTATAGTCTCAAATCCACTTGTGAAAGCAGTATAGTGAAAGATTTTTCCTAGAGATGAATTTTTGTTCATCAATGTTGTGGGTCTAGTCATCCTATCCTTTCATTTCAGTTTGTTCCCTCCTGCATTTTGGTTTCTAGTATGTCCTGGTTACGCCATTTTCCTATTTTGGGTGGATATCAAATTCCCCCTTGGTTTGATTTTTTTTCCCCTTCAGTAAAGCAAATTTTTACAATCTGTCCTAGTTACAACAAGGGGTGGCAATTTCTGACCTGACCCAACCTAACCTGAAAACTCAGAATTTGGGTTGTGCATTGCTCAAAATAAAAATAAAAAATGTAACTCGACCTAGCTTGACCCAAATGAAATCCAACTTGGACCGGGTACAGGAGTTCCAAACTTGCTAGACCCTAATAGAACACCAACTATACAGTCCCTGATTTCCTCGGCCCAATGGTTCTATCCCATATACCCCCCACCCCAACCCAAAAGGGAACCCTCCTCACTTTCTCTTTTCTAATAAACTTCAATTTCCTTTTTTTTTTGGTATTTTAAGTAAAAAATCACGTCAGATCAGATTAAGAAAATGAAATTTGGGTTAGGTTGGGTTGAGCTCCACAAGTTTGGGTCAGGTCAAGTCAGGTAAGATAAAAAAAAGTGAGTCATTACATATTCAACTCAACATGACCTAACCCATTGCTACCCCTAGTTACACTGTGCTATTTCTATTTTTGGGTGGATGTCTTGTAACCTTCAGTTGGCTTTTTTCCTTTCCAACAAAACTACATCATGCCAAAGGAGAAAAGAGTTAACTCAATTATAGAGAGAAAGAGAGAGCTATTGCAGTGTCAAACCAAACAAGACGGAGGATCCTGTTCCTTGCCACTCAAACATGATACCAACAATGAGAGTGTGTAAGACCACATGATACATTGAATGGACCAAATCATAGGAGGCATCTAGAGTTGTAAAGCAGAACTCCAATAGCCCACTCCAGAGATCAGAGTGAAGGCGATATATATATATATATATATAACCAAAATACATGAGAAACTGATGTGGAGCAGCATATTTACCTTTGAATTTAGAGTTTCTTTTATTGTTTATTTCTATTTTTGATTTGGTTGTAATTAGAAATTAGGATTTCCTATTTTAAGAAAGTTTATTTTCGTTTAAGCTATTTTTAGGAGTTACTTTATTTAAGAAAGGCATCTCTTATAAAAGCCCTTTCTTATAAGCATTATTATATATGATTGATGAATAAAAATTGAGATTTTCGCAAGATACCTGTGCAAAGGTGCGATTTCACATTGTGGGAGTGATTCCTTGAGCGAGAGGCTTGGTGTGAGACCATATTTTTTCTTCAGGTACTTCTCTTCTCTTCTTCTCTCTTTTCCTCTTCTCCTTTCTTCTCCAAAAGCCACCCAGTGCTGTCCTTTGCTACTGAGAACCCCCAAAGTCCCTCTACTGCTGCCATGATCTTCCGCTACCCTTTTTCCTCATCCCTTTGCTGCCCCAAACCAGATCTACCCTTTTTGGCTTCCGCCCCCTCTTCCAATCCATATCGTGTTTGCCACAAGCCCCTTTCTTATTTCCCTCCTTTCACGTGGTTGCCCTAAGCCATCTAATTCCCTTCGTTTCCTTACCTTCTTACCCTACTTCTTTAGTTACCCACGTGACTCTAAGCCCATGTGTCTACCATCATATTAAAAGGACTCTTTCCTTTGTGATTTAATTACCTCATTGAATTTAGAATTTGCATGATTATTTGAGGTAAATTTTATATTAATTAATTGCATATATTAATTTTAGATTTTAATTTCAGCCCATGTTAGTTTTAGGGTGCATTATTTTCATTCCTTTTAATTTTTAGGGACCACATTAAGCATTTAGGGTCACTCTATTAGTTATCCTGCATCAAAAACTAATGGTGTATAAATTGATAGTTGGTCATAGTATGTACTGCTGAATATATAAAAAGGAGTTTAATGAATTACAATGCATTAATATGTGCATGTGCTGTATTTAGATCAATACCATTCCTACATTTTTAAACCAAACTCGGTTAAAGAAGGCTGGAACATGTGGAATATCCTACAAGGTGGAAGTTCAAAAAAGAAGGGAAAAAAAAAGGAAGCATGCTAAATCCAATTGCAAAAGCCAGCCCCATATTGAAGAGAAATATGACTTCAATGATGATGATGACAATGTGTCAAATGTAGTTGTCATGGAAAACTATAGTGTAGGCTACATACAAACATTACATTTGAATTTTGAAGAAAAACACAAATAGCAGATAATTACAAAAGCAAGTTCTAGTCCATGGTAATCAATCTTCTTACCTAGCTGCCAGTCCGACACATACAGTGGAGACATCGGGCCTGATATGCTTCATGGTATCAAATATGGCCATACCTAATGAGAGACAGTAAAATAATTGCACAAGTATAAGATCATATCTTTTTTTCAGAAATTTCTTAACAGTACAGATGAAAATAAAGCTAAGACAGTGATAATTACAAATGGACATACCAGCTGTCACTGATCCTCCTGGAGAGTTCACATACATGAGAATATCCTATTAGGCCATTCAAGAGATGAATTAAAAAGTAAACCATTAGTGGAAAATGTTAGCCTACAAGTATTCATGAGTATTTGCTAAGCTAAAGAAATATTGACCCACATAAATTTTCTGAACCCCATCTCTAATAAAAAATCATAATAGGACAAGATCTTAGTATCTAACCCCACCCCCAAACAAAAAATAAATAATTGTTCTGGGTTTCACCCACTTTACCACTTCCCAAAAATGAAAAAATAAATAAATAAAAAGGGAAGGCATGGAAGTCTTCAAATTAGAAACTTAGAATCAAAATCTAACCAAATCTTACTACAGGTGGAGCTACTTCTTTGAACCACCCTCCTTTTTTTTTGTTTTTTTTCGGGGGGGAAGCTCCTTTGGACTTGCTATTATCCCATTATGGTTCTTTTCTTTTTTTATAATAAAAATGTAAAATTTTATTTCAAGGTCTAAAATTCAATACTCTAAAAAAATGAAAGAAATGCAGTAAAAAAAGGAGAAAAAATGGTTGTTTTTCCTTCATAATGCAACTATAGCTGAAAGGCATTTCTTTAGCTAGTGTTAGGGGTGCAACTTGGTCAAGCCTAACCCGCATCAACCCAAAAATTAGGAGACCCAGGTCCACTTGGGCCTGGGCTTGGCCATGATTCTGGGCTCAAAATAGGACCCAATTTAAATTGGGCCAATCTCAAGCCTTGCATTCTAAGGGCTCGATCCTACCTGAAAGCCCAAGCTAAAACCCAAAACCCATGATACCCAATATATATTGTATATTATGCACTGTATTAAGTAAAAGATTATGGTTATTAAAATGTTAATATCTACACATTAATTAAATTTTAACCATTTAACCTAAACCATAATTCTTAATGAATTCCCCCATCACTTGTCACTTCCTTTTTCTCCTCTCAGCACAAACTCCATTACGCTATTTTGGATTTTGGAATCTCTTTTGTGGTTTTGAGTTGTAGAACTTTGAACCTATATAGTATATATATATCATGGGTATCGCCAGCCCCACATTTTTTTTTGAAATGGTTCATATATATATAATAAAGATAGAGAGCACCAGAAGTGCAAAACAACATACAAAAGTAGAAAAGAAAGAGCTACCCCAACATTTGAGGTGAGACTAATCCCATAGACACATGAAATCACCCGTAAGCCTCAACTATCAAGTAACCCCAGGGAGACTCAACCTATAGGTTGCTTTTACTCTGAAATTTATTTGGTTGAGTTTTATATGATGAGTAGATTAAAAGTTAAATGACTTTGGAACTTAATTCATGTGAGGTGTGATGGGATTCGTGACTATGATAATGATTTGTATGATGGGAAAGAATTGTAATCCAGACGCAAAATCTTATCAAAACCTTATGTGCAGTGAACAGTGAAAAACTTCAGGTTTTATACAGTACAAATTGATTTAGGACTAAATTGACTATAGGTCTGAAAACCCAAAGGCATGTATTTAATAAGTGTGTCTAGACACACCTATTTAGATACTTAAAAATATGTGTAGATACATGGATTTATGTCCTTTCGAGTATCAATACTGGCAAAATACAATACTGTTCATCCAAAGCACCAAAATATATTGGCGATTGAGCTTTCAAGAAAATATATTTAATACAAGCTGTAAGCCTCCACTTCATTCAAATTCTGTGTTTTTAGATCCATCCATCAACAACATCAAATCCAAGCAAAAGAAAGGTGCTCATTTTGACAGACATTGAGAACTAAAAATAAAAAATAAAACAAACCTTGTTTGGATCAACAGCATCAAGATAGAGAAGCTGAGCAACAATCATGTTTGCCATGTCATCATCAACAGCTCCTCCACATCGTATTATCCTCTATAATTCAATTCATAACAAGTTATACAGACAATAACAATACATAATAGAAGCAGAAACAAATCATAACACATACAAGGCAACTGAAATCAAAACCCTAACCCCAGCCCTGATTCTTACATGCTGGAAGAGTTGGCTGATGACACTTTGGAAGCGCTCTTGGACCATTGGAGGTGGCCCTTGTGCCTGTTGTGCTTCAATTGGGAAGTATGGAGATGATGGCAATTGCAAATCATCCCTAAAAAGGAAACAAGCAAAAACAATCTCATCCATTACATAAAAAATTGGCAATTTTCTTTGTCTCTGCACCAATAGAAATGAGATAAATTAATCCGTCATTTACCTGATTGACCAGATTCCTCTCTGTTGACTTTGACTCGGCGTCCACAATCCATCAGAGGTGGAGTAGACTGCCTTTGGAGAAATATATTGGATTCTTCTCCCTTGGGGAACCCCAGATTTCCTGCAGAAAAAGAGACAAACACTAAAACCCTAAAACCCGAAGAGAGTGCTGGAGAAACATGAAAAGCTGGCTCCATTAGGATGCAGGGAAAGGAATGTACTTTCCTAGAAAATAATCATCTTTGACTATAGTGAAACGGGGTAAATCAGTTTTGGTTAAAGAATAGTTCTTTTCCAGAAAGGTACCTTCCTTCAGTGCCACTACACAGAAGTCATGGGTGATCATTGGTCCGATGCTTCGGGTGAAAACAATTCCCAGGGTGTGACGGGCGGTGTGTACAGGGCCCGGGTACCGCGATTAGTAGCGATTCCAACTTCATGTTCCCGAGTTGCAGACATCCACCCAAATAAAGCCCAAATGAGAAACGGAAAGTACTTTCTAGGAAAATAACCAAATTTGAACCAAACGGAAGTAGGAAAGTCCTCTCTTTTCCCAGCATCAAACAGAGCAATTGGAGAAATAAATAGAGGGATAAAAGCGTGAACATACCTGGAAAGTGGAAGAGAGAGGTTATTGGGCAGGGAGAGAGAGGAAGGGTTTGAATTGGGGTTGGACGAAGCAGCAAGGAGGAGAGTAGTAAACTTTGACGAAGCGACACAAGAATGCGCCATTTGAGATATAAGCCCTTCTGATTTTCCTTCTCCTTCTCCTTCTACCTTTTCTCCCTTCGATTGCCGAGGTTGGATCTTTATTTGCCTTCCTTCTCTCCGGTAAGCAGGTTTTGGGCGTCTCCCTTATCCTCCACTGAACAGTACAAAGGGACGAGTGAGGGAGAGACCGATAGGAGTTAGGGCGACTCTCCCTAACCGGCGTACTTTCTTTTCTTATTTCTTTTCTATAATCGTAAAAAACTATTTTTTTATTTTAATATAAGATTAATACAGCCGATCTTTATTTTTTATAAAAAAAATTATATGTATATTTTTATACCATTTTTCATTGAAACTAGTGACTTATCAAATATCAAATTTAAGCAAAGTTAAAATCAAATCTACCTTACAACATTTTAGCTCTAAATTCCACTCTAATTTGGACCATCTTAATTTTAAATAGGAATTATCTACGCTGTGATTCATATGATAAAAGATGATTTTTTTAATACCGTTAGTTAAGAATAGAAAAAAATACATGAAGCATCAGATACTGTAGAATTATTAGAACCACTCACTGTTCAATAGATTATATTGGAAATATGTAATTAGAAAATTTATAGTGTTTATCACACTTATTTAATTTGATTGATTCAACTATACATCTAATAATTTTTTAAAATTTAAAATCATATAAATGTATTTTTGTATTTAAAAATTAAAAAAGAAAATTAGATATTTTAAGAAAAATTCTATATATCACAAATGACACTATTCAAAGTCATTTTTAACATTTAGATGAAAACATTGAATCATCTTAAAAATTGATATTGTTAAGTTCAATTGAAATATTTCAATGTTTTTTCTATATTTTTTAAAAACATTTTAAATTCTCAATTTCGTAAATTAAAAACAACATTTGAATATGTAAATGACCGTTGCGTGATGATAAAATTACCTATCTATGAAACCCAGATTTTTTTTGGTTTTTTATAATTTTTCAGAATTAAAAAAATGGAAGAAGAGAGAAAAGCATTGGCCGAACTGATACAAGTGTATGGACCACCCATATCGGCCTGCAGTTATTTTTATCCCAGGTGTGGCCCACTTGTAAAACAAAT
Source organism: Chimonanthus salicifolius (assembly GCA_013350335.1). NCBI lineage: Eukaryota > Viridiplantae > Streptophyta > Magnoliopsida > Laurales > Calycanthaceae > Chimonanthus > Chimonanthus salicifolius. The sequence goes on along the minus strand of CM023535.1, from coordinate 7,348,251 downwards.
GATCAGTCTCTTTGCTACATGTAATTTATATTTGTCAAAACCCCCAACTCAAACCCAACCTGTGTATTGATACGTCAAATTTCATGTTTCAAACCCACTTCGATGAAATTTAGAGTGCCATTCAGGTTGAATTAGGACAGGAAATTCTAAAAGTAGTTAGTTAGCCCATTGTTATAACTTTAAAGTTTGTGCACGCAAGTCCTTTGATCATCAAATAGGTACTTAGACCATAGAAAAAAAAAGGTGTCAAATCCAAATGCAAATGCCAACTCCAAATTGACGTGATAATAAAGACGAAGATTCAATCGAATTACGATCATCTTGAGCCAACTAATGGTGTGTCCTTTGTCCACTTGCATATAAACTAACTTTAAAGTAAAACGTTCGCCTATGATAGAGTATCCAATGAATTTAATATGGAACCTTAAGAAATAAATACATTCACAACAACTATGTTGAGATTATTCAAGAACGTACGAGGGTGCAACCACGTATGTTAGAACCGTATGATGTGATGAGACAACAAAATTCCCTATTGAAGTGGAACTTCATTAAAGATCCACTTTAAGCCCATACTTGTTTGTACTAATCATGGACGACTTATCGTCAGGAACCTAAGATGAAGTGTCATGCTGTATGTTTTTTTATGGATATAGTATTAATTAATGAGACGAAACAATAATTCAACGCTAGGCTAGATTTGTGAAGTAGAACGTTGGAGTCAAATGATTTGAAAATTAGTAAAACTAAAACAAACACATGGAATCTAACTTTAGTGGGTTGGACAACCATGAGGGTAACTAGGTAAAACTAGGAAGCGACTTAGTTATACATTGTAATAAGTTTAGATGCTTGGACTTTATGGTAGAATCTCACAGTAGTTTCGACTTAGACATAAAAAATATGATAGGAGTGGGGTGGCCAAAGTATAGTCAAGCTAGTGGAGTGGGCAAAATAGTTATTATACCTGTAATGCTTTATGGAGCAGAGTGTTGAACAATAAGTAAAAGACAAATAAAAAAGTCAAAACAACGGAGATGTGTATGCTACGTTGGATGAGTGGTCTAACTCTAAAGGATAGTGTTAGAAACAAATGTATTAGGTGTAGTTTAAAAATAGCTCCGATAGATAAAAAATTGAGAGAAGCTCATTTGCTAGACCAAGCATAGCCCCAGTACGTAGTAGAGAGGTTACAGATAAAAGGCACTAGAAGGAAAGACTGACCTTTGAAAACATGGAGGGAAGGGATAAAAAAGGACATGTTAGATTGTGGAGTGATTGATGAGATGGTTTATGATATGATTAATAGGAGAAGAAGAACTCACAAAGCCGACTCTAGATAGATGAGATTACTGGTTGATGATGATGACGAGGACGTATATTAAAAATTATATTGTATGGCTTGAGTTGGATCAAGCTGCCCATGTTATGAACATGAACCCCTCAGTTGAATTCAGGTTGCATCAAGTCCAAGTTGCGCCCCTCACCCTCATACTAGACACACGCACAAGCGCACACACACATGGAGAGAGAGAGAGGTGAATAACCACATTGAAAAATTCTAGTCTCCGGTCAGCAATAATACTAGAGGAAATATCAGTGGCACCCCCTCAATATAAAGAAACATAAACAGTAGAAGTTTAAGCCTAACCAGCGCCTATGATCATATACATATAATAGCTGTGGTGCATTTACTCAACAACCAGCTGCTTTCAAGAAATTGTCGAAGGGACTAGCAGGAGGCAGCCTCAGGGCCAGCCATGATTCTGATTGAAAAGAGTCTTCACACCCAGGTTCATCATGGTCTATCTGCACAGAACAGAATTGAGTTGGGGTCACTAAAGATGAGTAACCAGGCAAAGACAGAGTGGGGCAGGATAGGCATTCATGCTTCAACTTTGGGTCACCTTTTCAAATGATGAACTTCCATCTGAAGGTAAAGTCAGTAACAGCATGTCCGCATTGGGTTCATGATTCAACCAGCTTGATAGCTTCTTTCTTGTACTAGTACCAAGGGCCTCACATTGCCTAGCCAATGTGCTGTATGAGAGTGGAGAGGTTATATTGGATGCAGCAGCAACCTGACCAGCCACCTCAAGTGCCTGGTAACAAGCAAAAACTCATTAGGAATTGTATCTGTAGGTCAGTCTCAAAACTACATATTTTTGTGCACGTGGACATCTTAATATTCAATGATATGGACAGATGTATCTATGTTGATGTGTAGAGATAGAGAGAGAGAGGTCACATTTTCATGGTTTATTTGTCCATGTTGACATTCAAATATTCAATCAATTTTCATGGTTCATTGTGCATGTTGAAGTTCATCTATTCGATCAATATGGGCATAGATAATACATATTGATGCATGGAGAGAGAGAGAGAGAGAGAGAGAGAGAGAGAGTACTGATTCAAGTAACTGCCCGACACTGATAATGTGGGACAAGGATGGGGAGGCTGGAACATTTGGGCTGCCGTGAGCAAGGTCAACAGCTGATGACTCAATAACCCTGTCATCCTCAATTGATGAGCATGTGGGAGAATCCTGCAAATCAAAATAAGTCAAATCCTAGTGTCTCAGATTTCATGCATGAAGTGTTCACTAGTATGAATCAAATCAAGAAGGAATAGAAGCTTTCTCAAATCTTAACAAGAAAACTAAATACATTGAAAAATCATCACATCTTTTAAGTATGCTACAGGCTTTCGCTTTACAACTTTAAAAAAAAAAAAAAATACCTATGTTTCATCACATCTTTTAAGTATGCTACAGGCTAACTTTCGCTTTACAACTTTTAAAAAAAAAAAACCTATGAAATATAGGTGAGCTGGTGGTTAGTTACAGTGAATCTTCTCAAATTTATGGTGGAACAGCAGGGTGTGTGGTTACACACCTGGTACATGTCATATTTCTTTTTGACATTTGAAGAACATATGAGGAAAAATAATGAAAATAATTCCTTAAAAAAATTCGTCACAAACTATTTTGCTTGATCTGAATGTGGATGAGTTCAAAATCTAATATACTTGCCCAGTTTCAATTGTCCTCCTTCAAACATTCAGATCTATTAAAAAAAATCCCGAGAAAATATTGTTTCACTTGTTCTGCATATGGATAAGTTGACAGTTCAATCGAATTGCCAAGTTTCTGAACCATTATGGCAAAACAAGGCACTTTCCTCAGAAAAAGAAACAGATTCTTTAGAAAGCCCACGCACCTGAATGTCATCCAACCCCAGCATTGCTTGAGGACCAAACAGGAAAGCATCATCAGGTGTGAATGTTCCTAAGAGTTGCTTTGCTAATTCATCGGTGTCTAGCTGAAGAAACATAGAGAGGAGCTATTAGGTTTGCAGTAAATAGGAGGGTTGACTTGGCGGTCAAGAAGCCGCTTGAGATGCAGGAGGTCTTGGGTTTAAATCACTCTCAACACAAAAGGGCTATTCTCCGTAGTGTTATCCGGTGTGTGTAAATAGGGAAGTTTTCACATGCCCCAAGGATTAGTCATGTGCTCTAAGAGGCCTGGACACCTTGGTCTTCAAAAAAAAAAAATCTATCATGTAAAAATGTTGAGAATCATAATTGTGAGTCTCTCATGCAATTACAAACCTCAGTCACACTTGAAAGACATCGAACAATGATGCCTTCTAAAGTCTTGTCATTTTCATCCGTTGTCTTTCTTAACTTGGAGATTGTCAAAATAGCTTCCTGTTGATCAGCAATGGGGCTAATCTCTCTTGCATCTGCATGAGGCTTTACATATAATTGCGAGTCATCACCAACTCTTAGACATGGATCAACCTGATAAACAGAAGGCAAAGGCAATACTTCTTATTTTTCCAGAGATACACAACTTATCTAAAATGATTCTAGCTAGACCTGAGTTAATTTGAGAAAATTGACATGTGCTCAGAAACCACCAAGATAAATAAAGTGGCATTCCCTTGAGGTCCGCATATCTCATCAAAGAATGAGAAGTTCCAAGTTCTACTGGATTTGTCCAGTAACTGGAATCAGGTGGACCCTACAAAAGGCATGTTCTTTTAAAAAACCTTGGTGAACAGAAACAGAGCAAACATATGTGCTCTAATAATTTTTGGCCACCTTTTTCAGTTTTCATAGGTTAGAGTGATCATATGGGACAATTTTTTGGCCACCCCTCATACACATGAACCTCTGATCCCGACCTATTTCAGTGATTTACATGCATTGAGTGGAATCCACAGAAAGAAGCATACTTTTAGAAAGTATGCCCAGGAGGGTGAAATATTCCCTAATGCATTTTTGCATGTGGTGGCATGAAAATTGAACAGAGCCTTGATGTCAACACAAGTGCAGATGTTCCCCTGTTATCTTTAAAGAGGAGGTTATAGCTTTCTTGGGAACCAATTTTGGTCTTCCCAGTACATGGTTCTTGAGGTGTGTTTAGGAGAACATGTTGACTCATGTATCTTCTGAGCTTTCATGTGGTGTCAGAACACAGTGTACAAGTGGACATGTATATAAAATGATGCACAAATATATATATATATATATATATATATATATATATGTAACCATGACAAGAATGAATTTTGTGTCCAAGAGAAAAAGAAAATCGAGAATAAATCTCAGTTTCAGGAGACCCACATAACCAGAAGTCTGCATCTTAATAAAGTCATGCAACTCAGGAATATGATAACTTTTAGCTGCAAACATTAACATGGCCACTGACATTGTAAAAAGAGATCTTTGGCATGAAGGAGGTAACTTTCCTGCCAGAACAATAAGATAACATATACACCACATCAGTTGAATATCTACCACAAAATAAGTATAAACAAAACTGTGACTGCAACAACAGTATTTCAACTAGCTGAAGCTTGTAGCACGTATACAAAGTCATTAAGCTTTTCAGTTCTCTTACCATTAGAAGACAAGGATGCCTTTCTAAGAGACAAAGGAAGTTGAAAGAAACGAGTAACCATGCTGTGCTTTGGATTCTGAAAAAATGGCAAATTCACCATGGTAACAAAGTATACATGGCATAACAAGAATTCCGGATGTCTATATTTCTCAGATATTAAATGCAATAAATTGATAGAAAAAAACAACTCGTGCTGCAGCACAGATCATTACACTAATGAACAAACCAATCCAAGATTTCAATTTAGCAGTTATTCAGAGAGACCCAATTTAAAATGGCAAGACACTGTGCCATGTCTGGAAGAAGCATCTCCAATTAATTATTTACCCTCTCAAGGCTCCTTTCCCCTTAACACTTGGCTGATAATGTATGATCCTTCAAGTAAGAGTGTAAGATCAATTCTGTCAGGCATCCTCACTCTTGCCAATGTTCCCAAATCTACTAACGGTAGAGCTGATTTACCAGCCAAAGAGGAAATGAGGCAGAATAGATTAGACTTTCGACACATGTTTGAGCCTAAGATTTTCACTAGGCATTGCTGTCTTAGTGTTTTCTGATCTGTTGTTCTGCTTCGTTGTTAAGTGCATGTGTCATGTTGCTAATATTTCCTGCATAGCTTTCTGCTAACAAAGTTAGCGGCATCCTTGTGGCTATGTCATAGGTTCACAATATAAATTAAAAGAGGCTAAAAACATGGAATTAGAAGTTCATCCTTTTGAGCACTTAATTTTTCATTAATATTTGTCACCATTCCCAAAAACAAAACTTCATATTATATTTATTATTTAGCATTCAGAAAGTATCTATACACACTCCGAAAATCCAGAAGCCTGATTCTTCCTGGCCATGCAATCATGGTACATAATTATCTTTTCAAGTTTTAAATACAAATATTTAAAGTCTTGATGTTCTATATCCAAAGAAACAAGTTGTGAAAGGAAAATAGGAAAAAATATTAGTAACCATCCAAGAGATTTTGTAATTACAAATAAATAGCAGTCAAGTTTGTAGATATACAGTGAGTAGGTTAATGTGAGTAGTTACACGGGCAACTCATAGTGCTGACATCTGAAACAGATTCAATTTGATCAAGTCTAAATCAGTATATATTATTATATTGGAGCTGCCAATTGGGGAAAGATGATGTATGGAACCCCTGATCTTGTCTAACGAGAGCATATGATGAAAAGAGCTACTAACTATCTTTATTGTTTTTCTACTGCATCACATTCCAATCTTGACTGCCTAAAATATAGGAGATCCTTCAAATACTCTGATCATAAAACAGCAATAGCTAAGATTATGCAACCTTACCTTCAGTTGTGAAGAAACAAGTGTCAAGCAGAAGGAATGAGCTATCGCTTCCAAGTTTGAAGGTAAATTGTCTGAAAGATTAGCTTGTACCCAGAAAGCAGAAAGTAATTGGGCAGTTTGATCTTCACTTAGTTTCATAATATTTAGTTCCTGTGACAATCCATGAAACTAATCTCTTGCATCAGACATGCAGCAAAGATTAAGTGAATGGAAGTATTAAGGAAAAAAAACTGAAAATTGTTTAACAGAAAAAGGATAAAAAGGATTTTAACTAGAAAGCTCTTAATGGGGCATTACTCTAAATTGCAATTAACTTGAATACTTAGGTAGAAAGGACGTTCATCTTCTCCAGTGGCTGTTAGGGAAATACGGAACTCCATAAGATATAATTTTTCACCTCCATCAGAAACCAGTGCCAGAACCAGCATTAACACTGCATTATGGTGGCATGTAAAAAGCTGTTTCTCACCTAGTAAGTTTTCAACTGTATGCTACCCTTTGGATCTAAACACACAGCAAAACAGCTAATCAACCAGTCTGGCAAAATATTTGAGGGTAAATCTAGAGACACCATGGCTATGTGTGGTTAAAAAATGGCAGGAATAGAATGGACTGAAATGGATGAATTATTATAAAAAAAAAAGGAAACAGAGAAAATAAATGGATGAACCTCTTGGGTCAGGTCCAAGTTCATCCTTCCCATTTCATTTTGTTCCTTCTATTCTTAAAAGAAAACGAGCTATCAAACTTCCACAACCAGCTATGATATTTTCAAATTTCTTTTCTTTTTATAGCTGCTTGATAAAGATGTCAAAGAAATACTCACTGTGACTACCGAGCTGGAGGAACCAGCAGTCCTTCCAATAATAGAGCAACTCATTCTGTTAAAGTTCTGGGAACTTTTGTCTACACAGCGATGTTTCCAATCTTCATCAACTATCTCTCTATGCTTAAACTCATCAAGAGCATCATTCACGTGATTGTCTAATTTTAAACATTCCTTTTCTCTACGGAGCTTCTCAAATAAAGCAGTGGCTGAGGCAAATGCAGATGCAGATTTGGATTTGCATCTAGACTCAAAATTTTCTATTTGGGGAGTACAGTGATATCTTGGTTGGCTAGAGGTCGGAACCAGGAGAATAGAAAATATCCTGTGGGCTCCTGTACGTGTTTCAACATCTGGATGCATCATTGCCTTCAAAAGTTGAAGTAGGAGTGCCTCCGGAAAGATCTGTCAAGCAAGAAAATTTGTTTAGAGAAAGATTTATGAAAAACGAAAAAAATTAAATTAAATGAATTACCCTCTGCCTATTTGGATGCTTTTCCAGTTATAAGTGCCTATTGTGGTTGAAAGATTAGAAAATTCAGTGTCCTTGGTCTAACCATGAACATGTGGAAAGAAAGAAACCCAGTCCTACCATTCAGCAGTTACCTAAGTCAGCCTTCTTGACTCTTTAACAGTAAAAGCTGCTGCACACCTACACACATACAGTGTGTTGTACGTGACTGTGCTGTGTGCGACTAACAGTTGTTGAACCCAAACTGCTCATGATCCCCATTACAAGTGAATTGCCATTAACCCAATTTCATTAAAGTACAAACAAGCATTTGTTTGATCATATGATCAACCACATGCAAAACTATAGTTATTAATTTCATTCTGTTTTGGTTGAAATGAACCGAAACATTTTGTTTCAGCACAAATCCAAAGCAAAACACTCGAAATTTTTTGGTCCATTTCAGCCATTTAGTCTGTTTCAACCTGTTTCTACCAAAATGGACGATACACTGAAAATGGGCCAAAGTGTGTTTCGGCGAGAAAAAATGTGTGGCATTTCGCCCAAACAAATGTTGTTTTTTTTCTTCTTCTTCTTAATGTAACCACTTTTCTCTTCTCAATTCCTTAGTACTTAATTTTTCTAATTATATATATAAAAAAATCTAATTATGTAACTTCAATAAAATTTACTATTTGTCTATTCTTTATTGGTTAGTTTTTTTTTTTTTTTTTCTTATATAAATTTTAAATTCCAACTTTATTGTACATTTCATTCAAAGGAAAACAGAAATGGCCTCTAAAATGAAATTGACAACTAGGAGTGAAACAAGTGATCAATCACAACCAAGCTCCATTGAGGAAAATTTGGGCTAAAATGGCAATTGGCCAGGGATTAGGTTTTATAAGAGGTTTGGATTTTCAAGCCAAAGCTTATCCAAGCTCTACAAAACCATCAACTTTTAAACCCTATATATGACCACAAAAGGAATAGATCTGAAATTGTCCACCCAAATCCACCTAATGACCTTCTAGAGGTCAGCCTGGTCTCTATTTGAAAAGAAAAGAAGACTCTCTATATATAATTCACTTGCATCCATATATACATAAATAAATAGATGTACATCATATATAATACTAACATACATACATAGACATAAATACATGCATACTACATAGTACATATGGATATATGTCTGCATGCTCATATATGTAAATACATAAATGGACAATAAGATAGAAAGGGGAAGGTCTATAAATGAGAATTAATGCCCTCATCATTGATACACCATGACAAACAATGAGGCCCACCCATTGACAGGCTAATGAGAAGGATGGATGTGGAATTATGTGGGGAACGAGAATGTTCCAATTATCTTTAAAAAAAACTGTTCCAATTGAGCCTCATCAAATCACCGAACCCTTGATTTTGAATTCCTAATCAATTCATAAATATTTTCTTTTAAAGATTTAATCCAACAGTTTGGACAAGTCAAATGAATACTCTTTTCAGAGTCTGTGAGTTTGAGATATTCTAATGAGGCAAAACTTTTAGGAATTAGGAGAGCTTTGACCTTGTGAACCTCTTCTGGTCAGGGGAAAGTAATCATTGAAGGGGATTTGGCAGATGTGACTAAGTAGGCCAAGGGGCTGAAGTAACCTCCTAGGAAATTAATTTCAATCGTCTAATTTCAATCGTCAGGGAGATTAAGGCATTATGTTTTGATCTTGAGGTCTCTTTTGAGCTCATCAGTAGATCAACCAATGGAGTAGTGGGCTTCTTTGCAAAGAATGGAGTAGACTGACGATCAAGGGCATGTTTTTCCTTTGATTTCGTGAAATTGGATGTCCTATAGGGTTTTCTAATGTGGAGATGATTGTATTTATTACTTACTTTGGGAATAGTATTTTTTTGTGTATTTTTTCTTTTTTCTGTTCGGGTTTAAGTCTCCTAGACCCATTTGATGTATGTGTATTGTTTTTCCTCTTGTTACTGCTAAAAAAAAAAAGACTAGGTCAGATTTGGCTTCTCAGTAGAAAAGATAGCATGAAAGGGCTACATATTATGTGGGCCCGCACATGGACCATATGCTCAAGATGAACATATTTGAGTTTATTTTTCTGAAACAGTGACTGAGATTGCTATTGAGAAAAAAGTTGTATGAAGCGTACAAAAGAAAACAAATAGCAAAAGGAGAAAGAATAAAATCGGTATAAAAGAGCTATACTACGAAAGAAGATAAAGAAAGAGAAAAAGATACAACAAATGTACAATATCTAGAACTCCAACAAAACGACCTTGGCTTTCCACTCCCACTTTAGCCAAGAAATCTGCCACCCCCAGTTGTTGTACGCCTTGGGTGCAAGAATGCCACCTCCATCCTCAAGCCTATCATGTGTGCGTGTGTCTACATGCACATGCATGAGAGAGGGGGGGAAGAGAGAGAGCTCCCAAATAGAGAATTACTATTTTGACCCCTCTTACGGTCAATCCAAACTGTTCACATTCACCCATCCCCGTGAATTTGGAAGTATCCTAAATTGACACCTGGTTGAATTTTCAAGACAAAAAACTAGACTAATCCAAATTCCATAACACATTTAAATTTTGAACTGCTTTATGTAGTAACGAAAGAAAAGAGAAAATTGGGCTAAACACGCCAAAAAAAGAAGAGAAATGTGACATCAGTCCAGAAAATACTGAATGGCAATTGAACACATTTCACCTGATGAGAATATGAGTGCACAGATACTACAGAAATTATATGAGATAGAATCAGCATAGATCCAATAATAGCCCTTGCAACAACTGCAACATGCGGTAGCTTCTCCAGTGTTATTGCAATCATGTCAAGTAGAGGCCCTATGTCATCAATCTATAGGATGAAAACCCAATTAGTTGCAACAAGAGAAAAGCAAATATATATAATTATAGCATGAAGTCTAAATACCAGGCATAAAAATTGATTAAATACAGACAACAGTAAGGTAAGTAATGATATAGGTAAACGAATTCGGATTAAAGAGCTCACTTCTCATTAAGGTAAAACTCCACCCTCTTCCCCCCACACACCCTTTTAATGTATCTTCAGGGTAAAACTTTTGCTTATGAATTGGCACAGATTATCTCTCTCTTATCATACTGACAGTAACCTCTTTTATTTATTTGAACACAAGTACATGCTAAGATGAAACAGTTCAAACTTTGTCCCCTAAATTGATATGAGATTATAATCATGCAACGGGACTATTATAGGCCACCAATGATCCACAGACAGCAATTCCCATCCCCTTCCTCACCACCAATTAAGCCAATTGGTGGCATTCCAAGTTGTCCCAGAGCACGGTGTGCACTAAAATACAATGCCACTTTAGATTGGGGTACCAATGCGACGAACTCCGTGGATTGCAGCCTAAATGTAAATAAACAACTATTGTGATTCACATGATTGGACAGTTTCAAAACCCAAGATACCAGAAGCATTGTTGGAAAAATAGTGGGTATGATTTCAAGAAAATATAACAAATAAATATTCATTCACATCAAAGAACTAGACCTTACCCCTCTAACAATCTCTAACAGGCAATCCTCAATACAATTTTGAAGTGAAACATTCCAGTTCGACTCTTGCTGTCCAATTGACTCAGCTGTGGCTTGGAGACTTCTCCTCAAATGCCTACACAAGTCACTGACAACTCCAATTTCAGGGACAACAGCTTGTGATCTAAGTTGTTGAGCCAATGCAGTAGCAATCTGAATGATATCAGGTTTAATTTGAGGATCACGTGCAATATTTTTGTGCTCCAGATGTCGGATGATAGCAGCTAATATCAATTGCTCATTCCCTGAAAAGTGATCCATGGGTTGGGGAAAAAGAAGAAAGAAGATCAAGTCATCTCTTTCGTTCAGGCCTTCCTTGGCTCTTAGTAATCAAAATAAATAAACTGTAGCTGTTTGAGAGCTCCTCAAGCATATGAGGAAGGCATGCACATTGCAACTAATGAAAGTTTTGAACACCTAAATACAACAGCAGTACAAAATAATTAATATGCAACAAGAGCAACAAATGTCTAGATTGAAATTCGCAGTGCTTTGCTTTATAAAAGACTTCAAATGAATCTTTTAAACCTGGATGCGGCAAGATTTATTTTTTTTATAAAAGGCTTCTAATGGATCATTAAAGCCTGGATATGGCCAGATTTAAATTATTTACTTCTATTTTAAGGAAAAAAAAAAAAAAGATTGAAGACCAAAAGACAAGTGATCCATTAGGGCAGTGGATATCGTGAACACAAAAAAAAAAAAGTGGGACAACCTTTTCCATAGCATGTGTATTGACCAACAACCTATGTAGTTGCAACTAGATGATCAATGAATCCCACACTGCCGGATGGAAGGGGGCACAACATAATAACCTTTTCTAAGTGGCCACATTACAATCCCACCTACATTGCAAGAACACTTCAATGTAAGCAACGTGTCCATGTCAGACACTTTACCGCTCAAAAAATAAAAAGTTGTAAGCCTTCTACTTAAAGAAATTTATATAAGGCTTTTTTTCTTTTAGTTTTATTAATAAATAATATTTTTTATCTTACATCTCAAAATGTCAAGACACAATGTGCATAGAAGAGAATAAAAAAATCTGATAGTGAAATATCATTTTTATTGTATATTTATTATGAAAAATACATGAAAATAATTATGAACCAAATATAGAAATCTCAGGAGAGGACGCAATTCTTCTAACTGGTATCCTAAACAAAGCATGCGCCTCAAATGCAAAACAAATGTCATCAATGAGTAGGTTCATTCTTTTTACCAGTCTATCAATAAGCTCTGATCTGTTTTTGGACTTTTCATTGGATTGAGCAAATTTTCAATTGTTCTCCATTGTGTTTTCTTTTGTTGGGGATATTGTTCCCATCTTAAAGACTTCATCCAGCTCTCTCTGTATTATTTGTTGTCTCAAACAAATCATGTTACCTTTTCAAATAGAAAGAGAAAAAATTTGAACATTCTTCTTCAACTAAGTCTACAGAACATGCAGTATTTTACTAGATAAAATGTATTTTACCTTCTAAATTAAAATATTTGATTAGACATAACAAACCTACAACACAAAATTATAAAGCTTTAGAATATAAGAAAATAATAAAAAGGATGGATCTAGATACCTGAACTCTCTGCTAAGTAAGACATGTCAGACAACAAAAGCATTGCCAACCCTTGGCGAGGAGCCCAATTTCTTCTAGTGTCAAAGTACATAAAAATGGGATCCAGTACCCGCCGCAAGGTTGTACTTTCTTTAGCCAGTTCAACCATTTTCTGGATGCAAATCTTTGCCCACACTTTGGGTGTTTCAATCTCTTCTCTGCACCATGAGTAAACCAATTAATGGCGTAAAACCATAATTTTAGAATCACATTTCAATATCTTCCCAGTTTATGTTTGACTGTGTTGAGTGGGGGAAAGAGACGGGTTCTGTCTTTTCTTTATTTGTTACTCAACTTTCACATGTTGATACAAATTAATACCTTATAAAATTTGAAAAGTTGGCTATGTAGAACTTGACCCGAGGAGTTTATAGAAACTTCAGGAATTCATCAAATAAAACATGTACATAAATCACAATCTTCATTTTCAATGCAAGAGGGAGCCAATTTAAAAAGGAAAAAAGGTGGAAAAAGCCTCAAACAGGTTAGAGATCACCCCTTACACAATTGCTTTATATCAGTATCTGATAGCCATTTTTTTTAAACTTCGAACACGTTAGAGTTTACCCCTAATACAATCGCTTTTTATCGCAATCTGAAGGAAGCAAAAGTATGTTCGTCTTTTGGCCGACGAAATGGTTTTAGTGGGTCAATCGACAACCATGTGCCTAATCTTGTTTTCTTCCTTGGACTTGCTTTTCAACATCAAATGGCATCAGAACTCTTAAATTAATGTCAATTGATCCCTCCCTCTCCTTTATTGAGAGAGGGGGAGAGAGAGAACCCATTTCATATGCCATGAATTGTGCCCAAGATTGCAAAATTCTGACAACAATTGGGGAAGTTATGATAGATTTATGACCAAGCATCATAAAACCACAGAAATCACATTTTTGGTTCATTCAAGTAAGATCAACTTAGGCAATTTTTTTTCCTATGTGGTATGATGCTACATGATTTAGAGCATGCAAGGGTCATCGTTGGCTAAATCTACTTGTTTTCATTTTTTGGATGCCTAAAATTCAGATCTATGGCCTTTGGGTGTATTCCATATTTTATTATAAAACTTTTAAAGCATATTTCTAGGAAATTCCCCTCTTGTTTCATTGACTATTTTGGAGAATATTCATTAGGGGTGATACTTTTTTTGTTCATGACCTACAACCTTGGAGCCCTAGAGTTCCTATTTCCTTTATAGGCTTTTAGATATTTTGGTTGACTTCCTTAGTATCTTAGCTAACCAAATTATTTACATATAAAAATTTCTATACCCACTTCAATATAGAAAATACAGTATGGTGGTCTGTCACGCTAGCATGAAAGGCAGGAAGATTAAAAGGGAAAACAGAGTATTCGAGTGCCATGCTCTACTTTTTATAAGAATAAACAAAAGTAAGCATGACAGCATTGTACAACAGAATGTCCATATCCATTATTTACTAAAACCACCATGGATAAGACAGAAGTGGAAATTAAAATGTTGGTACTATGGGCGCCATCTAAGCCATTATCCCATTGCTCAGGGTTTGGCAAATGCAGCAACATGGGGATGTCAAAAGTCACAAACTAACTGCTCAAGTACAGTGTATAAAAGATAATATCCCAATAGTTTTGAGTTGAAGACCAATAAAGACAGAAGTAACTTCTCTTTTTCAGAAAATAGTGATTCTTAATTTCCTTGCCTTGTCAGCATAGAGATGTCTTTCATTTCTGGCCGTGGCTTGACAGCCATATAGGTTGGATTGTTATTACCAACAGCAGCAGCACCTCTAGTTTCACATCTGACAATTTCATCGACCCAATTATGATGTGACTCCCTTCTCTCATCATCAATTTCAAGATGTGCATCTGCCTCATAGTTATCCAAGGTGACTTGTACAATCTGCAGTATAGAATAATCCTTTTTTATTCATGATAGTCTCAATGCATAAGAACCATAGGGAGGGATAAGAAATAAAAAACATGATCTAAAAACATCAACAAAAAAAATGAACATCTTAAAGAGGAGGTGGCGAGGCAGTCAATGGGGCTAAATGGCGAGAATGCTAGGTGAGCCTTTGTAAGGATTTCACAGGGTACTCTATTTGTGATTTTTACTCATCTTTAGATCGGTGCCTAAGAGATCATCATGGGGAAGAAAGGTCCAAGGAGAAATGGTTGTCATAGGGTGTGTAACATAATGAAAGGGGGATGTGTCACTTTTTTCCCTTGGAGTTGGTGGACCATATGGAATCAAATGAGGAGGAACTAGGTATTAGGAGGGCGGTTGAGCTATGGTTAGACATGGTAATGGCAGTTTAGTGATTGAGGGAGATTCAGCTAGTGTTATATCTCGGGATAGTGGTAGGATTTGACCTCCTCAAAAGTTGATTCTCATTGTTAGGGATGTTAAAAAGATTTGCGGGGGCAAGGTGATGATCATCTTCAGGCATGTTAGGCAGACGGTGAACGACATTGCAGACTTCTTAGCCAAAGCTAAAGTTGGGAGGCAGGAGGCCCTCCTAGACCTCATGGTACAGTTTTGACTTTTTTTTACTTTCCTTCTAGCTTAGTTTGAGGAAGTTTCCTTTTTCAAGAGAGTTCTCTTGTACTGTGGTTTTGGAGTGTAGTATCAGGCTAGTTTTATTTTCTTTTTCTTTCTTTTGTCTTATGTTTTGCACTTTACCTTTAAAACTTACACATATTGCCACAATTATAAGGCAGACTTCAGCAAATTCTAAACAGGCTCAATAAAACTTACAGATATTGCAATAACCTCTTAATATTTCTTAGCATATGCATTACGCCATTTCTGTTATCTTCATATTTGTGAACAATTACAAGGCAGACTTGTGCAAATTCTAAACAAGCTCCATAAAACTTACAGATATTGTCACAACTTATTAATATTTAGAAACTCACCTCATCGAAATCAGTAAAAATGTGTGAAAATGTAGCCATGAACCACACCTGCAGCAGGAAAAAATATTGAATATGTACACCGCAAATAAGGCTAGGCAACTAATTAAGTAGCTATGTGGTTATAGTTCTAGAACCAACTCCCAAGGCATCTTGCCTCAGAAAGAAATCATAAAGAAAAATGGGAAAAAAATTCACCATTGCAGAAAGGCATTGCAAACTTGAAGCCCGTAAGCAGTGCTTATCTTCCCCCCTCTCACGGGCTAGAGCACACACTTGGAGCACCAAGCTCTCAACATTATATGTATATGTGCCATCAGCCTGTGCAAGCATGAGGTCAGAATTTGAAGGGAAAAAAAATACATACATATATATAATCTTCATGATCTTTAAAAAAAGTGACAACTGGAAACTATCGAGAAATTTCAAATGTAAGTGACAACACAACTCCAAAAGAAAAGGTGAAAGGAGCAATATGTAAAGTGTATGTCCATTAACCAATCATCAAAAGTGGGTAGCAGCAACAGATGGTATCAATTACAGTAGACAAAAGCACCTTTCAAGGCTCCATTCCCACTTTGCCTTGCCTAACTCTAACTGTCAAAGGATGTACCTTAATTAGGATCGGTTCTTTTAATTTTTCTATAATAAGCAGAATTTTCAACTATTCATTTATTAATGGTCAATAATTACAAAATCTAATTAATATGCATTACTAGCTAGTAATACTTGATTAGAAAATATAATTGATAAGAGTACACATACATAAATACATTTCAAAGCCCCATTGACGGAGAAGATCTGTCATGTCTACAACTACGGATCTAGAGGAGGAAGTGGTTGAGAAAGCTATTATAGAAACAACCGTGAGCACTCTAGTTCTAGATTTGGAAATGATTGTGTAACAAGAGAGACTGGTGGAAACCCTAAATCCATCAGTACAATACATTGACGATGTTGAGCATGTAACCCTATGTAGATCCCATTTGGGAAGAATTTGTGCAAAATTCATATACCCAATTTCCTTTGACTAATTTTGTGGAGGCAGGACCCAACATGCATCAACAAGGAGGGTTGTGCTAGATTTAGGGGTGGTGACCATATTCTTAAACCATCTCTACTATATCAACCAAAGCGGCGATGCAAGCGGCGGTGGTTGAGAACATAGCTCTGATCCCTCGTGAAGACCAAGCAAACTCAAGGTCGAGTTTTTTCCAACTGGGGGGAATGATGTAGACATCATCACAAACATGTGACAGCAAATTGAAGATAAATTCCATGAAGAAAAAGAGCCTAAAAGTGAAGACAATGTTGCAATTGCACTCAAATCGCATTAGATTTTAGTGGTACAAAATGGGGTCAAAATGGCATCCTTTGGAGCCCAAATTGTCCAAATTAATGACTTATGGACTTGGGTATTGGTTAGGCCTTCAAATTCACTAAAAGAGACCCAATTCAGTCCAAGGAAGTAGTCCATTTGCTGGCCACAAGTAAGAATTGCGGGATTACAATTTCTCTCCTTATCTCTATCTCCATATAGAAGATTCGTATCCCTACTTTGGACGATCTAAGGAAACAAGAATTAACATCAAATAACTCTCGTTTAGCAGTATTTGGGCATGCATACCAACAAAGAATTATTATGAATTTTTCTTTTTCTTTTTATTTTATTTTATCTTTAGATAGGACATGTCACTTAGGAATTTGGCAGAAAATATGTCTAGCTTTACAAGCAAAGTTTGAGGTATCAATCGATATTGGATTTTCATAAAATTACATTCATTGGAAAACTTATTAAATTACTTTTCCAACAAACTCAAATTTGTGCAATTCCGATATACGTAGACGAAGTTATGACCATTTTTTGTAACCATGAGTTTGAGAATGGTGGGAAAGATATTAGATCCAACTTTTTTGTGGCCAGATCCATAATTTTCTCACCTTGGACCTCCATAAATGGAAGCCTTGGTCGATCATTCATGTACACAAGCAGTTGAATTGAATTCTAGTGAAAGCAATAGTGCTTTTCTCCTTGAGTGTTTAACCTTATTCCTTTTTTCCGGTGAGAAATTAGAGTTTTGGTTTATGTAGCTGAGATTCCATTAGCCCGTAATTGAGGTTGATTGTCAATTGGTGTTTCGGTTTCTATTATTGAAGTCCTTGATTCGAATTGTAGAACTTGGATTTAAAATTCATTTAAGTCGGGGGTTCCGACCATCAGTACATGTTGTCCATATATTTCAATGCATACAAAAAGTACATTATATTTTGTTGTCATGAGGGCACAAATAACAAATATATACATTCTAAAGTATCTAAATTTAGGCTTACAACTAAACATGCACCTTGTGCCATAGGCCCCACTTTACTTTGGCACCTTGTGCATTGACTACTATAGCATCAACAAATCCATGTACAAATTTGTAAAATGTGTCACAAGTGAACACTCATCTTAAGATCAAATAACACCAAAATAAGCATCCAAGCAATTATAGAAAGCAATATTGGACATTGGGTGGTAAAATGGTAATTGGAGATTAATGAAAGAATTAGAGTGAAGCACTCGCATGTTTCCCTCTGCACAAGAATCAAGTAATCAAAGACAGTTGCTTCACCTTAGCACCTTTGCCATCTCATTTTGCACCCAATTGGTACCAATCTACAAACAACAGGAAGGAACTGTTTCCCAATCATCTCCTTGCTCAACAAGGTGCATTTAATAGCAAGACAGATAAGTGTCAAAGAATGTGACATGAGTAAAAGCAGCTTGGGGAGTTGCGATAACCAAAGAAAGGACAGTAGGGATCACAACACCCAGTTGGCAAGGGCCAAAGTCCCTTTATCGTTGTTACGGGAGAAAAGGAGTGTGAAAATAGAGGCTTGAATTTCAATTTCAAATCTAATAGTTGTATCCCTCCTAAGTGTATTCTGGTGTTTCTCTCAGAGGACGAAATGGTGACATGACATCAAAGGACAAATTATCTAAAGATCCCAAGGGAAATGTTGGGCAGAAATTGTGTTAGGGCAAAAATTGTTGTGATGTAGAGAAAGTGCAATTCAAATATTGAAATAGGAAAAAAAAAAAAAATCACGAAACATGCCACACAAGGCGAGACAAATTTAGCGTGGTTCGGTGTTTGATGCCTACACCCACGGGCAAAAGAGATGATGGCTTCACTAATCAAAAGAGAGAAAAGATGAGAGAATTACAATGTGCTCAGCACAATCCTAAAGGCTCACCCTCTTAATCTCACAAACAAAAGAACCCTCAAAACTATAAAAGAGAATTCCCACAAATCTCTCTCAAAAAAGACTCAAAGGAAGAACCCTAAATTTTGTGTGTTACAACTTAGGCTCTAAGCCTCCGTATATAGATTTTGGATCTCCAAAATCAAGAGTTCAGTAAAATAATAAAATAATCAAAAGAGAAATAGAGAGAGAAGGAAATCGAGCCATGAGTCTGCTCTTATCCAAAAAGAGAGCCATCGTGTGAGAGAATCTCTCTATGGAGAGATTTACTAAAACTGTCTTCACTGCCAGCCCACTGCCAAAGGCGATGGTGAGCTGGCAGCAATACCTTCCATTAACAAAAATATCTCTAAAGCAGTTGAATCAATTGGGCACTACTACAATGCTGATTCAACAATTGCAAAAAAAGTTCAGGGAGAAGTCCAACAAGTGTCTAAGGCCCACAAAAGAGAGTTCTCTAGATTGTGAGGATTGATTAGCATCTGCAAACCTAAAAGGGAGTTACTGTCAAAAAGGGAAAGAAGAGTTAATGGGAGAGGAAGAGGATGATTGATGAGGAGTGAAGAGGAAGACGATGATTGATGAGGAGTGGTGACAACGCTAATCCATTTCTGATGGACAAGTAAGGTGGAAAAGGAAGATGATGCTAAAGGTGTGGCAAAATCTTTATGATAGGTTGATGTTTAATGTGGTCAAGTCAGATGGTGATAACTTCAGTATTTAGATTCAAAATTAACAGTGCCACATTTATTGTTTGCTGACGATACCATCCTCTGTTCTTCACATCTATTGAGAATTTTAAAAAGTTAGCAAACTCTTTGCAATCCTCGGACGGTGCAAATTATGCTCCTTATTAATATTAAATGCTAACAGAACAAGTCATTGGGATTAAGGTAGAATCTTCAGCTCATTCATTTGGATGAGAGTTGGTTCTTTACCTCTCCTTATCTCAGGCTTTGGTCCTCTATAAGCAAACAAATGGAGAAGCTCTGGAGCCGAATGTTGAAAGGTCTTAAAAAGTTCATAACCCAGAAGCAAGTTGGATGCTTTCATCAAACTAATTTCCCAGTCATTAAAGTTCAAAGCTGTACTAAAACTTCCCTTCACCAAGAAAGTCCATTTTATCAAAGGAATCATTTTCAGTTGCACAAAAAACTAACACATTTTTAATTGTGAAGAGAACCATCAATTTCATATTACAAGAGATTTCCAAGCTCTGGTGAAAAAGAATTGAAGTAACTAACAAAAAAATTGTTACAGCTACATTTCTCCCAACTGATAACTCTGTTTTAGCACCAGATTCTCTCTGAGCTTTCATGCTATCCCAAATGTATACCACAATATTTGCCAACCAACAAGGGTTTGTTAGGTTGGTGAGTGAATAGAACATACATGGCCAACCATACATGAGAATAGTTGAAAGCTAGTTATATTCACCCCATTGTGGCATACAACTTGGATCTCGGTGACTTTAGCTTAGAAGAGATGGACATCCTCAAGCCAGGACCCGTCATTGACATGATAAAGGATTCATTAATTATGAAATAAAGCCAAATTAAGTAAAATCAGTATGTGGTAAACACCATAAATTGGCTAAGCAGTGTTAGTACTCCATCATGATGCAAAACTGGAAAGAAGTTTTAGGCCTTACCTGACTATAGATGAATCTTGTCAAAGTCTGGCATCCAAGAATGCATATAGCATCTTGCTGTGTGTTGCCCAAAAGTGCAATGATCACGTTCAATAGGCTAACAGCAAAATATGCCCTGTTTGACATGAAATTCAAGAAAGATTAACATCAAAATGCTAAATTTGTCTGAGATGCATATATTAAAAAATAAAAAATTGTATTTCCAAATAACAATGTCATAACAAAAGCGTATCACATAAAATCCTAACCAATCAATAAAGATTCAAATGACATTACATACTAGAGGAGTCTCCCATCAACTGTTTACCCAACAGAAACTACTGTAATATCTGTCAGGCTACAAAATAAAAAGTCCTAAACATCTATCATCATAAATTGTTTCATAGGTGAACTAAGAAAATGCAACAACTAAACACAAAATAGAATGCTCTTTGTCCTAGTACAAATCATCATTGTCATCCAAGAATTAGTTCATTTATCTGAGCCAGCACCCTAGTAGTAGTTCTGATAACCCTAAAAGATTGATTTTCTTTTCTTTTTCTTTTTGGAAAGATAAATGGTTTTTTTTCTTAATAAAAGGAACATGAGAACAAAAATGAGCAAAACCAAGAATTTTTATACAAAACTGCCCATTGCTCTATCAATAGCTCTCGTCGAACAACAGCCCATAAATAATAGGCCATGCTTTAGAACCCTACGATTCAACAAAGACCTAAAATTACCAAAGACTTGACCACTTATGATGAAGACATCCAAGGCTGAATTGAAGATGATGAAGATCTCGATGAGGTGGTGGAAATGGCTCTCCAATTTTACTCCAAAATTGATCGAGAAAAGAGAGGGCTTTCCAAGGGTTCCAATGGGCCCAAAACCATCCCCAAGAAAAAAATAAAATTAACCAAAGATAACGAAATCATCAAATTGATTAAAGTGGATAGAGTTCTTGAGAAGAGGGAAAGGAATTGTTCTGAGCTATTGACTCTAGAGCAATACAATATTCAATTCAGGATAGACAATGTTAAGAAACAAGAATCAATAGTTTTGAACTTACATCTGTTGCCTACACATGCAAAGCAATTTGTTGTATGTGTCCATAATAATTGTGATGAATTTGATGTGTGCAGATCGCAATTCTTTGTAGCATCTTTCTTCAAGGTACTTAGCAATCTGTGAAAAACATGAGTACATTACTCCAAAGGAAGATTACAGATGCCTAATTTAATAAAAAATAAATTCCAAAAAAAAAAAAAAAACCTTTGGAACCCGAATAGGGTTCCTCGCAGCATATTCACATAGCTTCACAATTTTTCGCTCACTTGTATGACCATCCTGCAAAATGTAGAGGGAAGCAACAGCTAAGTCTTCTAGCTACAAAGAAAACCCATACGGCTAGAAAACCAAGACACAAAGTTTATATAGTTACAGCCAAATATAAGAACAAACAACACTGGCTAGAAAGAATCAAGTAACAAAATGAAAAACTAAGACAAGTCATAATGATGAAAATTTTCAAAACAGTAACATAAACCATTCTTAGTAAATTTATATAATCTTCATGCAGGTCAATCTAGATGATTTTGTTAGCAAAGTCCCACATTCCCAGTGGACCTTTGGGTCTTGGGATTTATAAGCACATGGGCACCCTCTCCTTATAAGCTAGTTTTTAAGGATAAGTTCTACTCATGTGTTCAACATGGTATCAGAGCAGGGGTATCACTGAGATGGGTCGGGTTCATATCTCTAACCCTGCGTAGAGGGTGAGAGCCGAATGTCTCCATCCCTGCTGCATGTAGACAGAAAATACATTGTTAAATAATTAAAATACATGTATAGGACCAGGCATGCTTTAAGGCACACAAAAGACACACCTTAACCAGGCCTTCTTTTTTTCTTTTGTTTTTCCTTGTTAAAAATGTAATGTCATTCATCAGCAGCAGTAGCCATTTACTCATCTATCTAGGTTCAGCCTTTTGAATTTCCCATTCTACTTTATCAAAGACTACATCCTCCCTCGATCTACATTCTAACATGTCATTTACTCCATCTATCCAAGTTTCTAAAGGTCATCCCCTTCTCCTCGTCCCTTTCTTTTAACAGTAACAAATGAGAATTGTATTAATATAGAGAGAATGTACAATAGGGTCTCCAAGGATTAAACACCAGACAAATACATGAATCCAAGTCATGATCTTTTCTACAAAGCCCAAGCCAATCTTGATATTCATGGCTACTTTGATGCTGGCTAGGTCAATTCTCCCAATGATCAACAACCCACTTTTAGCTATGGTACCTTTTTAGGAATTCATCTTGTCTTATGACATAATAAGAAACAAATTGTCATTGCCCGCTCTAGTGCCAAAACAAAATATAGCGCCATGGCTAACTTCTAAGCTTTTATGGTTAAAGCAGTTCGTTAATGAGCTAGGAATTCATCAATATGAAGCAATTGTTATGTTCTATGATCATTAACCAACCATTAACATTGCCTTTAATTAGGGTTGAAACTTAAGCCGGGTTTTAACCCAACCTACATGACCCGACCCAAAAAATCAGTGGGCTGGAAAATGTATTTGTAAATTTAGAGTCGGATCGGGTTGGGAAAAAACCCGCATAGAATTCGGTTTAGTCTAGGGTTCATATATTTAAAATCAAACCAACTTATCCCGACCCGAATTGATCCGATCGGACCCAAGTTTCAGGAAAAATAAAAACTTGCTGCTAATTTTTTTTCCCCAAAATTTGGAATAAAAATGGGTCAAGCTATAGGGCCAACAACTTGGGTTGGGTCAGGTCGGGCTCAATAATTTCTTATATGGGTTGGGTTGGGTTAATAAAAACCCGGCCCAACCCACTCAAGTTTCACCCCTACCTCTAATCTAGCCTTTCATGAAAGAACTAAGCACATTGAGGTTGATTTCCATTTCATCCACGACCATGTCACTTTTGGTACCAGGGGTAAATATATCGGCCGATACGAAACGTATTGGCCGATATATATCGATTTTTAAGCCCCGCATTATATCGGCCAATACATATTGTATCAGCCGTACACATTATTTCTCATCTGATATGGCCGATATATCGGTCTGATATCGGCCGATATAATTAATATCGGTCTTTTTAAAAAAAAAATCAAAACGGTGGTGGGCCCAGGTCGATATGTCGGCCGATATCGGCCGATATTTACGTTTTCAAATTTTTTTAAAAAAAATCCAGCTTCATGTTGGGTTATTTATTTATTTTTTAATTCAAAAAAATAAAATAATAAAAAAATACCGATATTTAAAAAAGAAAGCAAAAGAGGGGAGAGAAATCTCGGCCAAGCCGAATTTTGCACCCCTCTTTGGTACCACCGTCACTCCCTATCTCAAGCCCAACTTCAGTGGGCAAACATGCTCACCAAAGCTGTTTCTCAATCACAGCTACAAGAGGCCTTGACCAAGCTGGGCTCTATTGACATCTATGGTCCAGCTTGAGGGAGAGTATTATACGACTAATTTTTCGTACTCTCTTATACTATTGTATATGTATGTAAACCATTTTCTGTAGACTCGAGGTATACCTTTAGGCACAGTTAACATTCCTTTGTAGAATAGTAATGTACAAGTCATGTAACATGTATTATAAGAATAACTCTTCTATAAACCTTTGGGATACAATGGAAATACAATCTACTATATTCTCCCCCTTATGTCTCCATTTCTTATATCACAATCTAAACATCATCACAAATAACTCGTCTCCTTATCATTCACATTCTCCCTAATAAACAAATGAAGCTCACCAAATGGAAAAAAAATGGTACGTGGAGGTTTTCAAGACTGTTTTCTCAATGGCAGAGAAGTATCTCTCTATACAATAAAAACGATAAATGGATTATCTAAATGTGCAAAGCAGTTAAATATTTACATTATATGAAACAACAAACAATGCAACACAATGCCAACCAAACAACCCCAGAATAAAACAAAATAAGAAAAGCCATGTAAATAACAGAGAAGAGAGAGAGAGAGAGAGAGAGAGAGAGGTCCGGTCACAAATATTCACCAGGGTCTTTGGGAATATTTCAGCAAGCAGTTTCTTATAGCGTTTCACGGGTTGCCGTGATCTTGACCTCAGAGCAGGGCAGCATACACACATGTTGCTACATATAGGAAGAACACTTCTTGATATAAAGCCCATTTTTTGGTAAAAAGGGAATAAGAATCTGACATCAAAAACATAGAAACGAATGAGTAAGAAGCTTCAGTTCACCTACTTACTCAAATAAACTACTTAAAAAAACTAAAGTCCAAAACCAATTAATCAAGAAACACTACCAATTAATCTAAACAGAAGCAACACAATATTCCACCACAAAAAAAAAAAAAAAAAAGACAAAGAAACAATGGGCGCAGGTAGAACTGGACAAAGATGCATTACAAAAGACCAAGTAAATAAACCATTGATAATCTTCAACATACAGTAGCTAAGACGAGAGAGAGAGAGAGAGAGAGAAAAAATAGAGAAGAAAAAAAGGCAGTGTACCAAGTCAAACAAACTAGGGGGAAAAACCCACTGCCCAACAAACACTTATTTTCAAACCAAAGGGTGAGTGGATGAAGGGAGCTTTCTTTAAACATCAATTTTCTTCCAAATGCAAATAAATACATTGAAAGGGAACTCATAAATGTACTGAAGCTGAACCAAACCAAACAGTAAGCAACTCATTACTTTCAATAGTAAACAAACAAAAATACAGCAACAAGTTTCCATCATTAAAAGAAAGAAAAGTGAAGGAAATACATGATATCTATCTAATATTGAAGATATTGAAGACAGACAAACAGAAACCATGAACAATATAGCATTAGAGAAAGAAAGAAAAAATGCAGCAAGAGTGGAAGATGGAAAAAAAAACGTACAGCTGCCTCAAGCTCTCATCACAGTAGACACTAGACAACAGGGGAATAGAAAGTCAAGCCAAGGATGGGAAGCAATATAAATGGTGGTGGTGACTGGTGAACGGTGAGAGACTGCGACAGTGTCGGAGAATGGGCTGAAGGCAGTGCTCACGTGATCTGACCAAAGCAGGTTTTCCTCAAACCAAAAACTAAACTTTGTCAGAAGATTTCAAATTTTGTAGGAAAAGCAAGGTTCGAAGATGAACTTCTTAATTCTTTTACAAATTAATTTTATCTTATCAAATTATTTTTTAATCTATGGTTAATAGTTTTATAATTTGAAAACAAATTTTCCTAATTCATCCTACTAAATTTTGAAAAAATTTAGCAAAATACTGATCATTAAATTTAAGTGAATTATTTATTTTTAAAACAGTAATCAGGTGTTCTCCTTTCATGGGTCATCACCATATAATCCAGTAATTAAATAAGTAAAAATTGATAAAGGGCTTCATTGAAGAAAGTATTCTAACTGAACTACCTATTCACAAGTATTGAATGTTTATTTTTCACTTTGTAAGCCCTCTTATTAATAATCTATAGAATTGTAGTTTAATTTACTCTGACCACTCATTTATGTATTTATCCTTAGCTTAAAAAAATTAATAAAATCCAATTGAATTAGTTAATTTTGAAAAAAAAAAAATCACAGTCAATTGAAAAAAACTTCTAAGTTGGACTTTTGCATGTGTCCAATTAAGTCACTCTCAGAGTTGGTATCTCTTATCTCATAAATAATTCAAATGAAACGTATATATCTCTGTCCAGTGTCCAAGAACAAAACAGTAATCATAAATTCATAATAATAATTAGTATTATTCTCTCTCTAATTTAGCACTCTGTGCTCTCCGCATATTGTTAAATAATACTATTAATTATAATTAACATCATCATTGCTGTTTATAATTATAACAATAACATCAACGTGCAAGATCAGCAACCCAAACAATTAAATAAGAAAATCTTTCTTCTTAAGATTTGATGACTGTAGATGGGTCGGATCTAACCCTATTCGACCCGAAATAGTATGGGTTGAAATGTTAGATCTAATCTCCTATTATCAAAATTACAAGAAAAATAGATGGGAAAATTGTGTTAAAAGTTGTTGTTCCTGTTTGCGTGAGACACAAATCACATTATACAGTTGGTGCTTTGATGCATTGTATCAAGTAAACATCATTGTCTCTTATAAATAAATAATAAATATATATATATATATATATAATAGTAGAAATTAGCGCACTTCGCGTAAGTAACATTAATTAAATTTAAATTCAACTATTTTTATATATATTTGATGTATTTTTATTATTGAATTGATAGTGACAAGTAATGTTATTTATTTAATAATCACTAAAAGATAAAATGATTTAATAAATTTAATTTAAAATTAGTTTGATAGCACTCATAAAAACCAATTTATGTATGTTATTTTATCACAAACTAAGATCCATCCTCGTTGTCTCTAAGACAAACTTTCACAAAAAAATGACTTCTAAATCTCATTTTAAGAAGAAGAATATTGAGATTTATCTATTGAGACTCTCTAATGAGATATATTATTTAATGGGTCTTGAGGTTGTATATGAAGTTTCACCTCAATCTAATTATATTATCTTTCGATTTTTAACTTTTAAAAATCGATGGTTAATGTTCATCAAAATTTAAAGATCAAGATTATATGCTTTAAATTATCAATTGATAGTGAAATTTTATATATTTCATATCTATATAATTATCTATCAAATGAAACTAATTATATACAATTCTTCAACCATTTGGTATGAATGTTAGCCTAACCCTTTGGACACTAATCTAACAGATGAACAGACATTGATTTATGCAAAGCTGAATTGCACTCAAGTCAAGGAAGCATTCCTTCACAAAATGATGAGCTTTACGACAAAACCTCCCTAATTAAATGATGTATTTCTGACCATTTTATACACAAGCCAAGAGCCAAGTGGTAAACAAACCTATAGAACTTTTATAAGTAAGATACATTAATGAGATATATTATTAAATAAATTTTAGGGTCTATATCGTTAGGTCAGATACAAAGAGAACTATATCAATAGTTCTTCTATGAAGTTTCACCTCCATCTGATAATCATATTTCTTGATTTTAAACATTTAGAAATCAATATTTTATACACATCAGAATTTAAAGGCGAAGATTATATGATTTGAGTTATTAATTGATAATGAAACTTTATATATTTTATATTCATGTAATTGACTATCAAATGAAGCTAAATTTGTGAAATTCACAATTCATTAAATGACATGTTTCGTCAGTGTATCTCACTAGTAAAATTTGATTATTGGGAGATGGAAGTAAGTGCTTTATACCACATTAAAAAATATAACGAATTTCTAAGTTGGTAACGTAAGCCCCAAAGTTTCGTGAATCAGAAGATTGAACTGATGAATTCCACCATCAAGTATGGTGTCTTACTGTCTTTAGTGGACCAGAGAAAAATGGTGTATTAGTGGACTATTTATGATTAAGTTGTATCTTATTTAATTAGATGTGATGAATAGAAGACTATAAAAAGATTTTTTTTTTTAAAAAACTCCTTTTTCTAATCACCATGGTTTTATAAAATGGATTTAAAATTTTGATAATTTAAAATAATTAAAATTTAAAAATCAAAATAACAAGAATTAATATGATAAAAAGGGGGTAACGTGTTACCCACCACCACTGTCTTGACCATTCTCTGTCCTAACCAAATATTTGTGGTCCACTTAAAAAGAATTTTTGTTTAAATACTTGCAATGATGAGACCTCACCACCTGGACGTTGTCACGTGTGAGAAAAAAGATAGAAATTATTCTTTCAAATTAAAATTAGAAATGACCTTTTTAATAATTCAAAGAGGTTGGAGTGTTTACCAGAAACTCGCTTTAAAAAGTAGAAAGTTCTCGGTTCAAATTCCACTCTATACCAAGGGGCAATTTTTCATAGATTATTGAGTATGTTTGGGATTTTGAGTAGAGAGACTTATACATACTCCGATGATTAATCGGATACTCTAAGAGACCTATACAACTTGATTATAAACAAGTTCAACTAAAAAACTCAGTTACATTTTTAAATCAAGGACTCTAAAACAATCATCTCTCTCAGTAAAGGCCACTTAAAATTATAGGGGAGGAAAACTTGACCCAATTTGTTAAAATCCATGCCTAAGCCGAATTATATTTGTAAGACACGAGCGTGATTTCTAACCTGAAATAAAAATGCAGGCTTATGCACGCATGGGCTTATCTGAGCTCAAAATTGTGAGGGTTCGATCCTCATTATATAGATATTGACTGTTTTGTCAGTTTATACTGGCACACGATTTTATTTTTCTTAAGTTCTACTTGGAAAAATGCTTTCATACAATGAAATGTAAGCATCCTACTTATAAACTTCACGTTCGATGAGTCCATTTACAATGTGAGACTAATGATCACCTACCATAATAGTATGCAATGTAGTTTACTAGTACCTCTCAGTTGCCCACACATGGCGCCCGTCACAAAAATAGATATGTTTGTATTATTTAAAGTATAAATTGTATGATCATGATTTTATATTTTTATAGAATATTAATTAATGAAAATTAGGTTACTATAATTTTTGGCTAGAATTCAAGCTTCCGGCCAAACTTGGGCTTTCTTGAATGAAGTCTAACCAGACAAAAGTTCAAACTTGGACCGAATATTTTGAATTCCCTTCTAAGGGCTTAACGTGGATGCTGAGATTTTTTAAACCTTTCCTTATTATAAGTTCTTCGTCATCATCACCATCATAGCTGTAATCCCATCTATCTGGAATTGGCTCTTCTTCTTCTTCTTTAAATGCCAGGTACATAGTTTGATTTTTAACCAAACCCCCTAAGAAAACATACAGATCCTTTACAATCACCATCTCATGATGTGAATGGGATGATGCAGAGAACCAGACCTTATGACCAATTAAAAATGTCAAATAACAGTTAATCTTCTCGCCTGATGACATGTTTACGAGCTTAATTGAGCAGGAAAAGCAACAAACATACCACAAAATGTGTCTTTATAGGAACTGGATTCTAGGTTTCATATGGAATAGGATCTCTATCGAGATCATTAATACAGCTGACCAGTAAACACAACAGATTATTTTGCTACAAATGAAAGAAACCTGACGAGCTAGTCTTCATGTTCAATGTTCTTCACCACTGTCACTGGGCAAGAACCATTATTCACCACATAGTTACTAACACTTCCTAAAAGTGCCCTGCAAAAACAAAACACAAAAAACAAACAGATAAGAGAATCCCCAAAACAGGTTAGTGTCCTGAACCAGGTCTACAAAATCTATGCAGATAGACTATATCACAGTTATGCTGTCATGATCCCCTCACAACTACAATATTAATCGAATGGCCCCGATCACACTAGATAACATTTTAACAGTTGATATCAATAGCATTCTCAAAAGATCAAATGAGAAGCTGATTCTTGAGCAACAGGACTCTCCTCTTTTTTAAGACAAATATCTTTACCACTTCAGACAATCTGAACTTCTTGTGTGGTTATATTTGCATTCATTATTTGTACTTCAAATTTTGTACATGCCTCCTTGAGGAGTGTTAGGAGTGACAGGAGTGATAGGAATGCACAATATTTCCCAATCAAATCTCTTAAGATGTCCCCCGACTTAAAAATAATTGGACATTGATTTGAAGTGTGCAAGAGGCCCAAACAGACCATGACTTGATTACCTGGTAACTCAGAGAACATGGCAGGCCAAGGAGTAGGATGGGGTCAATGAGGAGACTGTAGGAGCTATCTCCCACGGTCAAGTAAATTTTTAATTAGCTCATAAAGCATAAAAACTTAAAAGAAGTCAGAAATAGTTGTAAATACATGAAAATCTAGAATATAGATTCACAACCTTCAATGGCTCTATGGGCTCTTGATTAACATGTTGGGAGATCCCAACTAACAGGTATATGACATTTACATTAAATGTCAACCATTGGTACATTTTGTTTCTTAAATATAAGTTAGTTGTTTCTATCATCAAAGGGTTAAATTTCTCAATGGTACATATAAGAGTTGGCTCTTCATGCAAGATCAGAATGTAAAGAGCATCGTTTGAAAGAATCATTGCTATAGCTTTCCCCATGTAGGATGTTTAAAAAATTAACTAGTATTCTAAGTCCAGAGTGCCAACTAAACCACTTAGCCCAAGTCTCGACCTTCATGAGCCATGCAGGTTACTCAACTTGGCATGGTGCCAATCTGAGTCAACTAAAAGGAGTAGGTAAAATATCAAACAAACATCTACACTCAGCTTGCTAAAAAAATGTCACATATCAGATAAAAAATGTAGGAGCTTCTACCTCTTGATCTTGCCAAGACCTCTACTTCCAATGACAAGACAGCTCAATGGAATTTTCTCAATTGCTTCACATATCTTCTCACGGGGATCTCCCCAGTATATCTTCATAACCACCACAATCTGCAAATGGATATTCAGCATCTCTTTATGAGTTCTTGGATTTGTGAGAGTTTATTGATCAAAATTTCTCTAAAAATGGGAGTTTATGTATCAGATCAAAGTGGGAGGACAACATAGGACCACCATACTGCTACTTTATCAGGATTATAATGCGCATGAACAGACACACACATGCACTTTTGTGACACGGATGCACACACACCCATGAAAACAGACAAAAACACACTAACTCTAACTAATTTTTTAGGAAAATGGCTGTTTAGGGTTATAGACGCACAAGCCTAGGTATTTTCTGAACATAATTTAAGAGTTGGATCAGGTTATGTTTTTGAGAGCTCAACCTGATTCAGCACAAACTAAGGGCGTATTTTTAGCCAGCCCAACGCAACTCAAAACTTGAAGAATCTGACCCAACCCTACCAACTTTTGCGTCTGTCCAGCAGGTAGAGTTTCGGGTGACCTGTATGTTAATCCAAAGTTTTACATAACACTGTAACAAATCAAAGGCTAAAATGCCGACACCTGTATGTGCTCAATGTATTGTGTTTGATACCCATAGCTATCTTGTGTACTCTTCACACTTCCTTTTTTTTGAAAGGTAACACTTCCTCCTCCTTTTTCATAAAGATAAACTGGGTACTCTATACTTGTGAACTAGTCCTGGTGTCCAATGTTCATATATTTGAACTTGTAATGATTTAAGTACACTTTTCCATGAAAAAAAATACAAAAATAAGGCTATGAAGAGGTCATATCTATAAAGGAATTACAAAATAGGCATTCATGTGATGTTTAGCATGCTTTAAAGACTAGTTCATTTAATAAAAGCAAGATAGATAATAGGATGAGCAAAATGTTTCAAGTAAACAATAAAAAAAATAGTGTAAAATATGTTTTGAATGAGATGACCCATATCCACATCCATATCTTTACCCTTATTCAAATCTTTGCAGTCAGAGATCAAAAGCATTACCTCTTTCTGCCTAGCAACAGAGTTAAGCAAATCCAAGGTTTGGGGATCTGGTTTCACTCCATATTTCTTCACAACACCAGGGTCTGAAAACTCACTCAGTGGAACAAAGGCTGCCAAGAAAAAAAAAAGGAAAAGAAAAAGAAAAAGAAAAGAGAAGGAAGTTTTTTTAAGATAATTCATTCTGGTAAAGAACAATCAAATAGAAAACATGCATAATGAATTCATTAAAATCAGTAGAAAAACTCAAAGGAGACTGTTGGTTTCATTCATCACAAATATTGACCGCCTAAAGTGGATTGGGCCCCACAAATTTGGGTGGAATGCATTGGAGACCACATGGATAGAAGGTGAAGGACCATTCAGCACTGTCTGATAATCACAGGTTAATGAGAAGGGCAATAAAAAATCAATGGCCTACAAATAGGCAAAATTTCAAGAACCAAGCCAAAATCTCAACGGTAGGATGATCAAATGGACAAGGCAAAACTTCACGTAGCTCCACTTTATGCCATCTCCGACACATCCCACCCAACCATGTGGTGCCCAATGCAAGTCCTTTTTGATGAATCTTCTTAAGTCAGTCTTCCTAGCATTATTCAAATCAAAACTTAATGATGAATGCAAAACAAGGGACATCACGAGAGAAACCTTTTAAGGGCCATACAAGAAATGCACTTATCTTAGGCAATCTTGAATATTCAGCTATTAGAAATTTCATTCTATAGAAAATTGGAAAATTCGATTTAGGTGTTTGCTATTTAACAGATCACTGAATATAGTAAAAAAGGTGATTCTAGGGACACAGTATGAGGAGATCTACCACTCCATAGACCGTGTATTACATTGAGAGCCTCCTCTCATCTCTATGGACCCTCTCCTCTTTGGTGACAACCAGTCACTCTTTTATCTGGTAGCAATAAACTTACAAAATCATACTTAATCCAGAGGGGGTTGACTTAATGGTCAAGAAGCTCCTCTCATGAGGGAGGTCTTGGATTCGATTCACGCTCAAACCCCTCTGGGCCACTCCCCATGGGGTTACTCCTCTTCGACTTACCAGTGTGTGTGGATTGCGCGGTTTACACATGCCCATGGGATTAGTCTCACCTCCAATTTGGGGCGGGGAATACCCATGTTACAAAAAAAAAATCTCACTTCAAGTGGATTTTCTTGTAATCTCCCAAACTCAGAACCTTTAGGTTGATAATTTCCCAGTTGTCAGGAACACCTTGGTTGTGCTACTAAAAACTAACGAGCACTAATGCGACCAATTGGTTGGACTGTAATTAAAGAATTGTAGTTCAATACATCAGGGGGGCCAAGGGTCCATGGACAGTTATATTTTTGTGTAGAGAATGGCCCTAGACAATTACAGAATGGGAAAATACGGCGTTGATTTGATGATTATAACCATTTCACAAGAAGCCTCTATAATGTAGGTAAAGTCTGAGCAATTGTCTACATTATTTTCTCAGTTCAATGGTTATGATCATCGAATAAGATTGAACTGATCCCTGAAGTGATGGCTGAACCAATTAATTGCTTGTTCAGTTCAATCGTTCAGATGAACAGGATAATATCAAAGCACTTGGCCAAAAAAAAATCATTTAAACATTTTGGATGAACAAAACTTGTGGAATTGGTCAAACTAAATGGCACACCTACGTGAACCAAATTGAAGCAGCAAGTTTTATTGGTTCAACCCTTTTTATCCTATTTGAACATGAAATGGACGAAACTGAACCAGTTGAGATACCGGTTTCAGCGAATCAGGTAAAGCCTGCCAGTTTTAAACTAGATCATTCCTCAAAACTCTACAAGTCTCTGATTTCTCATTTGTTAAGGAGCATTTACGTAGTTCCAGAATCGCATATCTTTTTCCAGTTTCTACTGTCTGCCCATGAATTCAAATTAAAACCATTACCAAAACGAATCAGAATCACTTAAAAAAAGATCTCAGAAAGAGAAAGGGACGGAAAATTAGTAGTTCTAGAACCTCACATCTTTTCTCTAGTTTCTGCTTTCTGCCCATGAATTCAAATTAAAACCATTATAAAAAAAATAGCTCAGAAAGAGAAATGAACGGAAAATCAGTTCCTTTTGCTTCTGGGGTAGTAGTCAATGGGAATAATAAAACGAAGAGGAGGCTTACGGGAACCGGTGGCTTCCCAGAGCTGCGTCTCGCCTTCTCCGTAGTGAACTTCGGAATGGACATTGATGAGGATGAGGTGGTCTCCGGTCCTGATCAAGTTCTCCACTGCCCAGCTCAAGGCTCTCTGGCTGCATGCCGAGAAATCCAGTGCCACACCCACCCTTCTTTCTGCTTCCATTTCTCTCTTCCTCCTCCTACTACTCCTCTTCTTCTTCTTCTCCCTCTCTCTCCCTCTCTCTCTCTCTGAATGAATTTGGAAAGCCAACTGAGATACTTGGATGACTTTAGGTCTCTGATTCAACGAAGAGGAGAAGGAAAGGAAAGGAAAGGTCAGGTGAGAACTCAGAACACGCCACAGATCACATTGGTGCCTACAATTGGTGGGACCTCCCAGTGAGTGGGACGGCCCTTTGGACTTCAGATTTTCTTAACTTTTATCTTCACTCTCATTTACAACACCACCACCACCACCACCACCGCCACCTTGGCCCTCTTTGGATTGGATTGCTGCTTTTCATTCACCCTTATCTCAAACCATAGTTGATGGAAAGTTTAATGGGTCCTGTTGGGGTGAACTTGGGCTTGTTGAGGGGTATCACTGTCCAGTCACAGTCAGTGTTTATCCCTCTGGAAATAGAGGTGCTACCTCACATGTGATGGTGGGGCTAGTTAGGAGAAAGTATATACTCTTATGATTTTATGATTGATGGTGTTCCCGTCTTACTTGAACTCGTTATTTAGAATATGTGAAAATCTTTCAATTTATATACATAGGATGAGTCTAAAGAAGATGACTTCTCGTTGAAATTGAACATAAATCAAAATCAAGATCTCGCTTCATAAGGTCGTGACCATCTGACCAACTCTTTGAAATTTTAAGAGAAGTGTTATTAAGACTAAGAATTCTTTCATATTAAAAATTATGTGACCATTTCTTGAACTCCATAGCCGGAGAAACTACTAGCACATCTCCTTCCACCTTCAACATTAGCAAGACCATGTAGTGATTTCAAATTTTCAATAATGTCTTATCTCTGGACTGAATTGGTATTAAAAAAAAATAAAATTACTGATCTTGATTTGGTTCATTCAACTGGGCCTAATTATATTTTGATTAAAAGAGCCACTACATTTTACTAAATATTATTAAAACAATAAAAAGATTAATAAGTTATTTCTCTTAATTGTGAATTGATAAAAATATTCAAATCTTTTAAAGCAGTCGACTAATCAAATCGACTCATTTAGAGTATCAGATTAAAACCTTTACTAATCCAAACTCAGTTCAGTTATTACAGTGTACTTCTTTCTATCTACTGCTTAATAGACAAGACGTGTAGGGTGAAGCCACTTTGCCACGCCCTATTCGTGGTGGGGTTCCCCCATTTAATGGTATGTATACTGGACCACAAACGTGACCGTATTTAATTTAGAAGATATTTTTATAAATTTTATAAATTTATCTAATTTAATAATTTTGAAATAAATCACATAATGGCAACAACAGTAAATCAATAAGATTTGGTCTTTGTTTAATCACCTTAATTTCATGATTTTGAATATTAAAATTTTAATTATTACAAGCCGTTAATTTTTTATAATTTATCTCAGGAGATTATAATAATTAGATAAAAGTTACCTTGTATACTCCAACCGTGCTAATCTTTCATTCATCCCACTCAACTCAACATTGTGAAGTCCAACCTACAATAAATGGTCAGAGTCCTTAATAAACTTGGCAATAGATTGGGTCGGATCAGATTTAAGTTAGGTTTCCAATACATTTTTCATTTATTAAATGAGTAATCAATAAACTCATACTCTTCTTTAAAAAAATAATCACGTTAGGTCTACTAAAAATATATTTACCCATTCAATTAATTGATTTCATCAATTTACCTAACCCTAACCCATTTTCCAATTTAGGCATGTAGCTCATTTAAAAATAAATAAAAAATACCTACAAATTCAAAAAATTATAAAAATGTACTAAAAAATACAAGCATAATCAGCAGAATCGAATGTAACTAAATGGTGGATTGTGCCTACACCAACTTCTCTACAACAGCAGAAGATCGTGTCCTCCTTGTCCTTAACTAACAGAACTTTTGTCACATGTCGGCCTCATTTATTTTAGAAAAGGAAATCAAACATGAGAATGCAAAAGAAGCTAACAAAATCTCTGTACTTCTTCTCATCCAATTTAAGCTTTGACGGAATAGACAAACAACTTATTAATAAACTTTCAAACTTTAATTCAATGCCATGAAAATTTCAATTTTTTTTTTTGAAGTCCGAAAGTGTCCATACGTCGCACTCCACTAGTTCTCCTACGTGTATGAAAACCCTCTATCCGCACACACCAGATAAATCGATGAGACCTTATTCTATACATATTTCCATGGGAAGTGACTCTTCATTGGAGCTCTCATGGTTTGAATCCAAGACCTCTCTCTAGAGATCTTGCTTTCAAACCAATTGGAATAACTCTTGGAGTTTAGTAATGAAAATTTCAATTAGGGTGAACTCTTGGCATATCCAATTGAAGGGAGATGCAAAGATGAAAATAACGTTCATGATAGTAGAAATAAATTGTGGCCTTTGAACTACATTACAACATCTTAGAACAATCTTTTCTTGATGGATTTCACATTCATATATTTCATTTTTCTGGCATAGCATATGAAATAGGCTGATCATTTAGAAGTGAAGCCACTATTTGACACAATCTGAAGTAGCTCCCATCACTATGGTAATTTTCTCATTTATTTGATTAGGCTTTTAAGGTTCCATATTTCTACTCTCAGAAACCACTCTCCCTTGTATCATTTCATAGTCATAGTTTTTTATCCCATCAACTTGAATTTTGATAGATCACATATTCAATAAAAGACTTTTTCAATAGATTCATCATCACTTATTTGGTGAGATCTATGTCTAAATGTGTGGAATAATACAAAGCACATGCAGGTGATTGTCCTCTCTTTTTTTTATCCGTAATTGAAGAATTTCAAATGATCAAGAGACCAGAAAACTCTGAATCTCCTGTAAATATGCATATTCTTCTTGTGCAGTAAAAATGTAAAGCTACTAAATAGGCAATAGATAAGTAAATCAGAAAAATGTTCTCATTATTGCATAAACTGGAGAAAATCTAATCATGGACGAATGATCTTTGTCAGTTCCAGAAAAAAATACATTCTCCAACTAATCTGGATAAAAAACAATGTAAAGATTCATGGATAAGAAAAACCAAACCAAAAATACATATTTTTTATTTTTATTTTGTGGAAAGACAATGTGGAACATCTTATTAATGAATAAAGATGAAGAATGTACAGATCAGTGACTACCCATAGAAGATACAGATGAGACTTAGACAATCTTTAATCTATAATATGGGATTCCTTTTTTTGGCGCGACTTATAGACACCCAACTTTTCTGTCTCTACACACCCATTTTTTGGATTTTAGGATGAAATTACCAGTTCTACCTATTTTTCACTCGTTCAAACGAACTGCCAGCTTATTTCTGCATTCGTTCGGATGAATCATTCATTCGAACGAATGATGAAGTTCATTCAAACGATGCTACACTAGCGCATTCATCAGAACGAATGGCGAAGTCTATTCGTAGTTCATTCGAACGATTCAGTAGTACATTATTTAAATAATAAAATCTCCTTTAAAATTTTAAAGTTATTTTTTAAACACTTTGTATTTCTAAAATTTCTCAAATTGAATATCCAGACTAATTACAATAACCTAATAAAAATACTTTAAGACTATAAGGTCTTTTGACACTCCCAAATGCTTAAAACAGTTTTACAAATAAGATATCCATCGACTGTGCCGAAAACACATTTAGGAGTGACAAAAGACCTTTAAGTCTGAAAGTATTTTTATCAGGTTCTCGTAATTAGTCCGGTTATTCAATTTGAGAAATTTTAAACATACACAGTGCTTAAAAAATAACTTTAAAGTTTTAAAAGAGATTTTATTATTTAATTAACAGATGGAAGATGGAAGATAGAACGTTATTGTTTAAGTATTGTGCATTTTCAAGATTTCTCAAATTGAATATCCAGACTAATTACAATAACCTGATAAAAATACTTTAAGGTCTTTTGACACTCCCAAATGTGTTTTCAACACAACCGAGGGATACCCTTATTTGTAAAACATTGTGTTTTAAGTATTTGGGAGTGTCAAAAGACCTTAAACTCTTAAAGTATTTTTATCAGGTTATCGTAATTACTCCGGATATTCAATTTGAGAAATTTTGAAAATACAGTGTTTAAAAAATAACTTTAAAGTTTTAAAAGAAATTTTATTATTTAAATAATGTACTATGCATTACCATGTGTGCACTGCACCAGGAAGTGGTTCGAACGATCCATTCATTCGAATGAACGGACGGGCGGAATTCGAACGGATGGGCTAAATAGTAACAATAACACGGAATACTATTCAGCCTATTCGTTCGAATGAACTAAATTTACACTTCAGACATTCGTTCCAATGAATAATTCATTCGAACGAATGTCGAAATCAACTGGCAGTTCGTTCGAATGAGTAAAAATACGGGAGTATAATGATAATTTGCTATGAAAATCCAGAATCGAGTGTGTAGAGTCAGAAAAGTTGAGTTTTTTTTGTGATAGCATAAATTTTTATTGAACCCCAAAACAGGAAACTAGGCCTAATGAGAAGTTGGATCATAGTCAAGAAAGAGAGCTCATCAGATACAAACCATACACAGAGCAGATACGACTGTGATAGAGCTCCTCAACTTCCTTGGGAGTTGGAACAATCCCACCTGAAGTCCATTACAGGATTTATTAGCAACAGCCCATTGGATTATATTTGATTTGATTTGATGAAGCACAGCTGCCTGAAGCTTTGTCTTCAAAATCCTCATGTTTCACTCGAGCTAAACAAGCCAAGCTATTGCCAGAGGTACCATTTTCCAAACACTTGGTCTTCAGAATGGGCTTCAAACCCCAACTTTCACCTAGTTCCTCCACAGAATAAGCCATGAATGACCTGAAGAGGAAGAACCCATGAATGGCTTTGCCCCGATTCCCCACTGTATCATAGATGACATGTTGCAGCAATCATTGCTATCTAGATGATGCTGTGTCTTCAAATATTCTTTTGATCCTTCCCCTCCAAATGAACCATTAAATTTCCAAAGGAACTAATTTCCACAGAACTGTTCCTCTCCACTCCATGGAAAAGGCCTCATCCCCAACCTCGAGGCACTAGAAGGATTCATATAAAGATTCATATAGAGGGAAACAGAGGAAAGGCAAATTGGAGAAACAAAGGGATAATCAAACAAGATATGACCAACTGATTCCTTACTGTTCAAAGGATACAACTGTTTGGAATGGCAAAGTTATCGCACCTATCAGGATGGCAATTTTCTTTAAGGTGGCTCTCCAACAGAAACCTATGACCTGCCCAAATGGAAATGAGGAAAAAGCGAGAACTGGATTAGGACTTGACAAATGAGTAGATAGACTTACATGAAAAGATCCTATTCAGTTCCCTGTCCCACACCCGTCTATCCTCCACTGAGTGACTATACAATTCTCAGGCTGAGAATTATTTGCATCATTGCGATTTTTGTTGATTTCTAGTTACAACATGCATTAAGCATCACACTCACGTATGCTTAAGCAAATAATAATAACAATAGCTCTGTCCTTAATTGTCAAATTATGAATGAGAAATTATCTGGTGTATCAGGAAACACCACAAAGTTGCAATGTGTCCCATCTGAGTCATGAAGACCAAGCTTCCCTAATTGCCCCTCAGCAGGCACTTTGGATGACAGCAAAGTTCCATTTATACAGGGTATCAGTATACACAATTTTCTATTGTGCCACATCAAAGTCATTTAAGACCGATATTGCTTAATCACTCCTCAGTGGGCACTTTGGATGGTAGCAAACTCTTCTAATGCAGTCCATCAACAAAAAAAAAAAAAAAAACCATTGAAATCTAAGTTTATCAATTCAAAGAAGCTAATGACCGTAGAAGAAATCATGAAATTGACAGTTGAAGTCTCTGTTTCATAAATAACAGAAAGATACAGGAATTGATCTCCACAAAAACGAAGAGACTATCAGGAATAAAATTTCCCCCTCTTCCAAGAACAAGAGACACATCAAACTAACAAACAGATAATCTCGGATCAGCACCTCAAAAACGAGGTAAGAAGTCACACTGGCCAGTAACCACAGTGAAGGACATATCCTGGTCAGAGGATTCTACTGATGAATTAACAAAACTGCAATGAGTAGCACACTGATCAGGTGCCAATAATCACAACAGCAAGTTGGCAACTTTGTATAGACAATAGTGCAGGACAAACACTTCCAATGACGATCAAGATGATTTTCATGTACTTTTCTCAGTATAACCTGCCTGAGCAATCAGATGAACCACAGTAGCACTTCTTCTGTTTTATATAACCATCAGAATCATGAACTTGGTCAATTTTGTAGTTATAGTGGTAAGTTAACTCCTGTAATGGTGGAATATTCTCAGCAGCGAAGAGCATTATGTGAGGCACTCTCTTATCATCATGATCATAAAGGACATTCTGTGCATAAAGGTTAGGAGAACAACTATGATTAATAAATCTGCCCACATTGCCATACTCAGCTGCATCAACGGTATATTCCCCATCATCAGCAACTTCGTCAGAAACATTTGATTGTAATGCTGGTGATGTAAGATTTGAGAGGTCATCTAAATGAGAATAGTCATCATAATCATGTCCAATATCAAACAGATATTCATCACTACTAGTCCTTTGTTCAGCCTCTCTATCCCTTAGCAGCTCTCCAGCATATTCACAAATAAAACTTCCAGATGATATAGAAGTCAAAGATCTCACTCCCCAACCTCTTGATTCAGTCTTGAAGATCTCCAGTTGGAATTTGATACCATGCTGGCTCACTCTGTTATAACAGGAGGGAGGACACCCGCAAGAAGGGCCACACTCATAAACAAGGGGCTTTGCTTCTATTATAGCACCATTACGGTTGAAAGGAATCACTCCACCATTTTTTATGACACAAACACATTTCTTGGAATCTGAGCACCTGTTAGTGCAATCACAGCCCCTAGGAGGGGTTGGGTTGTACCATGA
The DNA here is from genome assembly GCA_013350335.1 of Chimonanthus salicifolius. NCBI lineage: Eukaryota > Viridiplantae > Streptophyta > Magnoliopsida > Laurales > Calycanthaceae > Chimonanthus > Chimonanthus salicifolius. Next base: position 7,307,007 of record CM023535.1, on the reverse strand, counting down.
AGGATACATCATCTCAGTTATGTACTTAAAATGCAATGGATGCTCTTCATCTATGGTATTCACTGCACAGATAGGAAGCTTCTCCTTTCCTTGAGAAATGTCAAGAACACACACACCTTCACGTGCTGCCAACTTTTTGACTACTTTCACAGCCAGCTCGGGTTGCCCTGGCACTCTTCTCAATTCAAACTTAAATACAGAACAGCCGTGATCACCTTTTACCTGCCAGTATTTCTCAACTGAATATAGCCCATCATATGTGTATATTATAGCTGTTTTTCGCCTTCCAGCTTGGGAATGATTGATTCTTGGTACCTTGTATCCACGAATGACCCGAACAAGCGTTTTGGCATCTATGCAATTTTTCAAATGCCAGATTTCCACGTGTAAGCTTCTGGTCTTCAGCCTTCTTAATTCCACCTACAGGCTGACCTCCTTGGCCTGAATATACCAAGACATCAGAATAGTCTTCATTAGCATATCTCCCAGAAGCCACGACACTAGTTGCTAGGAAAGTTTCCCCTTGCTTTGTGAAATCTATTCCAGACTGAAATGGACAATGAAGTCCAACAATAGCAAGCTCTACCCTGTAGTGGAACTCATCACCTACTTCGATGCCAGGTACATTTCCTATGATTGGCTTTCCGGTGTTTACCCATTTGTTCCTCTCTTTGAGCAGCATAGATGCCAACATAGCAATCCGCCCTCGAATCTGCACCTGTTGGTTTAACTTTGTTTCCTCTTGCCACAAAAGCTTTCGACAGATTGCTTGAAACAGCCGTAAAGTCTCCCTAACTTTTTGACGAGCAGTCTTTCCACAATCATCAATTATAGCACTCTGATTGCGAACAAATGGAATCATGCTCACAGTCATTTCTTGAGCACGAGGAACCTCAAAGTCTTTATCATCTTCATGTGGAAATGAATCCACCTCATCCTTTATAGCTTGTTCATTCTTATGCCATGAAGCAATCTTACCTATTTGTGGCAATTTCCCTTCATTCCTTAAATTGACATCTGGACTTTCAGCGCTCAGGGATGAACGATTGGCATCCTTTTTCCTGCAGACAGAGTTACAACTGTGATTCACCACAGGTTTTTGTTTCTTTTCTCTGTCTCCAGCAACATTACCACGCAAAATTGTCTTATTGCTGGAATATCCCAAATCAACAGACACTTCTCCAACAGATTTACTTACATTGGCACCCTCGTTATCTGTTTCGCTCATGAACTTTCTCTCAGACTTCTTATCCTTGTGGAATTCCATAGATTCATCGCCTAGTTTCTTTACAGGCCTTCCAACAACTTTGTTCGTTTTTTGGCCTTTAGATTTAGAACACATGTCAGGTTCACGTGATTTACTCTGACGGGTAGCACCAATCTGATTTCTTTTACTATCTTCAATGTCCAAATTTTTGCCAGAAGATTCTCTGAATTTAACATTATTTTCATTCCCTTCAGTTTCATCTCCAATTGTATCATTCTCAAGCGCAGATTCAACATGAACTTCCCGTTTAGTCTCCTTGGTAATGCTCCTTTCTGACTTGCTTACAACATCTTTAACATTTAGAGTTCCATCCATCTCGATTGAGCAGCTCTCCTCAGTAAGTATCTTGCCAGTCAAAGCAATGGTCTCTTCTAGTCCTTTCTTAGGCAAGGGTGGCACATTTCTCCCACAACCTGGAGGGAAATCCCTATGGCAGGATAATCTTCTTCCAGGAATCTTTCTTGGGACATTTTCATTTGCCGATTGCAAAGCAGGTATCCGCACATCAAGCAGCTGAAGACCATCTTTTTCTGATTGAATAGAATCTATTTGCTCCAAACTACCTGACATGTCCACTTTAGACTGATTAGTACTTGCAGTTGCACAAGGCAATGCAAGCTGATGAAAACCAGGTGCATTTTCTTCTTTGGCTTCAATTGACTGAACAGTAACTTTTTGTGAAACAATGGACTCCTGCTGATCCAACCCACCAGACATCTCCATCAGAACCAACGGATTAGCACTTTGTGAAGCATTAGGCAATACACATTGGTCCAAACACTTGGAGTTAGATGTATCACCCAGTTGGGTTGTTGACAATTCTATCACCTTGGATTGCATAGTTCCCAAATGATCGAGTAAGTCTTTCTTATCTGAACCCTTCAACAACTCTGTCTCTATGGACACAGATTCTTTTGACGTTGTCAATGAATCAATTGGCTTGTGAACATTTAAACTCTTCACCAATGCCATAACGTCCACAACAGATTTGCTCGATCGTTCCCCCAAGTTGGTGCTATTTGATAATCCGGAATCAACAAGCACTGCTCCCACTGCACCAAGAGTTGAATTCTCCCCACTCGGTTTCCCATTGATTTCCAGCGCCTTGCGCCGGCAACAGCGCGGAAAGTCTCGAATGGCAGAAATCTTGCGCCGCTTGTGCTTCACAATACAGTCCAAGGAAATGCCGCTAATGTTTTCCAAAGCCCGTTTAGGGTTTAGGGTTTTCAACGGACCGGACGACGAATGTGTTAGTTCCCCCATTGGTCCAATCAACTCAGGCGATCAAGAGAAAAGGCGTAATAGATGCAGAGAAGGAAGAAACAACGCATTAAATCAACACTAAGAACGCGGCATAAATCCTAGATAGGAGTAGACAGAAAAGTAGAAAGAGGTTAGGGTTTGAATGGAAGTGGAATTAGGAGGAAGAGGGAGAGACGTACTTGTTCTTGTTTAGATGGGAAAGGGGAATCGCAATTCGGATTTGATCGACTCCGCTACGATTCCGGTAAGAGGGAAAATCGGACGGCGAGAATCGAGACTTCAAGATCCGCCATCCGATGCAATCTCGGTTTTTTCTTTTTTATTTTTAATAAAGAAAGTTGATTTCGGTTATTTATGGACGTTTGACATCTTATATTTTAGAAGTTTTGATATTTAAATGAAAGAAACTCTCGTATATTTCTGGAGTACATACATTCAACTAATCTTTTTGGCTGTGCATTTACGCACCCGGAAGTTTTTTTTTTTACCAGACTCAGACATAGGTTTTCAAAATCTTAGAGAAAATTACTGTTTTACCCTCCAGCATTTTATCCTTGCAACAGTGAAATTCTTAATAGATTTTAATGATTAAATTTTTTAAGCACTGTGTATTTTTAAAATTTCTCAAATTGAATATCCGGACTAATTACGATGGATTGATAAAAATACCTTAACAATTCAAGGTCGTTTGACTATCAAATGCTTAAAACACAGTCTTTTACAAATAAGAGTATCCCTCAGCTGTATCGAAAACACATTTGGGAATGTCAAAAGACCTTGAAATCTTAAAATATTTTTATCAGATTATCGTAATTAGTCTGAATATTTAATTTGAGAAATTTTGGAAATACACAGTGCTTAAAAAATAACTTTAAAAATTTAAAGGAGAGTTTATTATTTAAGAAATTATTTTTTAAGCACTGTGTAAATTTAAAATCTCTCAAATTGAATATCCAGACTAATTACGATAGCATGATAAAAACACATTTGGGAGTGTCAAAAGACCTTGAAGTCTCAAAGTATTTTTATTAGGTTATCGTAATTAGTCCGAATATTTAATTTGAGAAATTTTGGAAATACACAGTACTTAAAAAATAACTTTAAAGTTTTAATGGGAATTTTATTATTTAAAAAATTATTTTTTAAGCACTATGTATTTTCAAAATTTCTCAAATTAAATATCTAGACTAATTACTGATAATATGATAAAAATACTTTAAGACTTCAAGGTCTTTTGAACACTCCTAAATGTATTTTCGACTATAGCTGAGGGATACCCTTATTTGTAAAACACTGACTTTTAAGTATTTCAAAAGACCTTGAATTCTTAAAGTATTCTTATCAGGATAAAATGTGGGAGGGCAAAATGGTAATTTTCTCCAAAAATCTAAAAACTAGTGTCTGATAACAAAAAAAACCCAGATGTCTAAATGCGCGGCCATCTTTTTTTTAGAATTCTTTTATTTTTTTATAATTTTAAATTTTGAATTTTGGATTTAGACATTAATATTTAAAATAATATTGATACTAAAATTTTAAAAACAATAGTGGATTTTTTGAAACATGAATTATACAACAAATTATAAAAATCATTTTATATCATATTTCTAATCTATTAAATGAGTCCAAATAATGCGCTATTGATCATACAACTAAAAAAAAATCTTATTTAATTACAATTGACTACAAATATGATTATTAAATTGAAAAACTAATGTAGAAAGTAACAAGGAGAATATTAGAGAAGAATAATTTTCTTGTATTAAATTGGGTAAAATCAAAAGTAAGTACATGTATAAATAGATTACAATGAGTCGATGGTTGAAAAAAAAGAAAATAAATAAGAGAAAATCAATTACAATACTCAAATTATCTTCAAAATCAACTCTCCAAACTGCGAATTTTTTAGTCAACTATGTCTGAAAGTGAGTCCTACGCACATACATAAAAGACCTTTAAAATTATAATGATGGGAAAGAAATCCAAGACCCTCTCTTTTCCCCAATACAGAAAAGAAACAATTTCATTCACCATCTATTAATATATATTAAAAGAAATAAAATTAATACTTGAAATGATGTAAAGTATTAGTAGACTCTATTTGATATCACTTTAAATTACTTTTTAATTATAAACTTGTATAGATTTAAAATATATGACTCTATTTGCACATCTATAAAAACCGACCCCACAATTTAAATAGTATTATAATAATTGTATTATATTGGTCGTTATGCCGACTATCACAACATCAGCTGATATATGCCGTTTTTGTTAAAAAAAAAAAAGAGAGAGAAAAATATCGGCCGATATATCATATCGACCGATATATCGGCTGATACCGAATTTTAAACCCTTGGTATTATCCATTCCATTTGCACAGTTTTTTTTTTTTTTTTTAATTTATACGTGGGAAACCGCAGAATACTCAGGGTAAAACTCTCATGAGTGAGCCTACTACCCCTATAGCACACCAAGGTTAAGCCATGGGGCTCGAACCCACAACCTTCCATTTGCACAGTTTCATGAGGTTATACGCAATAATAACTTTAAATTAGTTATAAAGTAAGTATAAAGTAATTCTAAGAGTGACTTTAGGAATAAGTGTAGTTTTTTCATTTGATAATTAAGATGAATTTAACTAGATTTAGAGTAAATAAGTAAAATAAAGATTGGGTTCTGTCGAGTTCGGCTTAGAACAACTTGCCAACAAGTTCAAGCCACTAAATGCATCATTGAGTACTATCATAACAAATAGAATATTATTTAGGCCCTATTTCTAAATTTGCACAACAAGTTGATAAAATATTTGGTTGATTTTTATTTAGTGGGGCATAATATTTAGTCTGAAACTTTTGATCTATGAATATTTGGCCCATGTAGGCTGTAAAATTATACTGATTAGGAAAAAATTAAAAATTATGAAAATTTAGAGAGTGTAAAATAATGTCTTCTATAGTTAAAATAAGATTGATTTTGTTTAGGTATCATATTTAACTAAAGATTTAGGGACAAGTACATTTTCAGAAAGGGTCAACTCGGCTCGTTCCATTCCTAGGCTTGAAAATGGGCCTACTTGCCTTAATATGTCGGATGTGGAATTAAAGGGCTGGTGCATAAAAGTCGGCCTAGATCGATTTCTAGCGTTTGCAAATTGAGTGATGCCTTTGTCTCCCGTTTAGGCCTCCATACTAATTGGGCCTGACTCAGATTCAATATTGCTTCGGGCTGATCCAGCGTATTTTCCGGCACTATAGACAATTATGTGTACCGTTCATTTCATCATTATTACATGATAAAACATGAACCGCGGGAGGTGTCAGGTTCGAGCTTCCATGGCATTACTAGGTGTGTTCTAAGAACAGTGGATATCACTCGTGTGGATTTTACACTGGATTTTCTGTGGTTTTCCACAAGTAAATTAAAAAAAAAAAATGAATATAGCCTAATTCGTTCCGATGAATGATAGGGTAAGTTGATCTTATGGTTTGTATAGTTTTTCCACTAATCCAGGCCCAGTTGTTTATTTATGGCTTGCAATGATATGTATAGTTATTTTTAAATTTTCATGTTTGAGGGAAAATGGATAGGTGTTTATATGAGACTACAGTTTGGTACTCTAGGGTGACGCGTTTTGAACCTATCTTGGTGAGTCAAGCCCAATCCAAAAATTGTGAGGGCTCTCTTTTGGGTCCAGAGCAGACAATTTCACACTGAGTCGAACTCTAAGCTCTGTATTCTGGTCGGGTAATTACACAAGCCTCCCTACTGACACATACCACATAATTCTACGAAAAATGGTCTTTTAAAGTAAAGTGAAAATCAAATTAAACTCTCAAAGTAAATTCTTCACTATCACTCTAATCCCTTTGCGTTAAATTCTCTTAACTTCAAAGCAATGGGTCACTTACAGATAAGCTCTATGAAGACTGCTAAATAAAATCCAAGGAATCCATTTTCCTCTACAATGTAACAAAGAGAAAACAAATCACAGTGACTAGCTGATGTGATATGTTCGTTGGCGTCAGCGTTTCTTCAGGATTCCTTTTCTCCTTTTCCCCAAACAATGGCCCAGAAATGGACGTCCACTTCTGCTTTTAAACATTTCATTTGTCAGTCAAATCTTTGCTTCTCCACCCCACTTTTTGCCATTTGATCTTATCATCATGTTGTTCTCTATCCATGGAATCCATTCAGTAAGCACTTCCCCCACTCTTTCTTAATTATATGAGCCTTTGCCTTGTTTGTCTCTTAATTCTTATCACGAGTATGGAATTTTTACGTGGCAGACTCCCAAAGACCAAAGTCTTCTTTTTATGATTTTTAAAGATCAAAGTTGGGTGCTGGAAATCATTTAGCTGGTGAGGTCCACAATTGGATGTTTAACAATTGTAAGGTGGCCATAAACCAGTCAAGAAGAACTAGTGACTGTGTTTCGTTTGAACCTCACTAAAGTATTTGTTGCGTTACGTTGAATTTAATATTGTGCGAAAATATATTGAAAAAATGTAATAGAGGCAATCAAATAACAAATCTAAGTATCCATACAAAGGAGACACAATGTTTATATCTACAGACAACAATTGAGTAAGTTCCACTAAATCAACGGAGATGCATAATACAAATTACACTCTCAAATTCGTCCCTCTCTCACACAAAAAACAAATCAACACTGTACAAATTCAAATCTCTCTCCAAAATACAAAACAAATTCAACCCAGTTTTCCTCTCTCAAAACCAAACTCTGGTCCCCGAGAGGGGCCACAACGACAGCCTGAATCATTTCTCTCTATTTTTCCTCTTTTAAAACAAACTTTATAAGAAGAAAAAGGAAGGTTTCTAAATTTCCAAAAAACACAAGATCTGAAAATTAAGTATTTAATTTTGGAATCTCAAATGGAGCCAACATTTTCCACACTTAATTCATCATGTTATAGTTGAATTCAAAGTAGTTAATTAACATTTAATCAGGCTTAGCACCATGGGTTTTGTGATTTCATTTTGGTCGACCCATGTGGCACTCAATTTACACTCTTTCTATGTGATTATTGACTGAAATTAAAAAAAAAAAGCTGGCATTTCTATCTTCAATTTAAAGACTCTGATCAAAAGTTCAGACCAATTTTCTGAACTAATTCAGAATGAATTATTTCTTGTAATCTAATACCAATTGACTCTCCCTTAGACCAATCCTTTGGACCTCAATACCCACATCTCTCACACGTGAGAAAGGAAATTCTTAGGCTTCTAAAATGAGAGTTCTTCTAGTAGAAAGCTACTAGAAGGGTCGAAGTAGACCCACTCGGAAGCTTTAACCAGAAGTCAATAAACCATGAGACTCACATAGGTGCATTTCATTAAGTCAATTGGTGAAAATGGTCAAGTCAACAAACCGTGGGACACGTTTTCATGTCCCAGTGCTTTTCAACCGTGTATTACTATTGCTGGGCCTTCAATCAAAGGGCTGTACTTTATTGGGAATCTGTATGTATGCTTGGTTTGCCATGTTTGAGGTACTTAACTTATGTTAAACAAGATTCTTCCAAAATTTAAAGCAAAAAATCTCCTTACAGAAAATAGAGTAAGATCTTTTTTTTTGAATAGTTAATATATTATAAAAAGAAACACCAAAGGTGCAAAAACATAAAACAGACAAGAAAAATAAATATACACTACAAATTGCAAGCCAGAGGAAGTCAAGAAAAAAAATGCAAAAGCAGGGAGCACACGAGGAAAAAAAGCTAAATTAAATCAACACTTTCATTTCAAACACGCAAGGTATCATTGATAAATAGAGTAGGATTAGGTACATTCAAGAACATTAAGTTTTACTGGTAAATAAACTCATAAGCCTGGAAAGATTCCACTCATGTCCTGTTCAATAGTGGATGATGCTACAGCAAAACACCTTAAGTGAGGTCTCAGGCTGCTCTTGCAAAGAAAAGTGGAGGAGAAAAGGACAAATCAAAGGCACTCAAATGGAGAAAATGAAATAGACTACAAATTTCCCCTTTCAATGCCTCTCATTCCTTGATCTTTCCTCTACTTTCTTTTCTTTTTTTCTACACGACTGAGAGTAAGAATAATCAGAAAAAGGCTCTACAATCAGTGTTCACTTTATACGTTTAGAAGTACATAGGAGTGTTTCAACAACTATAAACTCAAAGCCACAGAGCCACTAATCCTAGAAGTACATAGGAGTGTTTCAACAACTATAAACTCAAAGCCACAGAGCCACTAATCCTACCTAAACTCAACAAAGAGAGATCCTTTGTGAGTGTTCAACAATGAGAGAAGAGAAAAAGATAAGCAACTATGTTGGAGTTGCAGTTGCAGGAGATTCTAAGAGGCAATGGGTGCAATCCATGAAACAGAAGCTCGAGAAACCTTACACCTTTTGCCATCGAAAAGAGCCATCCACCATCTACCGAGTACCTCAACACATCCGCAGAGGCGATGAGAGTGCCTATGAGCCCAAAATCATCTCAATTGGGCCTTATCACCATGGCAAAGAAGGCCTACAGGCCATGGAAGAGCACAAATGGCGGTATCTACATCAATTCCTCTCTAGGAACAGTAACGTCTGCTTGGAGAACTATATCGATGGCATCCAAGAATTGGAGTCACGCGCTCGAAGCTGCTATTTGGAGGTGCCCAATCTCAAAAGCAATGAGTTTGTGGAGATGATGGTGCTCGATGGTTGCTTTATCGTCGAGCTCCTTCTTAAAGAAAATGATGGAATGAAAAATGACCCAATACGGAATACACGTTGGATGTTGCCCCTCATATGCCATGACATGCTCCTGTTGGAGAACCAGGTTCCTTTCTTTGTTCTACAGTGCTTGTTTGATCTCCAAGGGACACTGAAGGAAGTTAATGCAACTTCTCTACAGGAGCTGGCAATCAATTCTTCATGAAATCCTTGCTATGCAACACCAAAATCCCCCACAACAAACCGATCCCTCGTACGAGAACAGCCCATCATCTGCTGCATTTAGTTCACTCTAGTTTGTTGCCGACGAAAGAGCCAGAGAAGGCTAATACTGGTACACACAGGCCTTTGGTACCATTGATGTTCAGGAGGTGGTCTTCCAAACATCTTCTTCCTGCTTGTACCTCCCTATCAGATGCATCAAATAACATATCTCCGTCTCCCCCACCAACCCCACCTCCACGAGAACCCATGTTTCCTGCACAATTGACATTCAAGAGCCAGTGAACAGGCTCAAGAAAGATGCTGATCCAGTAGTAGGCCTTAAGATTAACAAGCCAGAGGGACTTGCTCACCTCGTACAGAATTTGAAGTTGAAGAGTGTCATCGGTTTTCTTGCAGGTCTCAAGGGATCCAAGCGTGAACTACCACCCCAACCACCCAAATCAATACCTGGGGCGACTGAGCTCCATGAAGCAGGGGTCAAATTCAAGATGGGGAAGGAAGCAGAGAGCTTCTTGGAAGTGAAATTCAATCGAGGGGTGATGGTCATCCCTCATCTGCTGATTGATTGCAATACCAACTCTCTCTTTCGCAACTTCATCGCCTTCGAGCAGTGCTATCCGAATTCAGATACTCACTTCACGAGCTACGCCTTCTTCATGGATTGTATAGTGAATACACCGAAGGACGTAGCACTGCTTGGTCACCACAAGATTATTGAGCATTGGCTAGGCACTGATGGAGATGTAGCCCTCCTCTTCAATCGATTGTGCTGTGGGATTACCATTGACACCCAGAACAGTTATCTCTCCACTATATTCAACCAAGTGACGGACTACTGCAAGACCCAATGGCACATGTGGCGCGCTTGCTTGAAGCGAGATTATTTCAGCAATCCTTGGGCAATCATTTCTTTGGTAGCTGCTGTTATCATCCTCTTCCTTGCCATTACTCAGACCTTCTTTTCCAGCATCTCCTACCTTCGACCTACACCTGAAATGTAAGTTGTTATTCATTAAGATGGCCTCATGTTGGACCTCCTTTCCCTCTTACTATCACTCTCAGTCTAGTCACCAAAGTGGTGCCTATAGTACTGGCTTCTGCGTATGTTCTTGTTGTATATCAATGGTGTGAGTGATGATGGCTGTGAAAGATGAAAAAATGGGTTGAAATTATAACCCAAAGTTAGTACTATATGAATATGAATAACCTTTTCAATTCTGAATTTGAGTTTGGTTTGTTGTTGCACACTGTGCCATGTTGTTCTAATACAACAACTCTGTGTTGAATTGACAGAGGTGGAAGTTTTCTAATGTAATCTGCAAAGAAAAGTTTTAAGACACAGCAGTCAAGGAACCGAAGATTTCAATCATCCAACTTGCAAATATATCTAGACATAAGCATATTTAACAATGTGCATGATAATTAAAGCATTTATGCTTAACTTTGCTATCAGGATCCTAGTTCTTATTTTGTGATTTATATTTTTTTTGCATTTTACCTAATTTTTCATTTTTACTTTGTCGAAACAGAACACCCAAACAAATGGAAAATTGTGATATGAGATATATTTATTGCCTAATGCATAATTCCTCACATTATGCATAAAAATCTCCATATACTTGTAGGCATTTGATCAGTGTCAGCTCTGAGATGCTTTGAAATTTCTGAAATTTCAGGAGCCCTAAGCGAAATCGTAAGATGTGGCCTTACTGCAATTAGTATCCTTTTCTTTAGGGGCTCTGACTATACTCTAAAATTTTTGGGACCTAAGCCTATAACCAGAGCCGGCCTTGCATTGGATCCAAACTCAAATATTATCTTTTCTTTTATATAATATAGGTATCTCCACTTTATATTGGAGATATGATTAATCTCACAAATATATAAAACCACCCACAAACTTCGTATATCAGATAAACCTTAAATGAAATCGAATCCAAAATTTGCATAATTCTAAAATATTAGACAAAAAAAGCTCCAAGAAAAAAAAGAAGATAATTAATCTTTAAAAATTAGTATCCTTGTCCAATCTCACTTACCTCGAAACGAATATAGAAAATCAATATAAAAATAAAAAGAGAAATTACTAAAATTGATCGACAAGTGTGTAAAGTAGTAATATTGAAAACTTCATATAAATCAAGACATGTCTCTTTAAATTTATAGTCTTCAAAGGAGCGCAAAAGCGTCACACTCTTTCGCTGGATAAAGCACAGATCACACTTAGAGCAACCTTTTTTACTTTTAATTATTTTAAAGGTGTCACACTCACACCCATTCAAACGACAAAGATAGATGAAGGCCTCATGTGTCATTGTCTCTCAATAAATCCCTCACGTGTCATTGTCTCTCAATAAATATCTATCTTTAACATAAATAATGTAATTGATTTAATACTCTAAGATATTTCTTAAGGTTTTTTTATGAAGGTTTTTTTTATGATCAGTTTGTCTTAGTCTTTTTTATTATTTAACTAATTTCCATAGTATATGTAAGCTTCCCTATTTATACACTGAGTAATTATATAAAAAATAGACTAGAGTGCAAATTGAATCGAAGAATCTCAATCGAATTCTTGACCATCATTTTAACCCATTTAAAATAATTATATCTAAATTGTTAATTATGCTCTTCCTTACACAAGAAATTGCTCATTGATTGAAAGAGAAGTTCCTCATAGAGATCAACATTTTACATGCTAAAATTGATTTCTACAGTGTTTAAACTTTAAACAATGAATCAGTTCTTTAAGATGATAAAGTAACATGAGAAAGTTTTCAAAATCAAGGGCACAACCAAAGACAAAATCAGAAGGTTTTCAAAATTACATCATCGAATACTTCATTTTTAAAAGACATATCGATGTACAAATAAATTCCCTTGGCTCATTTCAGCTAAAATTTCTTTATAATTACTGTTTGTTCATTATTTGATAAAAAGAAAACAGTATTGGAGTAAAGTGACAAACGTTCATTTTGGCATTCATTCGAATGAATCATTCATTCGAATGAATCATCAAGTGTATTTTCAATTCATTCGAATGAATGGGCTGAACAGTAACACGGAATACTGCTCAGCCCCATTCATTCAAATGAATGGACGATTCATTCGAATGAATGGGCCTCATTCATTCAAATGAGCCCATTCATTCGAATGAATGGGTCATTCGAATGTATGGCTCATTCATTCGAATGATTTAAATATTAAGATTTATTTTAAAATTTTACACTTGTTTTTTAAGCACTGTGTATTTCCAAAAATTTTCAAATTGAATATCTAGACTAATTAAAATAATCTGATAAAAATACCTTAAGACTTCAAGGTCTTTTGACACTCCTAAATATTTAAAACACAGTATTTTACAAATAAGGGTATTCCTAGGGTGTGTCAAAAACACATTTGGAAGTGTCAAAAGACCTTGAAGTCTTAAGGTATTTTTATCAGGTTATTTTAATTAGTCTAGATATTCAATTTGAGAAATTTTGAAAATACACAGTGCTTAAAAATAGTTGTCTATATTTTAAAACATAGACCGTTATTTTTTAATCACTGTGTATTTTCAAAATTTCTCAAATTGAATATCTAGACTAATTAAAATAACCCGATAAAAATACCTTAAGACTTCAAGGTCTTTTGACACTTCAAAATGTGTTTTTGATACACCCTAGGGATACCCTTATTTGTAAAATACTGTGTTTTAAATATTTAGGAGTGTCAAAAGACCATTAAGTCTTAAAGTATTTTGATCAGGTTATTTTAATTAGTTTAGATATTCAATTTGAAAAATTTTGGAAATACACAGTGCTTAAAAAATAAGTTTAAAATTTTAAAAAGAATTAAACAAATGTATACTGTTACTGTAACATGTAACTCATGAATCATTCGAATGATTCATCTCATTCGCGATGAATCATTCGAATGATTCATCTTAGAACGTCTTCGTATTCATTTCGTCCACATTCCGTCCGTGTTCATTCGAATGAACGAATGAACCGATCGTTCTGAACATTCATTCGAATGAACGGTCGGTTCATTCGAATGAATTCACGAATAAGATCAATCATTCGAATGATTCATCATGAATGAGATAAATCATTCGAATGATTCATGAGTTACATGTTACAGTAACAGTATACATTTATTTAAATCTTTTTAAAATTTTAAACTTATTTTTTAAGCACGGTGTATTTCCAAAATTTTTCAAATTAAATATCTAAACTAATTAAAATAACCTGATCAAAATACTTTAAGACTTAATGGTCTTTTGACACTCCTAAATATTTAAAACACAGTATTTTACAAATAAGGGTATCCCTAAGGTGTGTCAAAAACACATTTGGAAGTGTCAAAAGACCTTGAAGTCTTAAGGTATTTTTATCAGGTTATTTTAATTAGTTTAGATATTCAATTTGAGAAATTTTGAAAATACACAGTGCTTAAAAAATAACAGTCTATGTTTTAAAATATAGACAGCTATTTTTAAGCACTGTGTATTTTCAAAATTTCTCAAATTGAATATCTAAACTAATTAAAATAACCTGATAAAAATACCTTAAGACTTCAAGGTCTTTTGACACTTTCAAATGTGTTTTTGACACACCCTAAGAATACCCTTATTTGTAAAATACTGTGTTTTAAATATTTAGGAGTATCAAAAGACCTTGAAGTCTTAAGGTATTTTTATCATATTATTTTAATTAGTCTAGATATTTAATTTGAGAAATTTTGGAAATACACAGTGCTTAAAAAACAAGTGTAAAGTTTTAAAATAAATCTTAATATTTAAATCATTCGAATGAATGGGTCATTTGAATGAATGGGGTTGAGCAGTATTCCGTGTTACTGTTAAGCCCATTCATTCGAATGAATTGAAAATACACTTGATGATTCATTCGAATGAATGCCCTAATGCAGGGGTAAAATCGTAATTTCACTCAAAATTTTGATTTCTAAGTATATAGAAACAGAAAATTTGAGTGTGTGGAAGTGCTCTCTAAATGTATAGTCTTCAAAGGAGGGCAAAAGCGTCATACTCTTTCGCTGGATAAAGCACACATCACACTTAGAGCAACCTTTTTTACTTTTAATTATTTTAAAGGTGTCACACTCACACCCATTCAAACGACAAAGATAGATGAAGGCCTCATGTGTCATTGTCTCTCAATAAATCCCTCACGTGTCATTGTCTCTCAATAAATATCTATCTTTAACATAAATAATGTAATTGATTTAATACTCTAAGATATTTCTTAAGGGCTTTTTATGATCAGTAATTTCTATAGTGTCTGTAAGCTTCCCTATTTATACACTGAGTAATTATATAAAAATAGACTAGAGTGTAAATTGAATCGAATTCTTGACCATCATTTCAACCCATTTAAAATAATTATATCTAAATTGTTAATTATGCTCTTCCTTATACAAGAAATTGCTCATGATTGAAAGAGAAGTTCCTCATAGATATCAACATTTTACATGCTAAAATTGATTTCTACAGTGTTTAAACTTTAAACAATGAATCAGTTCTTTAAGATAATAAAGTAACATGAGAAAGTTTTCAAAATCAAGGGCACAACCAAAGACAAAATGAGAAGGTTTTCTAAATTACATCATCGAATACTTCATTTTTAAAAGAAATATCGTTGTACAAATAAATTCCCTTGACTCATTTCAGCTAAAATTTCTTTATAATTGGTGTTTGTTCATTATTTGATAAAAAGAAAACAGTATTGGAGTAAAGTGATAAATGTTTCAGCTGAGAATATTCAGTCCCTCAAGGACCCAATATGAATTTTGCCAAAATATTAAATCTAGACAACAAACAATCAGTGGATTTGAGTTTCTATAAATTTTCGATTCTTAAAAGGATTTAATGTTTAGTGAAACTTGAACCTTAAATGAAAGTTATAGACTAATAGACTTGTAATTATAGAGGGTTTATAGATTTTTATTATAAAGTTTTTTTTTTTTAATTTTAAATTTGAATCACCTGAATTATGCAATTTTTATATTTCAACTACTGATTCTAAGCCTAACAAAATGAAATGGCTATCCTAGATATCACCAATTCCAAAATTTAGGTAAAAATAGAAGCTTTATAGATTTTTATTATAAAGTTTTATTTAAAAAATTAAATTTGAATTATGCAATTGTTAGATTTCTACTAGTGATTCTAATGAAATTCTATCCCAGATTTTCTCCGAATTCCAAAATCTATTAAAATTTTCTACAGTTCATGCTTTTGAATAGTTGATGTAAAGTTTTCCTATCAAGAAATTATGTGATTTTGAATCAAATCAATTCCTTTTTCAATGGCTGCTGTAGGAACTTTTCTAAGCATTTTGAAAACAACGAACATGGCATGTATGAGAGAGAAACTTCACACATATAATTGGTTAAAGATTGGAATTAGTACCATTAAATTTGATTGGTTAAAGATCACAATTAGTATCATTAAAAGTTTAGGCCTTTTACCACATTTATTTAAAATTGACTTTTCAAGTTTTTCTTCACTCAATCATGTCAACTATTAAGAAACTCCAAAATGAAAAGTATTTTAGAAAATTCAAATATTATAATTTTTTTAAAAAAAAAATTAAAAAAATCATACGAATACTCTACAAACTGTATCAATCACATTAAGAACATCTCTATTTAATTCTATAAACACTAGATATCTTTTCATTTAAGTTATTTTGGCCATCAACCATCATATAAGCAAGCAGCATATTATATTTGGTGGATAGCATTTGAACCTTGAAGCTGCAGAATCTGTATAAAATTTATTTCTTCGACTTCAGTTCTAAATCAGGCTTGGGAGTTATTTTCTTTTTTAAAAAAAAATCGGAGTTTCTTAGTTAATTTGGAGTCTCTTCATGTCATGCAAGATTGGTTTAATTCAGTTTGGTTATTCTTCATGTGGTGCTAGATTTCTTGCAATACCGTGGAGATTGGGGCAAAAAGAATGATGGGGTTCTTGCAACAAGGCTTGTCCTCTTTGGGTTCTCAATGTTCATGGATTTATTTGGAAAAAATTGAAAGAATTCAACATAATATTGCTTCCTTTCAGTTTAAGGTTGCTTGGCTTTCTCGATTTGGCCAAATCTTCTTGGGATATCTCTTGATTCGAAAGTTGTAACTAATTTCTTGTAATTTGGGGAGGGCTTGTTTTTCCTATTGTTTTGGTAGGCTGATTTTGGCCTATTTCTGTATTTTATTCTTTTCTATTAATGAAGTAATCTTTAAAAAAAAAACAAGGCATGTCCTCTTTTTCACAGGTGCTGCAAATAGCCAAAGCATAAAGCGATATTAAGGGCACTTGCTACAACTGATAACTTGATAAATGGCATGAGAATCTGGAAATAAAATATCATTTGATATTGTACTTAGATTGTTGTATTTCTGTTACAATTCTTTGTACAATATTACAACGAATAGTGCATGCAACATTTCTGTGATTTGATACAAACAGTATTGGGTATTGGAGGACATTCTACACCTTTGGGCACTTCAAGACATCAACATTTCTGCTACGCTCTCTACGGCGTGTAGCATTTGGGCATATCTCCAAGCAAGGCTCTTGGAGGGCCTTATCTTCTGCAGCCAGAGGAGGATTAACTCCAAAATTGAACTGCAAGGAAAAAGGTGGACTACTGAGGGCCCAGATCTGGTACATGATTTGATTCAGAGATCTCTCTCCATCAATGTTCAGAGCAAAATGCAATAGAGAATAAAAAAAGGTGTAAAACAGAGTGCAGAAAAATGTGAATTGTAGGGTGAAGAAAAAACTACAAAATGCAGAGAAAACAAAACGGAAATGATGTGGTTTGACCCATCCCACCGAAAGGGCCACTCCCTGTAGTTTTACCCAGTGTGTGTGTGTGTGTATAGGGAGGGTTGTACACCTCTAAGGACTAGTCCGGTGCTCTAAGAGACCCTAGACACCTTGGTCATCCAAAAAAAAATGATGTGGTTCGACCCATCCCATCTGAAAGGGCCACTCCATAGTTTTACCCGGTGTATGTGTGTAAGGAGGCCTGCACATGCCTCGAGGACTAGTTGGGTGGTCAAAGCGGCCCTGGACACCTTGGTCATCCAAAAAAGAAATGATGTGGTTTGATTGGTTGTGCACATAGAGACTATCACACCAAAAATCCAAACTCAAGTGGAGAATATTGCATGGAAATAGTTGTCTGACCCAGAAAGCTAATGCAGTTTGCCATAAAAAAAAAAAAAATTCTTTCTTTAGTGTTCAAATCTGTAGGGCCAATTAATAAAATTTTGTAATTGATCTTGATATAAAATTCAAATGAGAGGCATATGAGATATTTGAGTTGTTTGGTTCAACACGGATAGTTAAAAGGAAGGACTATAACAAGCATGGAAGAGATTCTTTCAATTAGGAGTGTCAAACTTTGCTTAAGTTGTCAGCAGGACATGAAAATGTTTGCAAAAACTACAGCAGTTCCAACTCTACCAATTGATTGAGGGCATCAGTGAATGTCTCAAATCTCAATATGATAAGAAAATTGGCTATGTTTAAATATATGATCATGATAAATATCACTCTCTTTTTAATGGTAATGTGACTTAAAACCACGGCATTTATGACCGCAGCAATGAGCTCTTTTCAACTGTACTATGGGCTCCTCTCATGATAAATATCAATATGCAAAAGCAGAATTGATTATTTAGTCACTGTTCACACCAGCAATGTCCGCAGATAGTGTAGTTAAGCCTGCTTAAATGTGCCCTAAACTGTGTTACCTGACAGCTGAAATCACTGAAGTTAGGCTCCATCAGCAATGGGACTCCCATATAATCCTTGAAGAAAGTCTGTAAGGACAATCAGAGCCTAAAGTTTAGAAATGTAACATGAATTAGAGATGGCATGAACCACAAGTTCAAAACCTATAGATTGAGAAAAAGAAATCTGAAAGCTTCCTAGTAAGTCATAGCTTACTAATACAATGTCCATTGTAACCTTCAAACCAAACAAATAGGAGCCCTATTAATTAGATCAATTTGATCTGAATTCAGAATGACATTATTAATTTGTTATAACAAAAAATGACCTGACTTGTCTAAAAGCCAGGCTTTCCCCTTCTATGAGTTCCACTACCCCCACAAAAGGTTATACCTTACTTTATGATCCACACATTTTAAATAGAGTTTTTCCCCCCAAAGGAGGGGGGCTGGCTGGCAGGGGCCATGACCACCCCAAATTTTTAAAAACTTCCTATACATAGGGACTGTTTACATATTGAAAAGATTGAATGAGGTTGACCACATGGTAAGTTACGGTAAGGCACAGTTAGATTTACATGTCGGACACACTTCTAATCAAAGAAAATCCTTGGATTTTAACATCTCCCTATGGTTGTTAATGGGCCACAATATCAAACATCCATAAGAAATATTTGCAGTTTGATTGAGATACACCATGATATATGGTAAATTAAGAGACCTATAGTGTATCTCAGTCCAATAAGAACCAGGCCCCGTGAGTGGCTGGTTGTTAAAAAAAATGGTCCATTATCCATTATCCATTATAACAAACTGGCCTCCACATATAAAATTTATTGTGCCTTATCGTAACTTAAAATGAGGTCAGCCTCATCTAATCATTCAGTCTTTTACATAAGCCCCCACTGGAAATATTTTAAATTTACAAAATAGTCCCTCCAAGAAATTGTACTCTGTACATTAGTCCCATCCCACAAGAAAATTTCTGGTTCTGTCCCAGCAGTGTAGGTCCTAAGGTCAGTGTAAACATTTAAACTGTCAGTTCCCTCATGGTGCAAGACAGAGGATGATATAGATCATCAAAATAAAAATTAAAAGACAAACAATATCTTTATTTGTTGTAAGAATTCATTAACATGGTTCACACTAGCCTGTGTTGGAAGCTTGCATGTGTGAATACAGATTCCCACACATTTGCTTTCCTCCAAATACTTGCATCTTTCTACGAAAACCTAGATAAAACAGATTATCATTCATTGGTCAGTGTTTACATGCATGAAATAAATAAAATTCTCATAGAATGCAGAATTAAGAAACAAATTGCAAATGCAACAAAATCAAATAACAGACAACAAGGTAAAATAGTGGAACTTTCACAATCAATACCCCACTACTACAAGAAGACCCGTTGGGAAGTTTGACGGAATTCACTGTGCATGGACCCATTAGCCATTGACAAGAGATTGCAGTCACCCTCGCTTCAAAACATAGCGAAGAAATTATTGAGCACCATAAAACATAAACTTTTAAACTGATAGAAATTTCATACGAGTAACAAATATAACATCAGTTACATCATTGTTAGACCACAGAAGCTACTTCTTTAAATTCACATATAATAAATACCGATTGAAACTAGTGAACACATAACTTGGAGAATGTCATAATAAACCACTACAATTACAATTACAAAAGTATAATGATCATCATCAGCACCATCATCATTGAAGCCTCTATCCCATCAATCTGGTGTTGACATTTGCAATTTGATTTGGCATGTTTTTTTTCTATGGGCCGACTACGCCTATAAGACTTGAACCCACAACCTTGAGGTTGCAACAATGAGCACTTACCAATTGTACTAGAGGTTCTTGTCAAAAAGCCAATAAGGAATATATGAAGGCAATAATTTTTGAGGACCTATATTTGAGGTTTGACCAGTGGCCATAGGACGCCGACATGAATCATAATCTATATGAACTAATAAGCCTCTTTTTAAATGGAAACATTAACTTGAACCCACAACCTTTAAGGTTGCATCATAAGCACTTACCTAAATACAATTGTGCTAGGAGCCCATGGGTAGCCATGATGATTGGTGAAATACCCACTTGCGCAATTACAAAGGTTTAACGTTCAAGTCACACCATTTACATTCCAAAACAAAGTGCCACATTCTTGTCTCAACTACAACAATTTAAAAATGGAAAATGATAAGAAATGAATGCATTGGGATAAATATCCACAATTAGAGAGTTGACACAATTTATATACGACACAGGAAGCTCAAAATCTAAAATGTCACATACTTTAGCAAATTGATAGGGTCATCACAGGCTTAATTAATAAATTGGGCTATTATCACAATTGGAATGAAGAAAGCAACTATTGTGGAGAAAACTATTAGTGTGCATAAAATTTTGAATGTGCCACGAGGGGCCCACTTAAGGCTCAATTTGGGCCTAGAACTTTAAAATAATGGGCTCATGGTTTGGTACATTGAGTCGGGCCCTTAATTTCACATTTAGGGCTACATTTGGCTGAGGCCCATTCTTGGAGTGTAAGGAAGAGTTGTGGGATATACATTCCACCTCCTCAACTCCACCTCCTTGGAAGATTCCTATTCCTATTTTGTAGATCTAATTTGTATTTTGGAAGCAAATCTTTCCTCTTTTAACATGCTTGGCACCACCTTCTCTTAAAAAAAATATCTATTTATTTTTCCAATAATTATGTAATAAATGCCACCTGGTATAAGGTGATTGGGAATATTGAAATTGACAAACACTAGAGAGGGAAACCCTACTGGTAGTACCTCCTTTAGAGTTTTTTTTCGTTATTTGATGCATTTTAAACTCTATAAAAGGGATCTCTTGGTCGACCATAGCATTGTATAATTTGGATTTTTATTAAATGAAACTTGGAAGCTTAGGGTTCTCTCCGTTCTTTGGCGAGTTGCTTTTGATTTGAATTTTCTTGCAATTTTTTTGCTTCTAATTAATTTAATTTATGCAATTTTTGAATTCCAATGTTGAAATCTTAAATTAATTAATGCAATTATAATTTTGTGGAAATTCAAATTGATTGAAGCCTTTGGTTGATTTTCCCATAGAGAAAAAATTCAACCTATGTGAGGTTTGAGTTTTGAATTTTCTTCCTTTGAGAGTGAAATTCATAGTTCTGTAATTAATTTCGGGTCTCATACATAATTGGACCGATTTTAGATTAGTTTTATTGATGATCAATCTTGAATGGATAGCATTTCTATCAAGGGCCCAAATAGCACCCAAAAAGAAGAAAATCCACACTTGTGGACAGCCCCTGTAACTGAGTCATTTAGTGATTGTTTGCACTTGAAATAAGATGATTTCATGTCCATAGCCAAAGGGAATTCTTTAAGAAATTTAAACATCGAGGTCAACTTCCAAAAAATATATACAGCAGCAGGAGCATGGATATCATGGACACGATCCAATCAATGAGGGATGGTCATTAAAACACTGCAATAGTAGAGATACAAGTACAGAATATAGACACTTTATATTTCCAAGCATCTTCAAGAGGACATCTATTGAAACTTATATTGCCCTATTTTACTTTATGGTTTCTCTCTTCAAGTTATCTTTATCTGAAAATGCTGTGGCTAAACCTGAGAAAGATGAGGTGAAGTTATGTTGGGGAATCTCTACCCTTGATATGCTTCGCTATTATATTATGATAGGGAGGTTTTACTTACCAACCATCATAGCAGCTAATTTTCCACCACCTATGGGTGCCATGAGCATTTGAAAATTATCTAGTAAGAAACGAGGAAACAAAGATACAAGGACATGGACCTGCCATCATGAATAGAATAGTTAGTTAATCCAAATACTTAAGATACAAAACATGTAACAAAAAAGATTAAAATAATTTGTTCATAAACTGTAATGATCTTGCATATCATTTTTTTAATATATGGAATTATAAAAGATTCTTTGTGATGCAGTAAATAATGCATCAGCCTAAACTGAAGCTATTCTTGTCACTCAATAGGTGAAATGGAGTTTCAATATTTTAGATAAATCTACATAAGACGAAGATCCATAAGGCAAATGCATCCTAAGTACCGCTGCCTGCACAGTTTCTGAATTGCTTTTGCCTTTTGCCATGAGACGGTTGACAACTTCCATAAGCCCATCATATCCAGGCTTCTCTGAATCCCATCCAACCTCCTACACCGCTTAAAAAGTAGAAACCAATGTAAGAATGCAGTGAAAAACAGAATAGAAGAAAAGAATTCATTATAATGCAATCAAGGATTAATGCTGGTCTTAATTAGCTCATTTCAGCTTGTTCTTCATCTATTCTAATTTAATAATGTAGTAAGGCATACTTTAAATTACAACAACTTAGATATTTTTAACCCCGCACGAGGTAGCTCAGCTAGTAACATTCCGCGTCAGGAAGCGGAACTTAGATATTTTTAGCAGAACTTAGATCTTCCATCACAGGGCTCAGATGATAGAGAAATTTGAATCCAAACAGGTCAGAGGTTTTCCCAAATTCCTATGGAAATGAATATTCGCATTGAGCTGATAATAGTTTGGGGGCAGAAAATGCAGAAAGATTGAATATTGATTAGCTTAGTTTCCAATTCTTGTATTGCTCAAAACACCTACTATTCCTAATAGTCCAAGTGCTTGTAATTTAGACCCCACCCAAATGCACACCAAGGGTGCATCTAGATTCAAGAGGACTATTCACCTGTGCATGTGGGCACAATTTTTCTCATGATAATGGTGGGGGCCCAAGAAATCACCTTGATCAAATCAATCATAGTATGCTTTTAAAGGCTACAAAAGTTTAGGTTTAAAAAACAGTTTAAGGTGATCAAATTTTAGAAACTTAAAAGATGATTGTTCAAATCAAGGTGATTTTGGTGGGCCTATGTGGTGCAGGTGAACATTTAACTTAGATTCAATAGTGAAACAAATTGTAAAATTTTGAAATTTGGTCAATTGTTTACCTTCAATTCAGTAAAAAGGACATAACCAAATATATTAATGTCCTCTCCTGGTATTCACAATGAGACGGTATCTCTTGCTAGCAGTTACACCTTTCAAGCCCAATTCGATACCTAGACAGTAACATTACCTCTCTTGTTTACTTATTTCTTCGTCCTTTTTCTTTGGAAATGGTAAAGTGACCTGAATTCATGACCTTTAAATTTGCATAGCAAAAACTTGTTGATGGTATTCTGAGCTCTTCTCAACTAATACAGTAACAATTTCAAGTCGCTTCCTCAACTAGAGAGTGCGAAGGAACTAAACTACAGTTAAGTCATTCCTTGTTACTGCGAATACTGCAATTGAAAGCAACCCAATTCTTTCTAACAATTCCCCTCATTTCCACTGATTAGTTTAATATGCTTTGCATGGAATTCTTCAAAAAAAAGGCAAGCCCAATTTATTTTATGCTTTACATAATTTTTATTTAAATTTCAAACCTAAGTAAATTCATATACTTCCTATACCAGAAAATATGTATGCGTATGTATGGGTTTAATGCATTAAGTATACCGAGATAAAATTGCAGTCACCTCGACCATCTTTTTACGGAACCATGCGAGCATCAAGTTGTCCAATACCCCTGGCTTATATTCCTTTTTCTCAGCTCTGTCAATCGCATCTGTCTAGAGAGAAGTAGAGAGAGAAATAATTTAGAAACGCTCAACAAAGATGAAGAAAAGAGGATAAGAAAGAAGCGACGTACCGCTTGGGATCGAATGGAAGAGCAGAAGAAGCGGGATCTGGGGTTGGTCTGGAAGGATTTGGATCGAAGGTGGACATTGTGAGATGGGAAGGGAAATGTTAGAGGGCGTAGTTGGGCAAGAGACTCCATTGGAGAAAACCAGAGAGGAGCGGAAGAGATAACAGTGGCACCCAAACTCATGATCTGAAGTGGGCCAGGTGTAGTGAACTATCCCTCTCTTTCGAGTATAATTCCCTCTATGTTGACTCAGACTAAGGACCCTACCCGAGAAACCAATGGATTTGAGTAGATGCATGTATATCTTGAGTAGAATTGGGTGGAAAAAATAAAATCTGAATCAAATTTAGGTTGGATTGAGAAATTTAAAAGAAGTCAGATTTGACTTGACTCGACCTGAATCAACTAACTTATAAAATAGCACTTGGCTTGAATCGAGTCAGTTAGGATTGAATAATCCAAGTCATTAATTCGAATTGAGTTGGGTGTAATCAATTTTAATATGAATTGGGTTGAATTTATTAAAACTTACCTAATATGACCCGAGTTTCAGCCACTCTAAGCTCATGTAATTAAGTTACTGTCTACGTCACATCGGGCACAAGTGGGTATTTGATCATACAAAACTAAATAAATATAATTTTGTTAAAGACAATTTTAAAATTGATCAAACATATAAAAAATTAAAAGAAATTCATTTAAACTTATT
Source organism: Chimonanthus salicifolius (assembly GCA_013350335.1). Classification (NCBI taxonomy): domain Eukaryota; kingdom Viridiplantae; phylum Streptophyta; class Magnoliopsida; order Laurales; family Calycanthaceae; genus Chimonanthus; species Chimonanthus salicifolius. The sequence continues at coordinate 7,282,335 of CM023535.1, read as the reverse complement.
TAGAATATAATTTTATTTTCTTTAAATTCTTTTCATTATTTATCATGGTAATCAATTTTTCTTTTTCTTTTTACAACAAAAGGTTTATAATGGTTAATTAATAAAAAAATTGTCATGTGGTTAAAGTGTAAATTATAATTTGATTACAATTATTCTGAATGCTATTCATGAATGCATTAATTCTAAAGATAGAGTTCAAAATAACTTTGTTAAAGACAATTTTAAAATTGATCAAACATATAATAAATTAAAAGAAATTCATTTAAACTTATTTAGAATATCTAATTTGAAAATCATAGTCAACCTTAATATGTGAAGTCAAGAGTATACGAGTTGCAAAAACCAGAAAAAGAGATAATTTATTGAAAATATGGAGAAAAATGGATAAAAAAGGGGCATCACAATTTTTTTTGTAATTGACTATATAATTTATAATAGTATTAAATAGGAAAATAGAATTCTTAAACCGTATTCTAGAGGGTGGGATTTTGACTATGAAAATGACTTGTTCTGAATAATGATATTTATACATTATATATTTAATTTGACCTACATTTCATTTTACAATAATATTTTGCAGTAAAAAATGCAATTGAATTTGGTATTGGCTTGCCTTACTCTTATCCAAGAGTTTATGAGCTAAGTTATGAAAAGTTCATTCATGGGTCATGGGGCAGATTCTTTGAGTTGTGGATTGAAAAATAAATTGGGTTAATTGATAAGTCATGCATGGATCACGGATTGCATCACAGGTTATATAATATTAAAATGGGTTAAGTTAAATTATTAAAATCTAATTGAATTTTACTCTTTATTATATAATATTTATATTTTAAATAAAATATAGATATATTAATATTAGTGTCATTGCAAATTTGTAATTATTGTTACCATTATTATAATCTATGTGAAAAATAAAATTTATATATTTTATTCTCTATGTGAAAACAAAGGGCGGGGCCAGAGAGAGAGAGAGAGCGGAAGAGAATGGGGAAGAGAAGTGCGAGTAGCTTGGTTTCCTTGTTTGCAGGTGCAGCAACAGGGCGTAGTGGAAGGAGGACTCCTCCGACTCGGATGCGAATGCGGTCGAAGTGGACAGATTCTGTCTCTCTCTACCGTCGATTGTCTGCGTTGGGCGGCTGTAGTGGCGCCAGCGTAGCGCAGACTCTTAACCAATGGCTCTCAGAGGGCAAAACTCTTTCGAAGTTTGACATCATAGCTTTCGTCTCTCAGCTCCGCAGATACAAGCAATTCCACCACGCTCTTCATGTTAGTCAGTTTTCTGCCCTTTTTATAAGAAAATGGATGAACCCATTTTTAGTTATAGTGAAAAAATGATTTTTTTATAAGAAAAGTGCCCAATTTAAATTTCAGAATAATATGCTGATTGTGCTCACCCATGTAGTAGGTATATTATTTTTTCCCTTTTCTTCTTCTTTTGTGATCAGCATCATTAAACTGAAAATCTCATATACAAAGGTGATTATTCTGGCAAATGCTCATCTGGGTTGAAAGCAAAATTGCATACTGTTCATTTTTTTCCTCTAGTGGATAGCGGGGAAGGTTTGCATTTGTGAAGTGCTGAAAGTTGTTCCAGGGATTTTTTTTATATAAAAAACATGATGTCAATGTATACACTGACTGATTGAATTTTAAAAGGAGCCATCTAATTCGCTGGTTGTCCTGACAAAAGCCTGAAAAGTCATGCAGAAATCCCACTCAGGTGTAGAGATAACTTATTGCACTGAATTTAAATCTGGTTATGGCTGATGTCCATCTGACTCGTCTCTACTTCTGGGAGATCATAAAATAAATATAAATACTTATCCAATGATTCAATGGAGTCACCTTCATCTATTGGGGCAAATAACACCAAAAGCACATTTCCTTTATCCTTTCCATTACACTCCTGGATCATCCACGGACCCAGATTTCCTTCTGAATTAACATCAACCTTTAGTTTGTTTATTTGAACCATCTCAAAGGAACTTTCTCTTTGTTTAGGTGATCTTGCATGGTCCATCATGTGGCCTACTGTGTTCTTGCTTTTATCCAAACCAATGATTCCAAAGGAAGCATCATCTTTGAGGGCCATTCAGTTAAAGTTATCTGACACTTTGGGTTGGCTGGCAAATAATTTTACAGAGAACACAGAAAGAGACTAGTCTGTCACAGGCAATTACTATTTTGAATGACAGAACACCTAGTTTATGCAAAACATAGACCTAGCCTGCTATCCACTACATATTTATTCCATCAGGCAGTGTCAATGAAGAATCCAATTCATGGTCTCAGGATTCTAATCATTTTCATCATCATAACCATTTTCCCATACACTATATAAGTCATCTTTCAATTTCTACTACAGCAGTTTATCTTTTTTGTTGTGTTTGGTTTTATCTGTTCTTGGGTGGACTTTGTGGTTGTTGACTTCTTTCCTTCCTTTCTGACTATGGATTTTCTTGCTGTTTGTTGATTTCTTCAATCAGCTATTGGAATGGATGGAAGATAGAGGTAATGACTTCACCTACAGTGACCATGCAATACGCATAGATCTTCTATCAAAAGCCAAGGGAATAGCTGCAGCAGAGGAGTACTTTTTCACCCTCGCAGAACCTGCAAAGAACAAGTTTACCTATGGTTCACTCCTAAACTGTTACTGCAAGGAGAAAATGCTTGAAAAGGCAATGCCACTCTTCAAGAAGATGAAAGAACTGAATTTTGCATCGACTGCTCTAGCCTATAACAATCTGATGTCTCTGTACTTGAAGTTGGACCAGCCCAACAGGGTGCCTCCACTAATACAAGAACTGAAGGCAAACAATATCTCACCAAATGTTCATACTTACAATCTCATGATGCATTCTTATGCTTCTTTGAAAGACATTGAAGGAGTGGAGCGAGTAATGGAGGAGATAAAGGCAGGAGGCAGCAATCGCCTTCACTGGACTCAATACAGTAACCTTGCTAGCATTTATATCAAGGCTGGCCATTATGACAAGGCTGAATTGACTCTTAAGGAGCTCGAGAAAATAAACAGCGTCCAGGATTGCACTGTTTTTCATCATCTCATCAGTTTGTATGCAAGCACTTCCAATTCAGTGGAGGTTAATCGGGTTTGGAGGTCTCTAAAATTGGCCTATCCAAAAACCACCAATATGAGCTACCTCACCATGCTTCATGCTCTCGCAAAGTTGGATGATATTGATGGAATGAAGAAATGCTTCAAGGAATGGGAATCTAGTTATACAAGCTGTGATATCAGGGTGACTAATGTTCTGATGGATGCTTTTATTAAATGTGGTAGGATAGAAGAAGCTGAATCACTTCTTGAGAGTGCCATACAGAGAGGATGCATTCCTAACTTTAGGACCCTGGAGATGTTCTTGGGATTCTACTTGAGAAATCATGAGATGCAAATTAGCTCTAAGCTGTTTGAAGATTTCTGTTTAGAAGGTGGAGGGTGAGTGGTTGCTATGGCAGGAGAACATGGGAGCACTTCTGCTAGTATTTCTCGAGAGAGGGATATTGGTGGTGGTGAAGAGTTCTGCACTTTTGCTAAATGTTTCGGTCTGACTCAATCAAGAAGTGTCTGTATTGTTGCTCCACAATTTTTCTTAAAATACAGAGACTTCAATGCTTAAGCAAAATGAAAGAAGATGAGGATGAGGATCAGCTCTGAAACTGAGAAAGTCATCATGGGGTAGAACTTATTGGACGTTAACATAACCAGCTGTAAGAAAAATTGTCTCAACCCATGCTTCAGGACTAATATTAATTATTTACTGGAATCTTGGGGTGAAATTGGCAGAAGGAAACCCCAGAATAAGAACTCTCCTTGAATTTGCCGAGGAATTCCATGAATGAAAAATTGAAGTTTGAGGTGGTTTCAGACAATGGCCTATTGATGAAGCTAGCAAATGGGGAGTGGCTTACTCTAAAGTGATGATCAAGAGGGCAATGTACACACTATCTCCCCTTTGGAGAAGGGAAGGGGGTTGGGGGTGTTCTAAGTCATTTGATTCTTCACTACCTGCATTTGTTGCAGAAGCTTTTTTCATCAATGTTATATGCTTCAAATTTTCATTCTATGGTCTGAAATTTTGGAGATACGTTCACAATCTGCTGTATCCCTTGTTGATATCCATTGGTGGATTTATGAAGAATCTATCCATATTCATTGACAGTCCCATTAGATGGATAATATGGATGATGGTCTACTTGAACACAAGCGACTCAACCTAGTCTTTTGGCTGGTCTGGTCGACATTGTCCAGCTTGAATATAATTTTTTTCAAGGGAAATGATAGGGATACTGGTGTTTTTGATAATAAGGGACACTGAGATTGTCCTTTGTCCAATTGTTATCATCTAATTGGTGGAAAGGTATATTTGTGTTCCTTATTATAAAAAATACTGTTGACCCTATCACTATCCATTTTCAACCCAACCCAAGCTCAGCCGAACTTGGGTTGGCTTTCAATTTTACCCAACTTGACCTACCCCAGCCCCACAACAACCCAACAATGGATTAAAATTAGAATTGCTTTGAGCCTTTAAAACTTTAGGTTTGTCTCTGATGCATCCCAACCCAGGTCAACCTGCCTCGGTACTCGCAGCTAAAATGATGGCCCTAGAAATAATCTAATAGTTGGAAAAGAAAAACCTGGTTTGTTGTTCTCACTCAAAAATAGGTGTTGTACAAGAACTGGTGAAATTTTTAAATGTTTAAACAAATCAGAAACTTGCCTAACTGTCATAGCTAATTTTGTGAATGGCAAACAGTTGGGCTTTTAATCTTTCCCCCTCCCCACCCCCTTCCTCTCCCCTTTCTTCTTCTCTGTGTCATTTCCCCTACCAATATTGAATTTGTAGCCCTAAATGGTACTCTAACATGCAGTAGGCATCATGTTGGGCCCTCTAGAACTAAAATTATTTGATCAAATGTTTTAGATTCACCGCAGTATGAGGCTTAAGGTAGGATTTCGTTGAGCCACTCAATTGTTTCTTTTAGTTTCTTACTCTTTAATGACAAACGTGAACCCATTTTGCAAGCTGATAGGTCTGATAGGTCCTTCCTGATCTGTTAATGAGTTCAGATACCATTGCTTTCAACATTTGAAAAGGGAAAAGGAAAAAGAGAAGTATAGACTGAGTAAGGTGGTTCATTTAATAAATAAATAAGTAATAGATTGAGAGTTTAATGGCATGAGCTCAAATTAGATGATTGAAATTAATCCATTGCTAAGGTTTGGATTCAATAAATGAACAATACACATTTGTTATAGTCGTGATCAACTACTCTATCAAATAAAAGTTTTTTTTTTCCTAGATATATGTATTTCAAAAGGTGGTTTATATAAACTTAAAAGTTTAGGTGTTTTAGTGGGATATATAAGATGGTGAAACTCACTCTATAATATAAAAAATTGAATAAATTATTACAAGAATTACCAAATTGTTGGAAATGAAATCCTTTAACTTTTTAAGATTAAAATAAATTATTAGATAAATATTTTTTTAATGATGTTTAATCCAAAAGTTATAGAGTTTAATGTATTCAATAATAATTATGATGATTAAAAACATCATCACTAGTCAAATAATATTATATTTAAATAAAAAAATAATTTAGTAATTTAAAATTGTCTTTGAATGGCCCCATCTCATACATAGTAAATATTATTAAAAATTAATAAAAACACTGATGTTTTTATAAAAAAGATATCAAATTTATTTTTTTATTTACTTACCACGTAATGGAACACTGCACCTTATTATAAGAGACATGGGTGTCCCTGTCATTTTCCCCGACTTAGAAATATATTTTCAAGCGTCGCCGACGACCCAGTGGGAAAGAGAGACTTAAAGCGGGCGATCAATCGAGCGATCAAACGAGGATGTGGGCGAAGTACCTGAAGCGGACGGTCTTCTTGTTGGAGGCTGCAGCTTTGAAGACGAGAGGTATGTGTACGGCTACGATGGGAGCCAAGGAGACCTCTTCTTCTCTCTACCGTCGATTGTCGGCTTTAGCCGGCATCACTGACAGTGGTGCTGGAGATGCAGGGAAGGTGCTGGACGAATGGGTGAAAGAGGGAAAACCCATCAAAATCTACAACATCAAGGGCTACATCCGAGAGCTCCGCAAATACAAGCGATTCAATCACGCCATCCAGGTCCATAATCCCAATCCCCATCTCTCCCATTTCTTGCCTCCCCAAAATTACCCTATCTACACAAATCATTTGCCTTTTTTTAAAGTTTTTTTTTTATATTAGCATTAAATGGTTTGCTCATTTGCCACAAGAAAGGCATCGGCAATGCCATTCTAGATAGATTTCTTGATAACTTCCTTCACTTCAAGTTATGGGGTGGATGCTCTTGTTGTTCTATACGACTATGTGTTTGTTTGGTTGAGCTGAAGAGAAGGCATGGAGTGACCCATTTGATAATTGTTTCATTTGAAAAAAATTCTCTCCATTTTGTTCAAGTTGGGCAGTTCTGAATCATTCACACACTTTTTCACTGAAAATTTTCGTTTCCACCCACTTTTTGACTGAAAATTTTCTTCTGTATATGGAACTCCCTTGCTGTCAATTAATCACCCATGGAATTGCTCAGGAAATTTTCGCTATCCAAATGCAGCCTAAGAACATTTTTATAATTGTACTTTCAAAAAGAAAACATTTATAAATATTCCTCGTATAGCAGTAATGCAGTGTTACGATTATACAAAAAATCGATGAACTATTTTTAATGCTTGAAGACAATGCTAATGAACGATTTCAATCTAATATAACTATATATACATATATATTTGCCATTTAAAAGTTGGGGTTTTTTATTTTTTTTCCCTCCTGTTAATTTTATGCTAAACTGTCCTATGTTCTATTATTATATTCAAGTGTTTCTTGAGAAGTATAATGGAATGCCTTTTTCCTGCATGTCAAACACCGAGAAACCAGTGAGAATGTAAAGGTCTATTTTTTATTTTCTGATACATTTTGAATAAAAATGGTACATAATCGAAAGGAATATTATATGGGCAGTTTTTTTTTTGGCAGCCATTACATAATTAGCCTGGTCCATTTTGATCTGAACCATGTCTTTGGACCATGTCAGCCACTTGTACGGTATGAGTTGCTGCTGCAAAATTTCACTTTGTAGAAGATGAATGTGGAAGTCAAGTTCATTTTCTATTTTATGAATACCAATGCGGAAGTCAATTTTCTAAAGCAGCTCTTCTTATGGGCTCCTGATTTTGCTTATGCAGCTTATGGAATGGATGGAAGCAAGGGGCACTAACTTGTCCTACAGTGACCATGCAATACACATAGAGCTTCTATCAAAGGTCAAGGGAATAGATGCAGCGGAGAAATTTTTCACAGGCCTGCCGGAACCTGCAAAGAACCAATCAACTTATGGAGCACTACTATGCTGTTACACGAAGGGGAAAATGCACGAGAAGGCAATTGCACTTTTTGAGAAGATGAGGGAACTGGAATTTGCATTTAACAGTTTAAACTATAACAATGTAATGTCCCTATACATGAAGTTGGGCAACCCGGAGAAGGTGCCTCCACTAATAGAGGAAATGAAGGCGAAAGGGGTCTTGCTGGATAGGTGTACGTATACTCTCTTAATGAATAGCTATGCTTCTTTGGGGGACATTGAAGCAGTGGAGAGAGTCATGGAGGAGGCAAAAATGAAAGAGCAAGTTTGTGGTGACTGGGCCTTATATAGCAACCTTGCTGCCATTTATGTTGCAGCAGGCCTTTCTGATAAGGCTAATTTTGTTCTTCAAGAGCTTGAGAAAACCATTAACCTTCGGGATCGCAGGGCCTTCCATTTTCTAATCAGCTCATATGCAAGTACATCCAATTTAGTGAAGGTTAAACGAGTGTGGGAATCACTGAGATTAGCCTTTACAAAGACCACCAACGTCAGCTATTTCGTCATGCTTCAGTCTCTGGCTAAACTAGGTGATATGGATGGCTTGAAAAAATGCTTCCATGAATGGGAATCAGGTTGCTCAAGCTATGATGTTAGGTTGGCCAATGTTCTCATAAATGCTTACGTCAAACGGGGAATGATCAAAGAAGCAAGCACCCTTCTTAAGAGAATCTTTGAGAGGGGAGTGGAACCCAACTTTTGGACCATGAGTACATTTATTGATTTCTACTTGAAAAACCATCAGATGGAATTGGCCATGAAGTGTATGGAGACAGCTCTTTCTAAATTGAAGGAGAACAAGTTGCAACCTACCAAAGAAAAGGTCAAATTGTTCTTCAGGTATTTTGAGGAAGAAAAGGATGTTGATGGTGCTGAGGCGTTCAAGAAGATGCTGAAGAGGGTCCACTATCCTTTTTCTGATTTCCATGGTTTGCTCCTCCGTACATATGTAGCCGCTGGAAAGGTGGAGCCTGAGATGCCATAGCAATTGAAAGATGAAAAAGTTGAAGTGTGAGCACTGAATTTGAGAAACTTCTTCCATATGTTTGCCCTGACTAGGATTTTGCAGGAAGGAAAGGCTAGTATATGCTGAAGTGAATCGGTTCAAAGCTGATGAAAGGTGTGGAGCTTCTATGGCATCATGAAATACAAGTGGATAAGTTGATGAACCCCAACTACTTGAAAATAACCAATTCAAAAAAGATACATTGTGGGGTCATCGTGGCAATTCAAATAGGCAAGAAGATCAAGGATTAGATTTTATAACAAGCTTTTGTACTTCAATTTCTACAATAGTTCCGTTATAAAGTTTTTCCTATGACTGGCCTATCTTTACATGAGAAATGATTCCTCTTTCATCCATCTACTATGGAGGCATGCCTGTTCAACTAGATCCAGCCCTTTATACAGATATCCTCCAGAGTTCTATGTTTAACTCACCATTTTCTAAAATGGTCCATAGCCACCCTGATTTAGATTTCTTAATACTGAAACCTTCAATGATAAAAATTTCTTTGTAATATCGACAGCAAAGGATTCCTTGTCTTGTGTTCTTTGATGGTCTACTTTGAAATGTGAATTTGAACATGAACAGAGTATGGCTTTTCAAATTCCAATTAGCAAATTTGAAAAGCCAAACTCTGTTCATGTTTAAATTCACATTTCAAAGTAGACCATCAAAGAACACAGACAAGGAATCCTTTGTTGTCGATATTACAAAGAAATTTTTATCATTGAAGGTTTCAGTATTAAGAAATCTAAATCAGGGTGGCTATGGACCATTTTAGAAAATGGTGAGTTAAACATGGAACTCTGGAGGATATCTGTATTGTCACGCCCCGACCCGACTGATGGGCCCGGAACGCGATTGATTTTTTTTTTGAAAGACAAACTAAACTAAACCACAAGCATTCTTATTGGGCCGGATCAACAGTTAGGCTCAGTGGTTACACATTAGCCCGTTAAGTGGACTCAAACATGTACCATATGCTTCTAAAAACCAAGACATAACAACATCAACTCATAACATGTTCAAATCAAATCTATCATTGATTAATACAAAGCATACGGAAAATTAATCATTGATTCATCATTCAAAAGTATTGTCTCAAAAGGCAACATAGCCTATTACATCAATTCAACATAAATTAAGTACCACATCCGGTACTTAATGAAAATCAACGGTTCCAAGAACCAACAGAAAAGATTAGGGCATTCCCCTTCGGGGGAATCTTAAGACACTGCCTCAGCTTAATCGCCCTAAGCCTGAAAGAGAGGGTCCTCCTCCTCGGGTTCATCGCCTGAAAGGTGAGTGATGTGAGCTAAATAGCCCAGTGAAGGATAATTAACAATGCACATTAAGTAAATAAATAAAACAGGTTAGCAACAGCTCAATATCACATGCTTGATAACAGTAAGCATAATCTCAAGTAATATCAACATCATGAAATCATCAATCACTGCCATTATCCACCGTAACGCCCACCGACTACATTGAGACCAGTATTACTCCCGACACGGTCAAAATACATCCTTGCAAGTACATCTCCAGCTCTTAAACGTAGCCGATACTGACACCCTCAAGTCAGCAACTGACGACAGCATGGTCCGCCCATGGTCCAGTAGACATAAACCATCTCTCATATGGCCGATATTGGTTCAATAGCCCAGGTACGTGGAAGCAGTCTTACATACACATACGGTCAACACCGTAATATCAAATCATTACAGCACTCTTACCATAGTACATCATGTATAGGCACATGAGTGGGTTCATCAAAACCGAAACCACTCATTGCTCAATATAACACCTGTTTACAAAATCTGCAGAGTTAAGTTCCCTCACCGTTATGTGTGGTTTACGCGGTCTCTGTTCAAACAACACACAAGTGCACAATCAATATACAGATCAAATACATACACACGAGTAGTATTTTGAAATCTCATGTTTTCCCTACAAAATATCCGAGGTATATGGAATTGAATCTCCTACTTGGTTTCTATCCTTTTTAAATCATCCACAAGATAATAATATAATAATAAAAGGGGCTCAGTCCAAACTCATATTGTCTTCTGGGTATTGACCAGATCGACTTATTGAGTGAGGTCTAGATCCTCGGGTCACTTCTCGGTTGTCTTCTGGATAAGACCAGATCTGACATTTTGAGTAAGCATCGAGGTCACCCAGTGCCCGACTATAGTGCCGGCCTGAAAGTGAATCACTCAGTTCCCGACTAGTGTCGGACTGGAAGCGGATACAATAATATTTACACTATAAATAATAAGAGAAAGGGGTTAGTACAGTTTTATTTAAAAAGGGGGTATAAATCATCACATCACATAATCTAACGAAATAATATATATTTTTTTGAATAAAATAATAATATTTAATTATTTAATTATTTATTCATTTTTTTTTCTCTGGGAACCAACATTTCAAAACATGAGCAACCATAATATCAAATAAATTTTTTTTTGAATAAAATAATAATATTTAATTATTTAATTATTTAATCTTTTTTTTTTCTTCAATGGGAACTAACATTTAAAAGCGCAAGCAACAATAATATCAAATAAAAATATTTTTTTAATAAAATAATAATATTTAATTATTTATTCATTTATTCATTTATTTTATTATTATTATTTTTTTCCCCAATGGGAACCAACCTTTCAAAAGCACAGCAACATTAATATAAAAAAATATTTTTTTTTTTTTTTTTTTTTTTTTATTTTTTTTCCTTCTTCTTCTTCCTCTTCCCCGTTCACTGTCTGCAACAGAGAGTGAACGGCGGTCCGTGAACAGTAAAACCGAAAATGGCAAAAGGGTTATTTTCTGGACTCGGTTTTTACATCTGACCGGTCCGATGGATTCCTCCGGGAGTCCTCTTTCTATAGGGAGAGGTTTGGAGCTTTGAAACTCAGTGAGCCATCCGATCTTAACACTAGAAGCTCACTGATACGAGGAACCCTAAAATTTTCCCTAAATTTTGAAATCATTTTTCTCACTGAAAACAGAGCCAAATTCAAAAAATTTGATTCAAAACCGATCGAAATTGAAAGGGGAATGCAGTGGTTACCTTGGATTGAATTTCTGGGCTGAAATCTGGATTTTTTGAAAATCTTTTCCTCTAAGTAACAGTAACTGAAAAACAAACGGAAGTCTCGGCTGTTTTTTTTTTTGTTTTTGCAAGAGAGAGAAGGGAGAAGAGAAGATGTTTTGGGAGTTCAAACAGATGGGGAAAGCCGGAATTTATAGGTTTTTCGGCCGGGAAATCCGGCGCACGCGCGATGAGACGGGACGACGGTGAATCGCCGGAAAATCGGGACGCCGCTGACCCTGCTGTTTTTTTTTTTTTTGTTTTTGCAAGAGAGAGAAGGGAGAAGAGAAGATGTTTTGGGAGTTCAATCAGATGGGGAAAGCCGGAATTTATAGGTTTTTCGGCCGGGAAATCCGGCGCACGCGCGATGGGACGGGACGACGGTGAATCGCCGGAAAATCGAGACGCCGCTGACCCTGCTACAGTAAATCGCAAGTTTTTTTTTTCAGATCAGCCCTTCCATTTTCCAATATTTGCAAAAAGGGCCCTATTTTGATAAAAACCTATTTTTAACTAAAATAATAATTTCAAAAGCTCAAAAATTTAATCCAACCTTACAGATAGGTTGGGTTTTAAAAATCTTAATCACCATAAAAATTTCAGATTTTATCTCATATTAAAAATCATTTATTTAAATAAAACTCATAAATTTACATTATTTACTTAAACAAAGAATTGTTAAAATAAACAATTTAGAAACATCATTTTGAGATGAAATGAAATATCTAGATCATTTTTAAAATGGTCTAACATCAAACACCATTTTCAAAATTTATCTCCTTTTCGAAAATATTTTAAATAATTAAAACTCCCTTTCGGGGTTTTGACGGGCGATATTTAAATACCATTTTCTGAAAATAATTTTATTTTAAAATCAGAAATGTAAATCCTTCATTAAGGAGAACATTATTCACCAATAATATTCACAAAATCACACAATTTTTATAAAAATATACACAACAAGCGGCAAATTACCAAAATGCCCCTCCAGCTCGACGAGCTGAATCACTGAGTTTTCGGGCTCAGATCGGGCCAAACTTGGGCTTTCCTCGAAGCCCTAACTAAAATCTCTGAGATTAACCGGTTAAACAAATTTAACGAGCTAAAACACGTCTAATCTGGAACAGAGTATTACATGTATAAAGGGCTAGATCTAACTGAAGAGGCCTGCCTCCATAGTAGATGGATGAAAGATGAATCATTTCTCATCTAGAGATAGACCAGTCATGGGAAAAACTTTATAACGGGACTATTGTAGAAATTGAAGAAAAAAAGCTTGTTATAAAATCTAATTCTTGGTCTTCTTGCCTATTTGGATCGCCACGATGACCCCACAATGTATCTTTTTTGAATTGATTATTTTCAAGTAGTTAAGGCACAAGGTGCCCTCGTGGTGCAAAGAGGTCCTGGAGTAAGGTAAAAAAAATTTAGACGCACTTTATTTTTAATTTTTGTGAGCAGTAACATAGAAATTTTTTTTTTATCAAAATTGAAACAAAGTACAAAATCTCTAAGAGAATTAGACCCAAAAGAAGAAACAAAAAGGGAGCAAAAGACTAAAAACAAATAGAACAATAAATCTCCGTCGAAGAAGTATAAATTATCCTCCATAAAGTTGAAAAGTGTCACAAATCGAACTACCAATGACATTAATTATGTATATATTTTTACCAATATAAGTATAATACAAGTGTTTACTAACTATTTTTAAGATATAGATGACAAATACATTACTTTTGAATTTAGATCCACGTCATTCGACCAATGTTGTGAAATTCGTCGTTCTATCGGAACATGAAAAAACAATGTTTTTGCCTTTCATGTTCAAACTTTTATTTTCATTGAAAATAAATAAAATATTACGTCCTCATTAAATTTCTTAATCTCCTTTGGAAAGTGAATTCCACAGTAGAAGAGGGAGATGTTTCACTTCTTAAATTAGGGCAAAAAAGTCCTTTTCATCTCCTTAAAGGTGTTATTGTAGGGTGAGGTCATTTCTCATGGATGGTCATGTCAAATGGATTTATGGGACATCTCCAATTTTTTATTAAAAGGCACCTCAACCACTTAATCATGATTTAAATAACTAAATAATTTATAAAGTGATGATTATCTTTTAAATTTTAACTAAAAACATTTTTGTCATTTAAAATATAATAAAATAGTAGAAATGTTACTAAGAAAGAAAGTTATTTATATCAATTCTCTTCATTTTACAGATCCTTGAATTTGTTCCATTATTATGACTTTAGATTGATTCCATGGAGATAAAATCCTTGGACTTGTATCAATCTCTCACACATTCTATTAACCATGATTCCTAGTCCAAACTTAGCCTAAAACCCGGTCTAACTTGTTATAAACAAATGGGTTTAAAAAAATGTAAAATTTTAGATTTAATCCATAAAGATTGTATTAGATATTTTTAGCTATTTAATCCATAAAGATGGTTGTAAACCATCAAGCAGCACTAACGGGCCGAAACCCTTCTCAGCCCCTTTACCCCTCAGTCCTCTCTGAAGTTTAAACCCTACTGTAAGAGAGATGGCGAAGAAAGCTAGCAAGGATCTGTTGCTTAGAGTAGCGAGGAGAAGCATGTGTACGGACGCGACAATGACTACAGTAGCAGCGGCAACAGAGACTAGAGTTACTTCCTCTAGGTCTTCTTCTTCGTCGTCGTCGGCTCTGTATCGTCGGTTGGCAGCTCTGGGCGGGGACAGCGAGGGGACTGTGGCTAAGACTTTAAACGGATGGCTGAGGGAGGGTAAAACTGTCAAGAAATATGAGATCGATCGCTTCGTCAGGCAACTCCGCAAGTACAGGCGCTACCATCACGCCCTCCAGGTCTCCCTTTCCCTCTTCTGCAACCCATCTTTCTTTCTTTAACATCACGATATAGCCCCTTTATTTTCTCGACGAAATATGTATAGAAAATCGACTTGCCGATACAGCCTCTGCCCACTCCCAATCTTCTTCTCCTCTGATTAAAAAATTTCATTTTTTTTTTCAATTTATTTCTTTACTGTGGTGGTCTGGACCATTCATTTTTTTCATCCTTAACCCCATTTAGATGGCCCCAAATGGACAGCTTAGATGGAATCGCCACAAAGATGAGTAACACTGAACATTCATGTTGGGATGGTTAGTATCATTTAGCCACATTCAATAATCAGGATCAGATTTCACATTTTCCATGTGTAAACCTAAAATCATGGATTTAATGCTATATGCATGAAAAAATTTCAAGCACAAATCAACGATGTTCTATGATGATACTTTTGTTCTTTTCAATTATAATTTATAATATTCCTTGTGGTCATGAATCTGTCTCTTCTAGTCTTTTGCAACTTGTAATTTTGGGAGTAAACAATATGAATGTGCATTTCTTTTGGCGGTTATCATAGTTTTTTTTTTTTAAATGTTTAGTTTATGAGAGTTGATGATAATGAACTGTCCTAACACAAACATTGGCAATTTTCTTTGCTTTTTCTTTCCATAATCAATCTCAAGTTTCCTTACACCACTAGCTCCTATTGAATTGTCTGTCCAAAATGCAGTTGGCTTTGAGCATTCAAAGATTCCCAAGTGTTTGTGTTATAAGTTTTGCGTGTGCAAAACTGGATAAAGGTCTAAAATTGGTGGAGTTTGTCGGATACATTTACAAATAATGGCATCATTGAAGGAACAGTTTCTAGTAATTGCGTTTTTAGTCTTAATGGATTCACAAAGACAGACAAATGAAAGTCAAATGGCCTAAGAGACTAACTTCAACATGGTGGAAGAAGGGTATTTGGATGTGGCAGCAAGAAACTGGTGGTTATGAATGTGGTGGTGGGGGGGGTGGGGGGGGGGGGGGGGGGGGGGGGGCGCGCGTTGGGGTTCAACACCAGGGAAGTGGCGTTGGGGTTCAACACCAGGGAAGTGAGAGAGGTAGCAATTTTTTCAACTAGGCTTGTAAGTAGAAGCAACAAATAATGATGTAGGAAAGAAATAATCAATCATCATTTTTTTAGAAAATGAGTTTGACAATGAGATTAGTTTCAAAGTTCATCCTCATTTTCAAAGAATAAGTACTATTAATGATGACGTAATTTTTAGAAGGAAATACACCCATAAAAAATGAGAATAGTTCTCTTGAACCTTTTTTACTATTCAAAATTTGGAGCCTATTCTTAACTTTATTAAGTGCTCAAGTTAACTAAAAGATTAAACTGGGTAAAATAATTCCATTTAGGATAATCATTCAAAAAATAAAAAAACCCTTCATTTAGGATATTGTTTGCTTGCATCTCCTTTTTCTGATACCCAGTCTGATAACTTTTATCACGTTTTTCTCTCTTGTAGTGCTTAATTGCTTATGATGTTCTGAAATCAGTTGAACTTGGGGGCCTTACATCATCATGTGCTTCATTGAATATGTACTATTTGGAATTCTGAATTTTAAGGAATATTATCATAATTTTCTGTATAATCTATTCTGAAGATACATTACGTAAGTTCAATACTAACATTCTTCCCCATAAATTCTAATGGTTTTGGTATCAAATTTCATTGCATCCATGATTGTGGTTCTTCTTTTTTGCAGCTCATTGAATGGATGGAAAAGAGAGGTTTCAACTTGTCCTACACAGACTATGCAGTACGTATAGATCTTCTATCAAAAACCAAGGGTGTTGAAGTGGCAGAGAAGTACTTTGGAAGCCTTTCAGAATTTGCAAAGAACCAGTTGACTTATGGGGCACTTCTAAACTGTTATTGCACAGAGAAAATGCCAGAGAAGGCCATGGCACTTTTTGAGAAGATGAAAGAACTGAATTTCGTTTCCAAGACATTAGTCTATAACAATCTAATGTCCCTGTACATGAAGTTAGACCAGCCTGAGAAGGTGCCACCACTACTAGAGGAAATGAAGACGGCAAAAGTCTCACCGGATACGTTCACTTACAATATATTGATTAATAGCTATGCTTCTTTGAAAGATATTGAAGCAGCTGAGAAAGTTGTGGAGGAAATAAAAGCAAACGGTAGCAGTAGCTGTGACTGGACCACTTACAGTAACTTGGCTGCCATTTATGTTGCAGCTGGCATTTTTGACAAGGCTGATTTAGGCTCTTAAGGAATGTGAGAAGATAATCAATGTCCGTGATCGCATGTCATTTCATTTCCTTATCAGCTTATATTCAGGCACCTCAAATTTGGCTGAGGTTAAGCGGGTGTGGGAATCCCTTAAATCAGCCTTTCCAAAGGACCACCAACTCAAGCTATCTTGTCATGCTACAAGCTCTTACCAGACTGGATGATATGGATGGCTTGAAGAAATTGTTCGAGGAATGGGAATCAGGTTGCTCTAGCTACGATATAAGGTTGACAAATGTTCTGATAAGTTCTTATTTGAGACAGGGCATGAGCAAAGAAGCCACAAGGCTCCTTGAGAGCTGCTGTAAGTAGGGGATCCAGCCCCAACTATAGGACCCTAGAGTTGTTCATAGATTTCTACTTGAAAAATCAAGAAATGGAACTGGCTCTTGAGCATATGGAGGTTGCCATTGATAAAACAAAGAAAAACGAGTGGCAGCCCAACAATGAAAAGGTGAGAGCATTCCTTAAGTATTTTGAGGAAAGGAAGGACGTAGATGGTGCTGAGAAATTCTGCAACTTGTTGAAGAAGGTTAAACCTCTTGATTTGGAAGTCTACAATTCACTGCTGCATACATATATAGTATCAGAGAAGAAGGAGCCTCTAATGAGGCAGCGGATGAAAGAAGATGAGATTGAGATGAGCCCTGAAACTGAGGAGCTCCTTTTAAAAGTCTGTCCTTAAGTCATTATTTAAGTAGAGCTCTGGTATTAAGAATGTTGATTTGAAAATGCTGAAAATATTGAAACCTGTAGTTTCATTATGTTTTTTAGTAATTATTTTTTTTATTTGATTTGATATGATCGCGTATTATGGGTATATGCTGATGTGATACCACTGATACACCGATATCTGACTGTATCAGTTTCAGACCGATATTTTGGGTGGTATGTGAGCCCGATTAATATCATGTGTGGTGTGTTTACTACATTTTTACGTCAGCAAACCTCATGTCCTAAATTCTGCAATAGTTGAATTTGATTACTCGGGTCTCCCTAGCGACTGGATTGGAAAGAAATGCAAGCAAATGGGCTGAGCCAGACTGGCCCCGCTCCTTTTGTACCGGACATTGAATTCAATTTGTAAGCACATTGGTTGGCTTGAGGCCTGATGCACTGGTCCAATATCTAAAATCTAAACTACTGCATGCCTGGACCTGTAAGGCTTCAAGGCCTAATTTCGTTGCTGTGCAGCGAGACAAATTCAACACAGATAAATTATAAACTGATTAACTTTTAAATCTATAAACTGAGTTTAGACCTTAACAAGGCTTTATGAGAAATGAAGTGGGCCCGCTCTTGTTTGTGGGAAGTCTTGGGACCTCAACACAAAAAGGGTCACTTCTCAACTTAGGGGTGTTGACTTGACGGTCAAGACACTGGCCACAGGAAGCAAGGTCTTGGAGTCGATTTCTGGCCATGCCCTCTGGGCTACTCTCTATGGGATATATACAGAGTAAAGTCTTACTACTTTAACCTGACATGTGTGTATAGGGAGGTGTGCATATGTCCCGAAGGATTACTCTGGCGAGACACTTAGATGCCTTCGGTCTTGAAAAAAATGGTCGCTCTCTATTGTTCTGTACCTGGCATGTATAGATTGAGAGTTATACATATTCTAAGGATTAGCCAGATGAGACGCTCCGATACCTTAGTTTTTTTTTAAAAAAAAATGAAATGAAGTAGGATTCGACAAACTTGAGCCTAGAGAGGGCCATTTACAGTTTTGGTGACTCTTTGAGGCAAAGATGTATTTAACCTCGTGGGTGAGCACTAATCAAATGTCCGATTCAATAGGGTTACAACCAAAATTTGAGTCAGGACCGATATATGTGGATGTAGTCATAAGCAATTTTGAGATTATTTTGATAAAAATTATAAAATTATCTAATTTACTCATTTAATAATAAACTGCTTATTGGAAATTCAATCAAATGTCACTTTAACAACATATCCGTGGTGATTTTACGCTGGGTTTTCAGCAGTTTTCCACATGTAAATTAAGAAAAAAAACAACAAACCCTTCTAATAAATTAATTTATGTCAGGGATTGATATTTGATTTTATAAACATATTGTGTGCAACCATCACAACTCCATTGTCGTCTAGTCCGGTTAGGATACCTGGCTTTCACCCAGGCGACCCGGGTTCAAATCCCGGCAATGGAATATTATATTTTTTTTGAAATAAATTATATCATTTGAAATCTTTCAAAGTTGACATCTCATATTTCACATTTTTATTGGGCTCACATTTATATTTCTTTATCTTTTCGATAATCTCTTAAAAATTATAATTTTTTTTAAATAAATTATATCATTTGAAATCTTTCAAAATTGACATCTCATATTTCACATTTTTATTGGGCTCACATTATATTTCTTTCTCCTTTCAATAATCTCTTAAAAATTAAATTCCTATCTATTGAGCATTTTTTTTTAACTTTTTTTGAAATAAATTAATATTATTTGAAATCTTTCAAAATTGACATCTCATATTTCACATTTTTATTGGGCTCACATTTATGTTTCTTTCTATTTTTAATATAATCTTTTAAAAATTAAATTCCTTGAGCATTTTTAAGGATTCTATTGTTTGAAATTTGAAAAGATATAGCTTTTGAACAATAGAATTAAAGATAAAAAATTTAAAAAGTCAACTACTAAATTAGTTGAATCAGTGAATTTCATGACGATGATTATGATGATGAATGTTCTTCTATAAAAATATGTCTCAATAACAAATCAACCATTTTGAAATACCTTCCCAATTAATCTTTCTTAAAAAAACTTTATCTTGTATGAAACATATCAAAAGACTTATCAAAGCCATGAAGTGCACAAAAGTAAAATAAAGATTTAAGACTGAATAGATTTATAAGGAGATTAGAATATTAAATGCACGTAGAAGAGATATATTAATGGAGGTGCTAAAAATATATTAATGGAAGTTCTTTTAGCAATTATTATGGCATATAAATTGACCAAATTAATCTTAACTCAGATCAAATCGGGCCGGACTCAATTATTTTTATATAGATTGAATTGGGTTTATTAAAATCTGCCTAATCCATCCGAATTTCAACCCTAATCCAATGCAATCAACTTTCACCCAAAAAAATTTATAAAATAAATAGAAAGGGCGCTGTCACCGTAAGAATTTATATATATACATAGGATCCTGATTACTTGAATACGATAGATTACAAACTGGTTAACATAGGAAGTCTAATATAGAGAGGACTCTTCAGTCTTCACTGGTTAACAAATGTTACACACGGTGAATTTTTATCTTCTATTAGATGGAGTACTTATATGACTTATTTTATGAAATTAATCTCTTTTATCATTAATCTATCTTATTTAAGAAGAAGTGAAGAACCATATTATTATACTTAAAGACAGTCTTTTGAGATGTCCTCATCATTTAAATTTTTTATCGCAAAAATGTCATATTTGAATTAAGTTTTACAGAAGCAGGTCGATCAGTAGTTTGACTCAACAGAGTCTTGGAGTCATGGGTCAATCTGAGTCTGAGTTCTTAGTTTTGAGTTGTTGTTTAAAAGTTATAATTATTCTATTTAATGCAGAATTAAGAGGCTGGGTATTACTCTACATATTAGGATGGAAATAATTACTCTATTGCCGTTAATGGTGGACAATCCTCCCTGTTGAAGCTCTGAACATGTATGTTTTGGGCCACACTGATATAAATCTGACCACCATCCATTTTATGTTCAGGCCTAGAATTAGGACGAGACGGGCCCATAGTGTTGGGCAGCCAAAGGAGTCTCACATCGGCTGTGAAGAGGGAGATCTAGGGGTTTATATTGGACTTGGATAACTCCACCTATCAAGCTAGTCTTTCGGGTTGGATACCTAATCTTAACAAGTGGGTATTAGAGCCATATCCCAAGCTACCGCATGTGGACTTGGGGGATTTCTTAGCCGAGGGATGGCCGGAGACATTCTATCCGTAGGAGAGCCTCGTTCGAGGGGGCGATTGTTGGGCAGCCGAACGAGTCCCACATTAGCTTAGAAGAGGGAGATCTAGGGACTTATGTCACTCCACTTATCAGGCTAATCTTTTAGGTTAGATACCTAGTTTTAACAAGTGGTATTAGAGCCATATCCCAAGCCACCGCATGTGGACCTGAGGGATCTCCTAGTCGGACGGGATGGCCGGCGACGTTCCATCCGCCGAAGAGCCTCGTTCGAGGGGGAAATTGTTGGACAGCCGAACGAGTCCCACATTAGTTGTGAAGAGTGAGATTTAGGGACTTATATTGGACTTGGGTTAGTCCACCTATCAGGCTAATCTTTTAGGTTGGATACGCAGTCCTAACACATATAGGCTAACGTGGATCAGTCTAGCATTGATAAATATTTGACATATGCGAATGAAAACATACTCAAATGCAAATAGCAATATGCCAATATGTTCTCTAATTCCATACACAGTTGAATAGTTAGTTAGCAACAATGTCCACATTTGCTACAATTGGATCTGAACTTTCTTCTGATTAAGAAGATAGAAACGGATTGGGCGGCATTTGCAAGGCTTCAATGCTTCCTTGGAACATCTCCACGACCCTACTCATTGAAGGTCGATCAGCTGGATTCATCTGTATACACCATAGACTGATTAAGATCATTTTCCTAACAATCTCTTCTTCTTTTCCATTGCTTGCTAGTCCTTCCACTCGTATATCATTGCCCTGTTGATGGGGATGCTTATAAATCCACTGTGGAAAATATATTTCACTGGTCTTCTCCACATTTGGATCAATGTTCTTCCTTCCACCAACCATTTCTAAAACCATCATTCCATAGCTGTAAACATCTGATTTATAAGATACACCACCAAAGTTCCTACAGTGTACTTCAGGTGCAGTATATCCGAAGGTCCCTCTCGGAGCAAGCATTGATATGCTACTATCTGTCGTTGAGCATAATTTGGCTAGGCCAAAGTCAGAGATCTTTGGGTGAAAATTTTCATCCAGAAGAATGTTATGTGGTTTTATGTCGAGATGCAAAATACGCGTGTTGCATCGAAGATGCAAGTACTCTAAGCCTCGAGCAATGTCAAGTGCTATTTGGTACAACTTTTCCCATCCCAAAGGATGCATTGTTCTTGGTTTCTCACCATAGATGTACTTTTCAAGAGATCCATTGGGCATGTACTCATAGATGAGAGCTCTTTTAGTCCCACTGAAACAGAAGCCCAAAAGGCTAACAACATTAATGTGGTAAGTCTTACCAATGCTAGCAACCTCATTGATGAATTCCTCTCCATTACCCTTGGATTCACTCAGGACTTTAACAGCAACCTGAACGACCGTTGGATAGCTTTCCTTTGAATACGTCACCATAGCCACCTTGGCCTATCTGATCTCTAAAGGAGTTGGTTATCTTCTTCAGCTCTGAGTATTTGTACCGTTTGGGAGTGAGAGACCCATAGTTCTTTAAAAACATCTCTACATCATGAGTATGTCGTGTTTTCTTGTTCCGAAAGAAAATTGGGTTGTTTGGAGAGAATCTCCATTTGTATACAGAGTATAGGACAATGATTATCACTGGTGTAAAAATCGCAACGCCAATCAGTATACCTGTGGCAGAAACAGGACATCTATCAGATTACTAGTAAATAGGAGTGAGCATTGTAAGATAAGAAGACTGATAAGAGTATTTGCAGGCTGAGAGTTTAAGAAATTCACCAATTCTAACCATGCGGGAGTTGCTTCTCTTTACGAGGGGATTGGGCTTTGGTCCTGCACCTAAAGTCCTGAAGTTAGTAGTTACAGAGACATCTACGTAGTACATACATTGCATAATGGTTCTGTGTGATTTATTTTTGCATTTTTCTGCATTATGGTTTGTTTACTTTTAGAACTTCAGAAGACCAAATGGTGGATAGTGTTCGGAGAAATCACCTTCTCGGCCATATATAGAGCAATATTGGTAGAACAGAAAAGAGAAATCAAGAAAGAGAAGTAAACGACAATATAGAGATTTACATGGTTTCTTTTTGGTACGTCACAGGTTCACGTCGATCCACTATGCTCAAATGCAAAAAACAAATAAGAGACGGCTCTAGATACAGTTGTTAATCTCTCTCACACTGCTCGCGATAGTACATACATTGCATAATAGCCCTTGGCTGTTAATATGGTAATGGCAGAACAAGTTTTCTATTTTGAGTGGGGGTGTTGTGATTTGGTTTGAATACAAAAATTGCAATTCCATGGGCAGTTGTTGAAAGGAAATACAAAATATTAGTATTTAAGAAACAAAGAGAGAGGGTGTACGGGGTAGCACCCTTGAGCCACCCCTTTTCCAGAGGTGACTTCAATTTTTTAGGGTCTAAAGGTCTTTTCATAGTTTTGTACTAAATGCTGTCTATAATGTACCATTGATGGATTTCTAGCATTAAAGATTCATTTGTATTGAGAGACCTGAAGAAGAATGCATTGTAATCCTCTTCTCAAAGATTGTGAAATTGTTCCTATCCTCATTGTGGATCTAGACACATCACAAACCAGGTAAATGAGGTGTGTTTCTGTGTGATTTATTTTTGCATTTTTCTGCATTATGGTTTGTTTACTTTTAGAACTTCAGAAGACCAAATGGTGGATAGTGTTCGGAGAAATCACCTTCTCGGCCATATATAGAGCAATATTGGTAGAACAGAAAAGAGAAATCAAGAAAGAGAAGTAAACGACAATATAGAGATTTACATGGTTTCTTTTTGGTACGTCACAGGTTCACGTCGATCCACAATGCTCAAATGCAAAAAACAAATAAGAGACGGCTCTAGATACAGTTGTTAATCTCTCTCACACTGCTCGCGATAGTACATACATTGCATAATAGCCCTTGGCTGTTAATATGGTAATGGCAGAACAAGTTTTCTATTTTGAGTGGGGGTGTTGTGATTTGGTTTGAATACAAAAATTGCAATTCCATGGGCAGTTGTTGAAAGGAAATACAAAATATTAGTATTTAAGAAACAAAGAGAGAGGGTGTACGGGGTAGCACCCTTGAGCCACCCCTTTTCCAGAGGTGACTTCAATTTTTTAGGGTCTAAAGGTCTTTTCATAGTTTTGTACTAAATGCTGTCTATAATGTACCATTGATGGATTTCTAGCATTAAAGATTCATTTGTATTGAGAGACCTGAAGAAGAATGCATTGTAATCCTCTTCTCAAAGATTGTGAAATTGTTCCTATCCTCATTGTGGATCTAGACACATCACAAACCAGGTAAATGAGGTGTGTTTCTGTGTGATTTATTTTTGCATTTTTCTGCATTATGGTTTGTTTACTTTTAGAACTTCAGAAGACCAAATGGTGGATAGTGTTCGGAGAAATCACCTTCTCGGCCATATATAGAGCAATATTGGTAAAACAGAAAAGAGAAATCAAGAAAGAGAAGCAAACGACAACGTAGAGATTTATGCGGTTTCTACATCCACAAGTTCATATCAATCCACTATGCTCAAATGCAAAAAACAAATAAGAAACGGCTCTAGATACATTTATTAATCTCTCTCTCACACTGCTTGCGATAGTGCAGGTCAGATCAACAATACATCTCGGATCAACTGTACACCTCTGACGATCACGGTCCAGAGAGTCTAAAAGATAGATTTCAAGGTTAAGAATGAATGGGAAAGACAACCAAATGGGGTAGGATATATGGATGCTTAACTGATGGGTGGATGGAAATGAGTAAAACAATCAAGCTTCAGATGGTTGAAATGGTTTTGATGTTGGGACTGATGTGGAGATGGAAAGGGAGATTGAAATGGAAATAGTCATGGGTGAAGAAGTTCGTTTGCTGGCTGGCAATGGAGAGAGATTGACTGGGAAACAGAGGATGTTTCAGTTACATGATGGCTGCTTTCTCAGACAATGAAGCATATGGTTGATTTTCTAGTATTTGTGGTACTGTGTTTTCTGAGACAAAATTAGTAGACTTTTTACTCTTATTTGTGAAGAAAATGGAAAAAAGGAAGTGAGTAACGAAGTGTTAAAAATCATGTTGAATGTGAAGCAAATTTAGAGGCCAACAAAAAGTATGGAAAAGGAAAAGTTTGAGATTTGTGCTTAATGCATACAATGAAATAAATACATTAGAAACATTTAAGAAGTAAATGAGAAGAGTTGATTGAATTAGTGATATGATAAGGGAAGACGTTTCAAATTTTGTTCTGGGCCTCCTATGTTTTTCTGTTTCAATAGTTTTCTTATATAAATTTTATAAGAATTTTATTTTTTGAACATTTTCAAAATGATTCAATGTGATTTTCGTAAGAACTCAAAACATCCTAAGTTCCTCTTCTATATTTTTGTTAAAAAAACAGAAAAGACTGAAACTAAAGTATTTTCTTCCTAGAAATCCTAGTTTAAAATTCTGAAAAAAAAAAAAAAACATGTAAGTCAATTTGGTTCACTTGATCAGATAGAGCCAACTGAGTTTATGAATTTTATTTAGTTTTTCAAAGACTTGGAATAATTTATCAGAGTTACTTGATTCAATTCAATTTGATTTTCAATGAGTCCAACTTTTAAGGTTCAGAGAAAACCAAAACTTTCTATTGGAAGATCACAAATGACTCACCATTGATAGTTAGAACTCTTGGTGGTGGCGCCAGCAGTGATGGTGGTAAGGTTGCAGGCGGACTCGATGGTGCTGTTCCTGTTCCATAGGATACTGTAGGTGGTGGCGATGTCGATGGTACTGTTCCATGGGATATTGTAGGTGGTGGCGAAGTCGATGGTACTGTTCCTGATCCGTTGGATACTGGAGGTGGTGGCGGAGTTTTGGGCATTGGCTGAGTCGAAGGTGCTGTTACAACTGTAGTTGCAGAGCTCGATTTGTTGGCACGTTCTGTACGATTAAGATCTTCGTAACGCAGTCCTCCGGTGAGCATCCGTTGGGAGTACCTAGTATCAGTTTCACCAACGGAATTGTTACTTGTGTAACACACAAGGCAATGCTTGTACCATACAAAGCCCTGTTTACCATTCATGCAATGTTGGGTAATGTAGTTGGTGATGTTCTTGAGACAATTCATGCACATAAGAGGTGCAACATGGCCTCTACAAAGAGAAAAGCCGTAAACAAGATCCGGGGCTTCTCCGGTGGAGCTCATGTGGAAGCCGGAAGTAGAAGGAGCCTTGGAGGTTAGAGAAGACAGTAGTAATCTGAGGTTTGTTTGGAACTTGCTGTTAGGTGAAGAGTCCATTGACAAACACCTGTAACATGTGAAAGAAGCGTCGCCGCCTCTAATGTTTATGCTGAGGACGACAAGGTGGATCACAAGGAGGAATTTCAAGCAAGATTTTGAAGTAAGGATGATCATGTTGTGGGTGTGGGTGTCTTCTTTCTCTGGATTTTTCATTTTTTTCCCTGAATTGAAGAAGAGAAAGGTTGATAAACATGAAAAAAAAATAAAGGGGGACTGAGGACTACAAATCTTTAATTTTCTCTCCTCACAGTCGACCTAGAACTGTCAGCATCCCCAACATTTTAAGGGAGATAAAGTCAATATACAGATTGCAAGAAATTTCGAGGAAATGCACTAATGTCTGAACGCTGCCACACTCCACAGCAGTCCTTGTCTATCACAAACTACAGAGTAATTTTGAATAGTGTCGACCTGCCAACCGAGACACTGTAAAACATTAAAATATATTTTTTCTACATGAGTAGTTTTACTTTTCTTATAAAATAGTCCTTTAAAAGAATGATGCTTCAATGATGGAAAACAATGGTACTTTCATTCATAATTTAATTATTAGTTGAGACTTGTTATGACTTAAGCATAGATATCAAGATGTTTTTTCAAATATTTTCATCTTAATTTTCAATATTATCTAATAATCTTTCTATTCTAATTTAGTTGTCTGATATAGATTTTGAGATTATCTCAAAATAATTGTTATATTTATATTAAATTAGTATAAAGTATGTTGAAAATGAATGAGATTATTAATCTTATATAGAGAGTTATTTAAAAAATATAAATATTTTAAATAAGGTAATTAAAATATGAAGGAGAGAATATAAAAAAGAAAAAGATGAATAGTAAATTAACAAGTTTTGCGTTGTGTGTGTGAATTTTATAGTCGTTCAAATGTTCCACACATTCAATGAGAAAGTATACATCTTATCCCAATTTCCACGTCAGTAGGAGACGCACTGCTTCCCAAATGAATGAATGGTTTCTTTATGTTCTTGGATTTTTTGAAACAAGTCAGTCTTCTTTCCGCGTTGGAACCACTTTGAAGCAATTATTTCTACTCTTCTTCCTATCACCTTTCTTCTTTCCGCGTTTGGAACGACTCTGAAGCAATTCTTTCTAATCTTCTTCCTATCACTTTCATTTGTCTATTTAATGCCTTCTTTAGAACTGTTATTTTCTCTCTTTTCCTGTTCAAATGTAGAATTAATGTGATTAAAAGTCAGTCCAAATATTAAAATTTACATTTTCACTTTTTTTGTAATGAAAGTTAGAATTTATTTTAATCAGAAAAAATAAATAAATGCCCAAAATATAAGAAGAAATAACAAAGTCCGAACCAGACAAAAAAAAACTCATCTACAAAATGGGCAAAGGAAAGTAAACAAAATAGATTTTGGAAGTATTTTCCAAGGGTTGTCTATAACTATTCTACAATATTTCATCCACCCTATTAGACATGATCTTCTGCAACATCAGGGCTGCAACTCGGGTCGGCTGGGTTGGGTTCTTTAAAATTCAATCCGATCCGAATTAATATATATAGAATCCGACCCGACCTGACCCGCATTCTGAACTCATTTTAGTCTAATTTTAGTTGGGTCGGATTAATTTGTAAAATCTTCAACCCGACCCGACCCGAATTTTATGTGGGTTTTTATCATCTCAACCCGACCAGACCCGCTGACCCAAAATTCTCAGGTCAGGTCATTCGGGTCGGGCCAAAACCAGACCCAAGTTGCAGCCCTATGCAACATGAACTTCTGCAAAATTTCTTCCTGCTCAACCCTTTTCAATTCAGCTATTTCTTAGAAGTGTGGGGCGTGTATGTTTTGGGCAGCCGCTGATATAAATCTGACCACCATCCATTTTATGTTCAGGCCTAGAATTAGGACGAGACGGACCCATAGTGTTGGGCAGCCAAAGGAGTCTCATATCGGCTGTGAAGAGGGAGATTTAGGGATTTATTTTGGACTTGGGTAACTCCACCTATCAGGCTAGTCTTTTGGGTTGGATACCTAGTTTTAGGAAGTGATATTAGAGCCATATCCCAAGCTACCGCATGTAGACATGAGGGATCTCCTAGCCGGGGGATGGCCGGAGACGTTCTATCCACCGGAAAGCCTCGTTTGAGGGGGCAATTGTTGGGCAGCCGAACGAGTCCCACATTAGTTGTGAAGAGGAAGATCTAGGGACTTGTGTCACTCTACCTATCAGGCTAATATTTTAGGTTGGATACCCAGTCGTAACAAGTGGTATTAGAGCCAGATCCCAAGCTACGCATGTGGACTTGGGGGATCTCCTAATTGGATGGAATGACCGGCGACATTCCATCTGCCGAAGAGCCTCATGCAAGGGGGAGATTGTTGGGCAGCCGAACGAGTCTCACATTAGTTATGAAGAGTGAGATTTAGGGACTTATATTGGACTTGGGTCAGTCCACCTATTAGGCTAATCTTTTAGGTTGGATACGCAGTCATAACACATATAGGCTAGCGTGGATCAGTCTAGCATTGATAAATATTTGACATATGCGAATGCAAAACATACTCAATGCAAATAGCAATATGCGAATATGTTCTCTAATTTCATACACACTTGAATAGTTAGTTAGCAACAATGTCCACATTTGCTACAATTGAATCTGAACTTTCTTCTGATTGAGAAGATAGAAACGGATTGGGCGGCATTTGCAAGGCTTCAATGCTTCCTTGGAACATCTCCAAGACCCTACTCATCGAAGGTCGATTCAGCTGGATTCATCTGTATACACCATAGACTGATTAAGATCATTTTCCTAACAATCTCTTCTTCTTTTCCATTGCTTGCTAGTCCTTCCACTCGTATATCATTGCCCTGTTGATGGGGATGCTTATAAATCCACTGTGGAAAATATATTTCACTGGTCTTCTCCACATTTACATCAATGTTCTTCCTTCCACCAACCATTTCTAAAACCATCATTCCATAGCTGTAAACATCTGATTTATAAGATACACCACCAAAGTTCCTACAGTGTACTTCAGGTGCAGTATATCCGAAGGTCCCTCTCGGAGCAAGCATTGATATGCTACTATCTGTCGTTGAGCATAATTTGGCTAGGCCAAAGTCAGAGATCTTTGGGTGAAAATTTTCATCCAGAAGAATGTTATGTGGTTTTATGTCGAGATGCAAAATACGCGTGTTGCATCGAAGATGCAAGTACTCTAAGCCTCGAGCAATGTCAAGTGCTATTTGGTACAACTTTTCCCATCCCAAAGGATGCATTGTTCTTGGTTTCTCACCATAGATGTACTTTTCAAGAGATCCATTGGGCATGTACTCATAGATGAGAGCTCTTTTAGTCCCACTGAAACAGAAGCCCAAAAGGCTAACAACATTGATGTGGTAAGTCTTACCAATGCTAGCAACCTCATTGATGAATTCCTCTCCATTACCCTTGGATTCACTCAGGACTTTAACAGCAACCGAACTACCGTTGGATAGCTTTCCTTTGAATACGCCACCATAGCCACCTTGGCCTATTTGATCTCTAAAGGAGTTGGTTATCTTCTTCAGCTCTGAGTACTTGTACCGTTTGGGAGCGAGAGACCCATAGTTCTTTAAAAACATCTCTACATCATGAGTATGTCGTGTTTTCTTGTTCCGAAGGAAAATTGGATTGTTTGGAGAGAATCTCCATTTGTATACAGAGTATAAGACAATGATTATCACTGGTGTAAAAATCGCAACGCCAATCAGTATACCTGTGGCAGAAACAGGACATCTATCAGATTACTAGTAAATAGGAGTGAGCATTGTAAGATAAGAAGATTGATAAGAGTATTTGCAGGCTGAGAGGTTGAGAAATTCACCAATTCTAACCATGCGGGAGTTGCTTCTCTTTATGAGGGGATTGGGCTTTGGTCCTGCACCTAAAGTCCTGAAGTTAGTAGTTACAGAGACATCTACATAGTACATACATTGCATAATGGTTCTGTGTGATTTATTTTTGCATTTTTCTTCATCATAGTTTGTTTACTTTTAGAACTTCAGAAGACCAAATGATGGATAGTGTTCAGAGAAATCACCTTGTCGGCCATATATAGAGCAATATTGGTAGAACAGAAAAGAGAAATCAAGAAAGAGAACCAAACGACAACATAGAGATTTACGTAGTTTCTTTTTGGTATGTCACGGGTTCACGTCGATCTACTGCTCAAATAGCAAAAAACAAATAAGAGACGACTCTAGATACAGTTGTTAATCTCTCTCACACTGCTCGTGATAGTACATACATTGCATAATAGCCCTTGGCTGTTAATATGGTAATGGCAGAACAAGTTTTCTATTTTGAGTGGGGGTGTTGTGATTTGGTTTGAATACAAAAATTGCAATTCCATGGGCAGTTGTTGAAAGGAAATACAAAATATTAGTATTTAAGAAACAAAGAGAGAGGGTGTACGGGGTAGCACCCTTGAGCCACCCCCTTTTCCAGAGGTGACTTCAATTTTTTAGGGTCTAAAGGTCTTTTCATAGTTTTGTACTAAATGCTGTCTATAATGTACCATTGATGGATTTCCAGCATTAAAGATTCATTTGTATTGAGAGACCTGAAGAATGCATTGTAATCCTCTTCTCAAAGATTGTGAAATTGTTCCTATCCTCATTGTGGATCACAAACCATGTAAATGAGGTGTGTTTCTGTGTGATTTATTTTTGAATTTTTCTGCATTATGGTTTGTTTACTTTTAGAACTTCAGAAGACCAAATGGTGGATAGTGTTTGGAGAAATCACCTTCTCGGCCGTATATAGAGCAATATTGGTAAAATAGAAAAGAGAAATCAAGAAAGAGAAGCAAATGACAACATAGAGATTTACGTGGTTTCCTTTTAGTACATCCACAGGTTCACGTCGATCCACTATGCTCAAATGCAAAAAACAAATAAGAGACAACTCTAGATACATTTATTAATCTCTTTCTCACACTGCTTGCGATAGTGTAGGTCAAATCAATAATACATCTCGAATCAACTGTACACCTTTGATGATCACGCTCCAGAGAGTCTAAAAGATAAATTTCAAGGTTAAGACTGAATGGGAAAGGCAACCAAATGGGGTAGGATATATGGATGCTTAATTGATGGGTGGATGGAAATGCTTAATTGATGGGTGGATGGAAATGAGTAAAACAATCAAGCTTCAGATGGTTGAAATGGTTTTGATGTTGGGACTGATGTGGAGATGGAAAGGGAGATTGAAATGGAAATAGTCATCGGTGAAGAAGTTTGTTTGCTAATTGTAGGGCCGGCTCTGAGATTTCAGAGGCTCTAGGCGAACTCTTAAAAGGTGGCATTTTGCCCTTATATACACTCCAAAAAAAATTATATATTTTTTTTTATAAAGTGTGAAATATCCAAATAAAATATAAAAATCAAATTTATAACAAAGTATTATTTAAAATTTATTCTTTTCGGATTTTGACATGCAAAATTACTAATTAAATTACTATATTCAACAATTTATAGTAGTTGCAGCTAAGAATTAGACATTCTTAACAATGTTATTTATCTTTATTATTAATTTTCAATTCAGAATGGATAAAATGTGCTTTACACTGTACTTATATATAATATAGATCAATATAGAAAGTTAGAAACAGTATCAAATTTGGTAATAAATTGGATCAAGAAAAATCAGTGGAATAACCTCAAGTCAAATGTTGTATTCACAAAATGCTTTTAAGTAATCAAGAACTCTTTCGGCGAGGCTTTGTAACATGATAATCACAACCATCACAATTTGAGATTGATGTTTTTATTTATGTATATTAATGTGAAATGACAAAAATAATTAATCACAATATTTTTTATAAATTTATAGTTTTTCATATTTTATTATCTTTTTTACTTTTTATTATCTTTTTTAAAATAAAACACTAAACACCCAAAACAGATCTCAAACACCTATTAAGAATTCAAAATGACAGAATCGATGAAAAAAATACCTGCAAATCTGAAGTCTGCAACTTAGCAAGCTGAAGGCGAGAGAGAACACAGAGAGAGAGAACACGGTGAAAGTCATAGAGAGATGAGCGCAGTGAGAGAGAGAAGGAGAAGAGATGCTGCTGGTATTTTCAGGTTTAAAAAAGGGCGTACGTTTTGACCGTTTTGAAGAGAAATACGAATTGATAGAAAAAGTGAAAGAAGACGAACAAGTAGAAGAAAACGCGGAATTCCACGCAATAGAACAGAACTCACGGATGTTTTGCGTCCGCACGGAAACACGGAACCGCAGAACCGCGTGGGAACGCAGAACTCATGGGCGGCATTCTCTTGAAAACGCGGTTCCGCATGCGGATGCGGAAAGCGGTCCGCAAAACCGAAAGGGTTTTGGGCGGGATTTTGGGCCAGGCCCCAAGGCCCTTTACGGGTTATATAGATCTTTGGAGGCCCTGCCTATTTGGAGGCCCTAGGCTCGAGCCTACTTCGACTATAGGGAGGGTAGGGCCTGGCTGGCTGGCAATGGAGAGAGATTGAATGTGAAAAAGACGATGTTTCAGTTACATGATGGCTGCTTTCTTAGTCAATGAAGCATTTGGTTGATTTTGTAGTACTGTGTTTTCTGAGACAAAATTAATAGATTTTTTACTCTTATTTGTGAAGAAAATGGAAAAAAGGAAGTGAGTGACGAAGTGTTAAAAATCATGTTGAATGTGAAGCAAATTTAGAGGCCAACAAAAAGAATGGAAATGAAACAGTTTGAGATTTATGCTTAATGCATACAATGAAATAAATACATTAGAAACATTTAAGAAGTAAATGAGAAGAGTTGATTGAATTAGTGATATGATAAGGGAAGACGTTTCAAATTTTGTTCTGGGTCTCCTATGTTTCTCTGTTTCAATAGTTTTCATATATAAATTTTATAAGAATTTTATTTTTTGAACATTTTCAAAATGATTCAATGTGATTTTCATTAGAACTCAAAACATCCCAATTTCCTCTTCTATATTTCTGTTATATTAAACTTAAAAAACAAAAAAGACTGAAACTAAAGTATTTTCTTCCTGTAAATCCTAGTTTAAAATTCTGAAAAAAAAAACATGTAAGTCAATTTGGTTCACTTGATCAGATAGAGCCAACTGAGTTTATGAATTTTATTTAGTTTTTCAAAGACTTGGAATAATTTATCAGAGTTACTTGATTCAATTCGATTTGATTTTCAATGAGTCCAACTTTTAAGGTTCAGAGAAAACCAAAACTTTCTATTGGAAGATCACAAATGACTCACCATTGATAGTTAGAACTCTTGGTGGTGGCGCCAGCAGTGCTGGTGGTAAGGTTGCAGGTGGAGTCGATGGTGCTGTTCCTGTTCCATAGGATTCTGTAGGTGGTGGCGATGTCGATGGTACTGTTCCATGGGATATTGGAGGTGGTGGCGAAGTCGATGGTACAGTTCCTGATCCGTTGGATACTGGAGGTGGAGGTGGTGGCGATGTCCATGGTACTGTTCCATGGGATATTGGAGGTGGAGGTGGTGGCGATGTCGATGGTACTGTTCCATGGGATATTGGAGGTGGAGGTGGTGGCGATGTCGATGGTACTGTTCCATGGGATATTGGAGGTGGTGGCGGAGTTTTGGGCATTGGCTGAGTCAAAGGTCCTCTTACACCTTCAGTTGCATTGTTGGGATAAAATACTCTGTAATTCACTGATTCGGTGAGCATCCTTTGGGAGTTCCTAGTATCAGTTTCACCAACGGAATTGTTACTTGTGTAACACACAAGGCAATGCTTGTACCATACAAAGCCCTGTTTACCATTCATGCAGTGTTGGGTAATGTAGTTGGTGATGTTCTTGAGACAATTCATGCACATAAGAGGTGCAACATGGCCTCTACAAAGAGAAAAGCCGTAAACAAGATCCGGGGCTTCTCCGGTGGAGCTCATGTGGAAGCCGGATGTAGAAGGAGCCTTGGAGGTTAGAGAAGAAAGTAGTAACCTGAGGTTTGTTTGGAACTTGCTGCTAGGTGAAGAGTCCATTGACAAACACCTGCAACATGTGAAAGAAGCGTCGCCTCCTCTAATGTTTATGCTGAGGAAGACAAGGTGGATCACAAGGAGGAATTTCAAGCAAGATTTTGAAGTAAGGACGATCATGTTGTGGGTGTGGGTGTCTTCTTTCTCTGGATTTTTCATTTTTTTCCCTGAATTGAAGAAAAGAAAGGCTGATAAACATGAAAAAAAAAATAAAGAAGGGACTGAATTTCCAACTCAAAAGACTATAAATCTTAAATTTACTCCCCCGCACAATCGATGTTCGCATCCCCAACATTATGAAGGAGAAAAGTCAATATACAGGTTGCAAGAAATTTCCACGAAATGCACTAAAGTCTGAACACTTCCACACTCCACAGCAGTCCTTGTTGTCTATCACAAATTACGGAGTAATTTGAATGATGTCGACCTGCCAATCGAGACACTGTCGAATGTTAAAATATATTTTTTCTACATGAGTAGTTTTACTTTTCTTATAAAATAGTCCTTTAAAAGAATGATGCTTCAATGATGGAAAACAATGGTACTCTCATTCATAATTTAATTATTAGTTGAGACTCGTTACGACTTAAACTTAGATGTCAAGATTTTTTTTCAAATATTTTTATCCTAATTTTAAATATTATCTAATATTCATTGTGTTCTAATTTAGTTATCTGATATAGATTTTGAGATTGTTTTAAAATAATTGTTCTATTCATATTAGAGTAACATAAAGTACGTTAAAAATGGATGAGATTATATAAAGTGTTAGTTTTATATAAAAAAATTAAAAAAATATAAATATTTTAAATGAGACAATTAAGAGAGAATATAAAAATAAAAATGAATAGTAAATTAACAAATTTTGCATTTTGAATGAATCTTCTAGTCGTTCAAATGTTCCACGTTTGGAACGACTTTGAAGCAGTTCTTTCTACTCTTCTTCCAATCACCTTTCTTTTGGAACGACTTTGAAGCAATAAACGCCGCCCATCCTAACACGGAGTTTTATGTCACGGACATAAAATTTGACTGTAAATTCTATTCTACCCTTCTCTCTTTCAGAAACTTTTGAACTGACGAGTGCACTTATAATTTTAACTTCAAGTGTGTACTACTCAATATTTTACTGAAAAAAAAGAAGTAATTTCAAAGTTATTTTTTAAATATTATATATTTTATTCAGATTAATTACAATAACTTAATAAAAATACTTTAAAATTTCAAAGTTTTTATACACTCTTAAATGCTTAAAATACAATGTTTTACAAATAAAAGTATTTCTAGACTTTACCGAAAATATATTTGAGAGTGTCAAAAGATATTAAAGTTTTAAAGTATTTTTATTAGGTTATCGTAATTAATTGCAAATGCTACAGTAATATAGTTAAATAATAAAATCTCCTTTCAAACTTTAAAATTATTTTTAAGCACTACATATTTCTAAAATTTCTCAAATTAAATATCCAGACTAATTACGATAACTTGATAAAAATACTTTAAGACTTCAAGGTCTTTTGACACCCCCAAATGTATTTTCAGCACAGTCCAGGAATACCCTTATTTATAAAACACTGTATTTTAAGCGTTTGGGAGTGTCAAAAGACCTTGAAGTCTTAAAGTATTTCTATCAGCTTATCGTAATTAGTCTGGATATTTAATTTGAATTTTTTTTAAATACACAGTACTTAAAAAATAACGGTATATATTGCAAATGCTACATTAATGCATAGTAAATTAGTTAAATAATAAAATCACTTTTAAAACTTTAAAGTTATTTTTTAACGATTGTGTATTTTCAAAATTTCTTAAATTAAATATCTGGACTAATTACGATTACATGATAAAAATACTTTTAGACTTTAATATCTTTTAACACTCCCAAATGTATTTTCGGTACAGCCCAGAGATATCCTTATTTGTAAAATAATGTGTTTTAAGTGTTTGGAAGTGTCAAAAGACCTTAAAGTGTTAAAATATTTTTACCAAGTTATTGTAATTAGTCCGGATATTCAATTTAAATTTTTTTTAAAATACACTGTGCTTAAAAAATAACTTTAAAATTATCTTTTGTTCAATAAAATACTGAGCAGTGCACCACTCAAAATTTTCAGTGCACCACTTATTTCAAAAGCAGATAAACCGCTGAGCCATTGCTTTTCAAGAAGAGAAGGGTAAAATAGACTTTTCATTCAAATTTTTGAAATCCCGTGTCCTTAAAACTCCCATGTTAATTAGGATGGGCGTCTTCTTTCTACTCTTCTTCCTATCACTTTTATTTGTCTATTTAATGCCTTCTTTAGAACTGTTATTTTCTCTCTTTTCCTGTTCAAATGTAGAATTAAATGTGGTTAAAGGTCAGTCCAAATATTAAAATTTACATTTTCACTTTTTTTTAATGAAAGTTAGAATTTATTTTACTCAAAAAAATAAATAAATGCCCAAAATATAAGAAGAAATAACAAAGTCCGGACCAGACCAAAAAACTCGTATACAAAATGGGCAAAGGAATGTAAACAAAATAGATTTTGGAAGCATTTTCCAAGGGTTGTCTATAACTATTCTACAATATTTCATCCACCCTACTGGACATGATCTTCTGCAACATGAGTGCTGCAACACGGGGGTTGAGTGAGTC
This sequence comes from Chimonanthus salicifolius, assembly GCA_013350335.1. Classification (NCBI taxonomy): domain Eukaryota; kingdom Viridiplantae; phylum Streptophyta; class Magnoliopsida; order Laurales; family Calycanthaceae; genus Chimonanthus; species Chimonanthus salicifolius. The sequence goes on along the minus strand of CM023535.1, from coordinate 7,245,743 downwards.
GGGTTTCTTAAAATCCAACCCGATTTAAGTTGATATATATGGAACTCGACTTGACCCGTATTCTGAACTCATTTTAGTCTAATTTTAGCCTTGTTGGATCGGGTTAACTTGTAAAATCCTCAATCCGACCTGATCTAAATTTCATGTGAGTTTTTATCTCCTCAATTTGACCTGACCCGCTGACCCAAAATTCTCAACCTGACCCGCATAATTTCTCAGGTTTGGTCATGCGGGTCGGGCCAAAACCCGACCCGAGTTGCAGCCCTATGCAACATGATCTTCTGCAAAATATCTTCTCGCTAAACCCTTTTCAATTCAACTATTTCTTAAAAGTATAGAACGTGTAGAAAGAGATTTAGGAATTTATAAAAGACTTGGTCATTCCATTTGACAGACTAGTATTTTGGAATGGATATTCGGGTTCTAACAAGTGGTTTCAGAGTTACGTCTCAGGGTACTTCATGTGGACTCAGGAAATTTTCTAGGCGGACAAGTTGGCTGACCTCGTTCGAAGAGGGATTATTAGACGAGTCCCACATTAGAAATGTAGAAAAATATCTAGGGATTTATAAAGGACTTAAGTTATTCCACCTAACAGATTACTCTTTTGAGATGGATACGTAAGTCCTATGAAAAACATATAAATCCAATCCAAAAATTATATCATTATTGTCTTCTTTCTCTCTCCAAAAGGATACCATCTCTCTTTCTTCGTGCATGACTTGATCTATATCTGTTATCCATGGACAAAAATCTTGATCCAATGTAAAATCTTATAATATAATATTTGTGATGTATGATTTGTTATGATAAATAAACAGTACAAAAGATGAGATACTGTTTCCCAAAATATTTACCATGAGTAAGAAAAAAAGAGAGACTATTCTCTCTATTCCTAGAAATTAAGTAGATCAGAAAATTTAACAAGGGAAAGATTGAAGTTTTCAACACCCAATAAGATAACATTTCATATATTTTCGACCGAAATAAGCACTTTAACATAAACAATCAAAATACTTGATTTGTAAATGACTACAAATCATTTTGCGACACCTGTCCTCACAAACCTGTTGAGACTCTATTTTAATATTTCCAAAGATAATTAAGTATCACCTAATAAAATTCCTTAGATTTTTTATTCCCTAAGAATCAATAAAGATTTGCACTAAAACAATCAGTTAAAAGAACTAGGTTGAATTATGCTAAAGTTAGCACCTAAATTAATGATTAATAGATAACTTCTATTCTTTCATCGAAATAACAAAATGAAAGAAAATTATATGGTCTTAAAGATTCTACTGCCTTATCTTGCCCAAAAGCATTGAATGTATAGAAGGGAAAGCACATGGTATACTTAGTTGTAATTTGTAAAGGCCATTATTTTTCTGATCATTGCAGTGTATTAAAAGATTTCAAATGACTCTAACTAGGTTGGTGGTGTAAGAAGGAAACCTTCAATGAAGCACTATAGAAAGCACTGTAAATTTCAATTTTACATTGGTGAAATAAATAGTTTTGACAATAATATTATAGTTTAGAACAGTTTTAGCAGCAGCTAATTTTTTTTTGGGTGTGAGATGGTGGATACTTCCTCGAGAAAGTTAAAAGAGACTTTCAGAAACTAAGGTGTTGCAAGTTTGTGGAGAATGCTGTAAGAGGAAGGGGTTCCGTTCTAATAACTTGTGAATTTTGAAGAGATTTAAAAAAAAAGATGTTCAAGGTTTCCTATGTCCTTCCATAGTAAATGACAACATGATTCAATAGGGGTGTAAATCTGTGAAGGTTGGTTTGACGATCAAGAACCCACTTAAGTTGAAGGAGATTCTGGGTTCAAGTCACTCTTAACCTCTAAAAGTCAATCCTCATAATTTTACCTTACTTTCTTTACATGTCATAAACTCATAATTAGCTTATGCGTCGTAATTCATTAAACTTAACCCTAATAGAAACCTATTGAGATGTTATAAGAATCTAAGTATTTAGTAATTAAGACCCTTGTTTGCAATGCTCTTTTTCATTCTTTTATGTTCTTTTATCTTGGACTCCTTCCTCTCTTTTCACCCCTATTCTCCCCTAGCTTATTATTTATCTATTTATTTCAACTTTAGGTTATTTCCTCCTTGAGATGATAATTACTCCCTAGAAGCACGATTACATCTTCACTGGAATAACACATACAATTTTCTTGGCAATATTGTGTGATTTGATGGCTTGGTTGAATTGAAAACACATCTACCCCAAATCATTAAAAGAGAATCCTGCAACAAGAAAATAAATAATAATGAAACTATTTTTCTTTTTTCTTTCATCCAACTCAAAGTACTATTAATCCTTTCTGAAAGTTCAAAGGGCTCTCGGCACTTGAAAGCCACCTTATCGAGGACTTTGAATATCTTGTTTAGATGACCAAAAGAGAGGATAATGATCCGTGCATTATAAGTTTTTATCACATGTGCATCACTTTTAAAAGAAAAATACCATCTTGTCATTACTTTTCTTCATATCTCTTTTTCCTCTTTAAAAAAGGGTAAAATGGTCTTTTCCTTTTAAGGGTAGTGCACTACTGGTGAAAACTCATGGTGCACGGATCATTATCCCAAAAGAAAAACTGTAGAGTTCTAAAAAACTTAAACATTAATCAGATACCGTCCTCTCCACATATAGAAAGGCAAGGGTCTATGTTTCCTCAAGGTTTTTTTTTTTAACATGGGTATCCCCATCTCACATTAAAAGTATCACTAATGCCACGAGCACTTGTAAACCTCCCAATCCACATACACAAATAAGTCGATGAGGAGTAACCCTATTGGGAGTGGTCCAGAGAAGTTTGAGCTGTGAATCGAACTCAAGACCTCTCTTCATGTGGGTAGCTTCTTGACCATCAGACCAATCCCCTCTGAGTTATATATATATATATATATATATATATTTATTTATTTATTTTAAGACCAAGGTGTACAGATCTGACTAATTTTTGGGACATATGCAAACCTTTTTATCTACACACCGGATAACATTATGAAGGGCGACTCTTTTTTTTGTTGAGAGTGACTTGAACCTAAGACCTCCCACAACTCAGATAGATTCTTGACTGTCAAACCAACCCTCACTGATTTCCTCTGGATTAAATATCAAACTCGATAGAAACTAAATCTAAAGCAAATCAGTCAAATCAAATTCAGAGTCGGCTAAGTCCTACTTGAAATCAGGATAAAAATGAGAGAACTCAACCCAAGTCATATAAGAATCGGTCGTTTTAAAAAGGAAAAGTCTGAGTTGATTTAAACGAAGGGTGAGGTGATTCAAATAAGATTTTTTTTTATATACATTGTGGCACCCACTTATGATCAAATGGGTGTACTTCAACTAGTTAACCTCCCATCTCAAGAAATGGGAGGTACCAAGTTCGAACTCCCGTGACCTAATTTGGTGTACTCTAGAGGCAATGGATATCACCTGTGGAGGTTTTATGCTAGATTTCTCACGATTTGCCACATGTAAATTAAAAAAAAAAAAAGATAAAGGAAAGCCGAAGTTCAAAAATTCAACTTGGGTTCTTCCATTTCCTCAAATCTCATTTCTCCATCATTTCATCTCAAAGCCAAAAACCATCATTTACGAGTTTGCCACAAAGAAATCAGTCCTTGTAGAATAGGGAGATGCATTGATCTCCCTGACCAGTGTCCACCTGTCTTTGTTCTTTAGTCGTCTGCAAGCAAAGGACTGACTGCTGCATTTTCCATCTGTTTCATAGAAACCTACTTCTGACTTCGTCAAAAGGCTAGTTTAAGACCCTCCAAATTAAGAAAAAAATCATAGCCATGAGGAATCAAAAGTTTTTTAAAAAAAAAAACTCAGACTTACTCTAACTTATGTCTCGGCTGTAGTCCTCTTAAAACTCGAGACACAAATTTCTCCCTGAATCAAAAGATTTAGGGTGAGGTGATTCAGATAAGAGAATGAGATCAAAACGAGGCTGAAAGTATTAGGTGTCTTGACATGTAATGTGGAAAGCAAAAGGTTCAATCAACGGCAGATATAAAAAAACAGTGACTTCTCCACTCACATCTTTCTCCTACATCCTTGTTTGGTGAAAATTCGAATTCCTTATTGTACAAATTTCTTGTCAGGAAATGGCATATGGAATGCATGACTGGAAGAATTGGCAGAAAAACAAAAGCTATAAGGGATTGATCTTCTAATCTTTCAGTCTCAGAATTTCAAAGTCTTAAATCTCTCACTTAACAAATGCATTCTAAAAGATTGATAGAATATCTTACCCTAGTGCAGGGGCCCCCTTCATTTTTTTTATGAGATTGATAGAATATCAACGCATGGTCTACATTTTTTTATGAGTGAAAAATGGCAAAAGACCCCATAGGCATTTCCAATTTCCTTACATTTACTGATATGATGAGACTAGGGTGAAACTTGGGTCAGGTGTTAACCCAACCCACATGACCCGGCGAGAAACTTAAGTGGGTTCAGTTTTACATTTTTTAAATTAAGATCGGATTGGGTTGAAGAAAAAATACCCAAATTAATTCGGGTTGGGTTGGGTCAAGTTTTTTTTTTAAATTGACCCGACCCAACCTGATCCGAATTGACCCGATCTGATCTATTCAAAAAAATTTAATATAGCAATTAGGTTGATACGGGTCAGTAATTCGAGCTAGCACTCATTTAGACTCGCGTTAGCAATTTCAGTCGGGTTGGGTTAAACAATTCGAGTCGGGTCAGGTCAAGTTGAGTCATGTTCAATAATTTTTTATATAGGTTGGACTCACCCGATTTTCAGTCCTAAATGAGACTTGCCCCAAGAGTTGGGCTTAATACTTCCAACTCATTATATTCATTTATAATTTCTTTTTTATTTTTACGATTTTCTTGAATTTTTATTTTTAACTTAAGATCAGTCAAATATTTTCATCTCACTAAATTCAATGTTAAATCTTCTATTTTCAGTTTTTTTTTTTTATAAATTTTTAATTATTGATACGATAAAAATATGATATATCAACCGGACACACCATATCTATTCCTAAAATCTCTATTTTTACTTTTCTTCATTTTATTTTCACCAAATTTCTCTATTTTTAAACTAAAACCATTTTTCTATTACAACCTTTTTAACACGAATTTTACACTTTTTAACAATTGACATAACAAAAATGTGGTCAGCCATTCAATTCCCCAAATCTAATTTTAATGTCTCTATTTCTATGTTAGCCATTTTCTTCTTGAATTTTCTCTCTCAAGTCTCAAAAATTATTCCAATCATAGATTGAGTAAGCATCCAAATTTAATTGATGATCATCTATCATCCAGTACCATTTTAGATGTGTCAATTATGATATCATACACAGTAGATTTTTCTAACCAAATAAATCGAGACAAATGAGATGAAAAGTTAAAATAAAAAACAATCATATTTGGCTTTTAACGACAAATTTTCCCTTAATTATTTGATATTTAAAAAATATCCCCAACCTAAAAAATAAAAGATACTTTTAACATCATTGATTTTCACTATTAATTTTTCTTAAAAATTATAAATTAAAAACCAACAATTCCTTTATAACGGTAAGATGAGGTGCGCATCAACATCTAGCGTTTAGACGCAACCAGGTTCTGATTTTTCTTTCTTTTCATTTCTGTTTTCATTCTCTCTTTGTTTTTTCTTCCATTGCCCATCTCCTTTCCTCAGTATTGATGTTGGAGTCGGATACAAAGGAGATTTAAGGATTTATGAAGGATTTTTGTCACTTCACTTAGCATGCTAGTCTTTTAAACTGGATATACAGTCCTAACAAGTGGTATCAAAGCCATATCTCAAAATACCTTAGGTAGACTAAGGAGATCCCCTAAGCAGATAGGATGGTTGGCCTCGTTCAAAGGGAAGGAGGGGGATTGTTGAGGCTGACTACGAATGAATTTAATATTGGAAGTGTAAAATGAGATTTAGAGATTTATAAAAGATTTGATCACTGATCACTCCACCTAATAGACTACTCTTTTGGACTAAATATCTAAATCCTAACAATTGAGCAGTAGAAAGACATGATCATCTTTCTCATGAGGTCTCTTTTATCAAAATCACATGAGTTTTTCACTTTTCTTTTTATCTGTGACCAACAAGCAGTGGAAAAGAATTGTCTATGACTCACCAACGACAAGAGTAATTTCCACTTTCAAAAAAAAAAAGAGAGTATTATCATTTCCCTCAAGACACAAACAATTTATCCAGATTTTGAATATGGAGCTGATAAATGTACTGCAGGATTCTTTTATTGATACATTAAATTTCTTTTATTCCGAATGCAGTTCTGAAATAGGATATTTTTTATAATATTCCCAGATCAGAAGTAGTTTCCAATGGTGTATCTAAAGAATAAATGGGTATACATGTCACTTCACATTGGAGGGTGTATTTAAATTGAGGCCATTGTTAGCATTTTATGACTTGTAAAGTGTAGAAAGTAGATAGCTCTCTTTCTTTGTTTACTGTTCAGATTATTTGTGCTCAATTCCAATATGAAAGAGGAAGGAATCAATGGAAGATTAATTAATATAATCAGCAAAGTTTGAAGTGATTCATAGCAGAATTATTTGGAAATTAGGGCCATAATAAAATGGGGGTTAAGGGTTTAATCTCATTATTTGCTGATATGACCGTACATGCATGAATGAATTGTGCATGGACTGTTCTCCTGTACAAGGGATGAAAAAGCCGTTTGCTATGGTGCATTAAATTGCTGCTGTCTGTCATTTGTCTGAGCAAGAATAAAGCGTTGGGTGTAGAGAGAGAAAAGAGGGCAACTTTTACAAGGAAACCACTGGTGTACTTAAATTCCAGGTTCACCCATCCTGTATCTCTCTCCCTCTGTGTGCAAACTTCATCATTGCTGATTGATTTGGGTTCCCAGAGTTCCTGGAAGAACAGAAAGATGGAAAGCTACACATTCTTGAGTTCATCTCGTCTGCGCATCATCTACATGATTTTGCTAGTTATCTTACTGTTCCATGCTTCCTTATTTTCAGGTAATAAAGAGAAACGAAAAACAAAAAACCCACTTTGTCACATTATATCTACTTCGAAATTACAATATGTTTGATTTCACATTTTTCTTTTACATGCAATGACATGGAAAGGAGAACCATGTAGTGATAATACTTCTTTCTCTGTTTTTCTTCAATGACAGGAGCTTCAAAAATAATACAACGTCAAGTCCATGAAGAGAGTTTAGCAACACCAACTAAAGAAGCAGTGGGAACTTACTCAAGAAGCAGAAAAATGGTGAGAAATGGTAAGAGCCATCTACCTACTCTGCCTCTACTGCAGAGACTGATAAGAACTTATACGCATAAAGATTTTTCTCATGTGGGTCTTGTTCTTTTTATTTATTTCTGTTGAATAAGGAGAGAGAGTTCATATCTACTCAAGATTCCTATCATATTTGGGTCTCTTTATTCCTTTGTAAATAAATATACATTGCTCGTGTAGTTTCACACAATAATCTCTCTCTTTCTCCGATGGTTTTTCCTTTAGGAGTTTTCTACGTAAATCTCTGTGTCTTCTATTGTAATTATTTTGTGGGTTTATCATTTTCTACAATTTCTTTGTCTTTTTGCATCAGGTCTATGTACTAAGAGAGATATAAGCATTTCTCAGAGCAGAGGTTCGACAACAGGGATCCCAGAATACATAGTTCAAATTGAAAACACCTGCATGTCTGGTTGTGCCCCTTTCAACATCCATTTGCACTGTGGGTGGTTTGCTTCAGCAAGGATAGTGAATCCAAACATCATTTAAAAGACTCTCTTTTGATGATTGCCTGGTGAATGCTGGAAGGCCTCTGAGGAGTAGCCAGATAATCCGTTTCACTTATTCAAACTCATTCATGTACCCACTTGACTTCAAATCTGCTAGATTCTGCTGAAGTGAAGAATATTTTATGAAGGTAAACAGCCAGCATCTCCTATTTTCCAATCCACGGTCCAAAACCAAACCAAAATCTACTTAAAATCCCACTAGCCAAGGTAACCCAAAACCCCAAAATGAAAAACCCAGTGACCAAAAGCAAGAAAAGAGGGAGAGGGAGAAGAACATAAGTGAAAAAAAAAAAAAAATAATAGTAATTGTTCTACAGGCCTAGTGTATAGCTGATAGAGCCCTATAGTCTGTAACCTCAATTTATTACTGGTACTTGCCTACTTCTACTATAATTATTATTGTTGTTGTTAATCCTAAATCGTACTCACATAATCTCATGAACTCCAATAGTCAGAACCTACTGTTTAGACTTTGTGAAGAGAGCAGGGTATTTTGCAGTTTTGAGTGTATAGAGAAGAAAAGCGTGAGCATGTTGCTATGGATGCTTACTACTACTGTTCTTTCATCTCTCTCTAGTACTGTTAAAGACGTCTGGTCTTTTTGCCAAGGATGATTGGGGCAATGCAGACAATGTCAGCATAGCTTGGATGTAGGACAGGGAAAAAAAATGTTAAGGAGAACAGAAAAGCCTTAAAAAAGGGCTCCTTACTTTCTTTTCCTCCCAACACTCTCTGTGGTTATGCAGGGCGTTGCATGTCCTCATCAGGCCTACAAATCGAGGAGAATAGAAGGGTAGAGCAATAAAAGTAGGAAAAGAAAGAGATACAAGACAGAACCCTGTTTTGGAAATTGGTTTGAAAGGTTAGAACAGAGGTGACTTCTTTTCTTCTTTGCATAGAAATGGTATATGATCTTTTTGGGTTTGAATCGAGAGGGATGGCCAGCCAACAAGAAGATGGTGTTTGTTGATTGATACTATAGTGCGATTGGTTGTAGAAAGAGCTAAAAGAAAGGATAACAGGAGATGAGATTTGAAGAGATCTTTCTCTTCCTTGTTTGTGTGTTTGTTGTTTTCTTTCTCCTTTCATTTAGGTCTGCATGGGAACATCCCATTTGAGCATATTGGCTTTATAAATGGTGCTTTCATTCACCTTTTTTCATTCATTTTACCTTTTCACCTTTCCTTTCTTCTTTTATTTGGATTTTAAGTGCACATGGATGGGATTTATTGGTGTCAGTAGGGAAGTGTTCATTAACTCATAAATGGTGATTCTCTTCTCTCTCTCTTTCCTATTCAGCAGTTAAATTTAATTGGAATTATACTTATGGGTTTTTTATTATATCATCATCATCATTATTAATCATTTTAATCATCAGTAATCATGATCATCATTGTTAAAATCAATGATTCAATGTATCCTGAATCAACTTATTAAGTATTCGTATTTCATTCTATCTTATTAATGTTCACAACTTTTATTACTCACCTCTTTTCGAATACGAAGATGTTAAGTAAAACTAAGTCTATCTCACACACATGTCCAAACAATTTTAAGTGATGTTTTCTTCATTTCCTTATTGTTGGAGTTTGCTTTCAAAGTATTTCTAATGTATTAATTCCTAAAATGTATCTTTTAATGTTATTTTACTGTCTATATTGATATATTTATTTTTGTTACCATCACCTTCTCTCTTTTCATTTATCTACAGACATATCCAAGCCATCTAATATATCAATCTCTCAGTTCTTTTCATCTATTAGATCAATGTTTAGAATTTGTTCTGATGTGATATTATCTACTTCTGACTTTCCATGCATCACATGAATAAGATAAGGTCATTGAATAATGATGTTTGAAATTATTCTGCTCTAAAGTAATTACATATGGTTGATCGTACATGTAAAAAAGATAATGATCTGGGCACCATGAGTTTTCACCATGGTACACCACCTTTAAAACGAAAACACAATTTTGCCCTCTCTTTTTTATAAAGGGAAGAGAGAATAAGAAAAATAATGGCAAAATGGTCTTTTCCTTTTAAGGATGGTGTACTATGGTAAAAACTCATAGTGCACGGATCATTACCCTTAAGAAAAGCTCGTGAATATATATCGACTAATATGAGCGTATTTGTTGTACGTATCGCTGCAACAATAATGCACTGATATGCATTCTCTCTTTTTTTATATTTTTTTTAAATACATAAAAATGAAAAAAAATAAGAAAATGGAAAATCTAGTGTGAGCATATCTTTGTTAAAAAGATGGTCATTTTTATTGAGTATTTTGAGAGTTAAAATTCCGAAATAAATAAAGTATTTTCTAAAAATTTGAAAATTGTCTAAATTTTTTGGAAAATAAGAAACTAATATGAAGAAACACCTAATATGAAAATCATGTTCTCTAGCATCCCATAGTGACATTTATCTTCTATTACAATTCATAAAAAATTTATCGTACAAAAATCTGAATTTCATAAAAAGGTTGAAATATTAGAAAAATCACACAAACAGCCTAAAGACTATATCAATCACATTAATAGCACTTCATTTAATTTTATAAATATTTATATAGCATTTCCTTAACTTTTTCCACAAGAAATTCCAAAATAGGAATTATCTTAGAAAATTGTCTTTCATTAGCTTTTGAAAAAAAATTGAAAAATCACACATACACCCTACAAACTATATAAATAACAATAAGACATCTCTATTCAATTCCATAAGCACTCAATATTGTCTCATTAAATTATTTGAAAACAAACAAAATTAATATTATCTTAGAACAAAAATTCAAAAACAATTATGAAAATAACTCAAAATGTCAAATTTTAAGAGATTTTTTTTTGAGTAATTAATCAATATCTTTCACATTTGAAAAATCTACTTCTAAACTTCTTAACATCAACTCAATGCAAGATTCAACTCGAAAAAAGTTAAAACAGTATTTTTTTCAAAAAAATAGAAAAAATGAAAATGACTTGATATGCAATAATGATCAATATCTATCAGTTGAATTTTCTACCTCCTATAGAATCGTAAAGTAAAACCTGCTTTTGAGAGTCACTTAACCCAAAAGAATAGGTATCCATTTTCCTTCATTTGCCATGTGAATGGTCTTTGCTTATTATTTGATGTGTGGATAGGGAAATAGTCCTACAAAAAAATTTATAAGTGAGCCCACTAACTCTTTAAATCACATCAAAGTTAAGTCGTGAGGGCTTGAATCTACAACCTGCTGTTTTTTGAAATAGTAGGCAACTAATTAGACTACATATAGACTTTGAAGTTCATACTTTTTTCATCCATGCGATCTAACGCTTTTCTCTTAAAAAATTATCCAACAGGGCATTAGGAGATCAATATGTGAGGTGATGAAGGATTGAAAATATAATTATGAACTAGCTTTAACTTTGATGCTAAAACATTATGATCAACTTTAGATAGTGTGTCAATCCATATCAAATGTATTTTTTAAATCAATTCAAAATAAAATTTAAAAACTCAAGTTTGACTTAGTTGACTGGTCAAGTCCACTCAATTCCATTACAAAATTGAGTAATTTGAGCAAAACTTGAAGAAAACTCGAGATCATGATTTGACTCGATCGACTCACCGAGTTAGATTAAAAACTCAAGCAATTGAGTATCTTGACTCGAATCGATCCAGATTTTCTATTCTCTTCTTGTTTTTCCTCTTTCTTTTTTCAATTTTACCTTCTTTCTTATTTTATTTATTTCATCGTTTTCTACTTCCTAAGTCTACTCATTTTTTACTCTCCATTTCCTTCTTCCTCATTTTTTTTTTCCATTTCATCCTTTTCCTATTTTTTATTTAAAATTTTTCCTTTTTATTTTAGCATTTTAAACTGAAGCCTGCATTTTCATATTTTTTTATTTTTTTGAGATAAATATGTGTACATGTAATATATAATAACATTATTATTTTAATTAAATTTAATCAATTTTTAACTTTTTGACTCGATCAAAACTCGTCAACTTTTTGTGTTTTTCAACACTATTTTAAACATGAAATTTTCTTTTCAAGAAATTCTTGAATTTGAGATACATCTATGAAAATGGATTGATAAGCTCGAAGGTTCTTACTTTTAATTTAAGAAGTACAGTTTCAAAATTTATTCATTCATTTCGTGTCCTAATATCAGATAAAAATCTTACTTTTAAAAATATTTTTATATTTAAATAAATTAGAAAAAAACATTTTGTTATTATAATTAGGAAGGCTCGAAACATGTCAGCGTGAAAGTATCAAATGCAATAAATTAATAGCCATCTTGTCGATTTTGGTGTTTGAATTATATCATTAGAAATAACTTATTTCTTAATTTTAATTCTAATAAAGTCTACAATCATAAATATCATATGTTGAGGGTGAGATCCATTTCAGTTATGAAACTTATACAAATAAATTATCCTTTTATCAATAAAGGTGCTGTGGTGTAGTCGGTTATCACGTCAGTCTTACACACTGAAGGTCCCCAGTTCGAACCTGGGCAGCACCATGAGCATTATTTTTCTTTTTCATTTTCACTGAAGTTTGTTTTTGTCCCGATTGTTTTTAAATGAAATTGGATTATTAGTTCTCTTTCTCCCATTTTTTTAAATGAAATTATTTTTTTGTCCCAATTGGTTTTTAAATGAAATTGGATTATTAGTTCTCTTTCTCCAATTTGTTTTTAGATGAATTAATTTGTTTGTCCCAAGTTGCTGAGGTATTCAAGCCCAAGACTCTCTCTTTCTCCCATTTGTTTTTTTAAATGAAATTGGTTAGTAGTTCTCTTTCTCCCATTTGTTTTTTAAATGAAATTGGATTATTAGTTAAAACTTAAAACTCTCAAAGCATCGAGCAATTTACATTATTTTCAGTCACCGTCTATCCTATCCATCAACACCATCTCTTTCTCCCATTTTGTATTTGACTATTTGGTAGCCTTTTTTTTTAAGTGAGATACGAATTGAAAATATAGTAGTATAGATTGAAAGTATATTTAAAATTTCAGCCTAAAATTCAATCTCTACTCATTTGATCTTGATAATCAAATTTGACAAGCATATTTGAAAGGATGACACCTCATAATTTTGACCGTTAAAATCGAATGGTTAGAAATTGATTTGAGATGAAATTTTAATTTTTTTTCCACTTTGTAACTCTTTCTTTATTTAATCTGCACAGTTAGATTTTTAATTATAAAAAAAATACAAATTTAAGTAAAACAAATAAAGAAGCCTTGACAGATTCTAAATTAACACTCCCATATATATTTCCTGGGACTCCCAACAGGCAGAAAATAAATCAAAGTGACTCTCCCATGCTTAGTAAGAACAGATACAACCAAAGGAGCTGAGTGCAGAGGGTGGCATAGGACTCTCACAGTGTACAATTCATACTTTCAATGGCTAAACTGAAATAAGCACACATGGAGATTAATTTGGTGAAAGATCATTAACAAATCAATTAATTACAGCAATAAATCAGCTACAGCTATTGACTGTGCTGCTATCTGCATAAAAAAATAGAACTTTCAATGGGAGGAAGCAATGGCATGATCATCTCTCTCTACACATTGTGTGGTGCTATACAACATTCCTGTATTTTAAGTCACTGTCAAAGTTGCATGTACATTCTCAGTATATCCTTGATCAGGGCTTTGCTCCTAAAAAAATATAGCAGGTGATAACATTCAGAAGCCACAGCAAAGAACGGAAATAGGAACCGGTGTAATCATAAGCTGCAGCAGAAGAAAAGAGGCACTACAAAGTATATACTTGCATTTCTCTGTTTAGATCCTATGTTGATGTCGTCAAAAGTACCACGTTGTAAGCCAAATGACAGAAGAAGCAACCATAGTGATCGCCACCAGAGAAATCATGAGTGCAGGAATGGGAATGGTCCATAGGTTACCTGCTTGCAATTAGAAGATAAGATTAGATAGAATCAGATCCCAGAGAATACAGTTAAAACCTCAATGCACCTGATTATTCCAAAATCAGTAAAAGAGATTGACAAACATGCACACTACTGGTCCCCATGCAGTTCGGCAGTTGGAGACCATCTCATTACGGTTGGTTCCATCAGAAGTTGAAGACCAATAGAAGTTAAGAGAATGCAAACAGTGATGTTAGCCAATTGTAAAATTTTAAATGAAAGAATATGTCTTTAATATCTCTAGCTGAAGCAACCCCCAGATAAGTAACAAGTAATGATTCCAATTTTAATAAATGACAGCAGCACAAACATAATTATAAAAAAAAAAGGATGCATTAATTTACATCCTGTTCTTTTACTATCATGAGCAAAGTCGGTAAATTTTGACTGTTCAGGAATTTATTATTTTTTGCTGTAATTGAAGAACTAGATTTATAAGTAATAATGCCATTATCTTCAAAGAGAAAAATATAATTTTTTTAGACACATGACTCAAACCACAATTAAATGGTCGTAAGAATGAGCAATTACCAACATTGCAACAGACTATTGTCAAATCTTCTAAACTAATGTATATAAAACAATTTTCAATGTAAATTTCACAGTGCATGCATGATTGGCTCCATAACGGAAGAAGGTATTTTGTTACTTCATATGAAACAAGTGTGTTTTAAGATAAAGCATTGTAAAAGGTCAAGATCTTTCAATAATTTAATGATTAAAACTTTCAAGAATCTGTCAGTACTCAGTACAAGCAAGTTGTGAGCCTAACATAAGCAGTAGGAATTCTAAGGAATTAGAATGATATGAACAAAAATGACAGTACATACATGGAAGATCAAAACTGAGGATCAAATGAAAAGAGCTTTCTCTGTTCATCTGTTGGATTTGCCAGCCATTGACAGAACATCCATGTGGCTGCAACCACAGAGGACACAGACAGCAGAGCTAGAAAACCAAAATGTGAGACATCATTCGCAATTATTGTGACACCCAGCATCACAAACTCTGCAAGACTTGCCATAGAAATCTCTGTCGTCCCAATGAGATTTGCTTTAGCAGTAGGAATCCCAGTCTGAAGAATTTGTGCCCCCACAACATCATACGACATATGGCCTAACCTCGACAATACCTGAAAGCCAACTTCCATGTCAAATTCTGAAAATGGAATGCTTGAAAGCAAACTTTTGTCAATGAATGAGAAATAAATACTAAAGGCTAATCATTGATAACCTTAAATAAAATCAGTGCTCGCATAAAAGAATACCACGTTCAATTTGAACTAGCTTTAGAAATCTCAGATTTTTTAAGTGGGGAGAATCGGAGAATAGAAAATCATATGATACCTACTTTTCTTCTGAAAGGTAATACTTCATTCAGATTCAAGTAGAAGAGATTTAAAAGGGGAAAAACAACAATGAAATTAGTCAAGTTCTTTAAAAATGGGGACTTTGCACGAAGAATTGCTTAGTAGAAAAGATCCTAACTGGTGGAAAATAATGTGATCTAAAAAATGTCCTTATATCCATTAAAAACTTAGGCCATAACAAAACAAGTAACTGACTGACAAAACAAGAAACTGGCTTGACTACAGAACTTAGATAAGCTTTCATCAATTCAAAACAAAAACAGGTTGAGAATCATGCTTACAATCAAACAAAGGAAGAAAAGAAGGGGTGTTTGGCGAGAAAGAGAGCCACTCCAATATACTGCAACAGCAACAGTGAGAAGAGATGACTGGAATATCAATCCAACTGCCCCTGCCTGGTATAGTCAAGTCAGCTATATTCAGGGTAAGCATCATATTTCACTTTGTCCAGGAAACTGATAAAAGAATGAGAAGGGAATAAAGTGATAATTGTAATGACAAACCTTTAAAATGCCAAGCCTCTTGACGAGGCTTGCAGAAATGAATGTTGCAGCAACACCCATGAAAGCACATAAACCACTAAAACCACCAATAATAGATGGATTCAAACCTATAAAGCCCAATAACAAGAAATTCAATGATGTAACAATATGAACTCCATCAAAACTGAAAAAATAATACAAATCTACAATACAGGAATGTTCATATTGCGGAAAGCACCGCATTTCCTCATCGTCATGCAGAAAGCAAAGAAACCACTATCAGAATTGGGGAAAAATAATGTTGCTGCTGATAATGATAATAATAATATGATATAATAAAGACCGACAATAAACCAATGGTAAGAAGAATGTTTAAAACAAAAAAAAAAATGGTAAAAAAAGATTGCAAGATCTAACTAAAGGCCAGAAGATTAAATGCAGCCATTCAAGGTTTTACATTATTCATGTTAAAAATAGGTATGAACAATTCTGATAGGTCAAGAGTAAGATAGCTACCAAAGGATTATCATATAAGAAAAAGTAAGTTTAATTTTAACATAGTTTTAAACTCCCTACGCTTATAAAGAAATGTAACCAATATATGAAATTTCCTCCTCTCTAAACTAGTTCATAAGTTGTCTCAATAGAAAAATAGCTTTTGATGTAATTCAATTCGCATAAACTCAAGTAGTTTTACAGAAATACTAGATGCCTTAGATGATGCACTATAACCTCTCTAGATGTCCCATAGCATGACTCATTACTTTTAAGGCTGTATGATAGGTCGATTTTAAATGTGTCATTTACTTACAAAGACGGACCACCATGCTCGGTTTCCATTCTTCAGGAATTATTATCATATTTAAAATTTTGTGGAACAATTTGGATAAACAATAAAGTTCAACAGCTCCCAACAACCAAATTTCTTTCTAAAGATTTGCCATCTGGTCTTAATGTCCTCATGTCCTCCATCTTCAGTAAGGCCATCTTAACGTGTATGTCCGAGTATCCTTCAATTTAGTTTAAATTCATGAAATATATAACCCCCATGCTTGGTATTTAACAGTTCTTGAAAATAGTATCTTTTCTCTTTTTCTCTCATCATCATCATCACCATCACCATCATCATCATCATCATTAACAACCCACTTTCCTATCATCATCACCACCATCTATCCTTGCTACAATCTCTGTCCTTTCACTAAGATACTTCATCTTCGATGCAACTAACATGATCAAATATCTACTTTTCATTGTTCTGTTCTTCTCACATTAATAGGTTCCCGAGAAAACATACAAAACACCATGAGTTCTGTACTCAGCCTTGGTAGACTGGTAGTGATTTTCTAGGTAAATCCTTAGATTGACAGAGACTAAAGTAGGCTCTGCTATTTTTAAAAGGAGAATTCATACAGCTATGAAGCGCTCACAACTGTACACAACATCTCAGAAAACCCACCCATCCCAAAACTGGAACCCCCCCTTCCCTCTCTTTTCCTCATCCTGTTTTTCCTTTATCCTCCCTTCGTTTACCTGCCTCAACAGAGATAAAAACCACCATTTTGTAATGGAGATGGGTGTCATCTTGGTTAACATCCAAGGGTTTGGTCAAAATGGGAGTTTCCCATTACCATAAGTATGAACTTATCTAATCATTTCTGTAAGGACATATCCTTTCCAGAGAGACCCAAAAATCTTAGCGTATGGCCTTGCCATGATCTATCTAATCCCTTCAAGTCTTCAACCATCCTACCCAATGTGTTGGTATGCAAAGGGAGGGCATTTTCCAAAGCAGTAAGGTATTTTGAAATAAGGACCCCTGCTAGGCAATCACATGGAAGGGCTTGATGAATCAATCATTAGGTGGATTACAGATTCAGGGATGAACAAATATCAGCCTCATCCATCTCTGACACCATAGTTTTCGGGAATCAAAATCAAATGTTTTATAATGCTTATATTTTTCAGTGATACTTTATATATGTTGATGCTTGTGTAAAAATTGGGGTTTTTTTTCGCATAGATAAAATATATGTAGGTTATTTCTGCATAAATCCAACAAAGCATATGATTCAACATTTAGAAACATGCAGTTTGAGATGTACACCAATCACAGGTGATAGTTTGAAGCACGGTTGTTCAAATCTTATGATTTAATACAATTTTTACATAAAACGATTTGAATTTTATGTATAATTCCTGATTTGTCAAAAAGATTAAAAAGAATTTAGAGATTTTGGTAATTTCTTACAACTATATGTGAAGTTTTACTAAAATCTGATTTCTCCTTTATGATCCAAGTCACTTTTCACAATGTTGGTCTTATAAGCCATACATAATCACTCGTAATTACAAGTTCGAATGCATTAGTTTCTTTACATATATGAGAACCAAGGTTTACATATAATACCATCACCATTTTATTCAATGATGATTTGGATACAAAATGCATTGATTGTGAAAATCTTGTGTTCGTTAGCAAAAATATTTATGAAGCATTTTACAATTTAATAGCTAGAACAATTTATGGTACAATTCCGATTTCAAAACAAACACACACACACACACACACAGAACTAATCTACGGGCAAACCACAAAACATCAAGCATAGTTCCATTGGGCCTACCTAAGCCCACCATAAGCTAAAAAGTGGGATGGGAAGGTCCATGCATGGATTTCAGATGGACCAAAAAAACCACCATGAAAAGGTACAATGATCAATAATCAATTGTGAACACCCAAAAGATTAATTGAGACATTGAGGGTGATTAAATATTAAAAAATCACTTTGATTGGAACCAATGCAGGATGTATGCTATTTAGTCCATGGCATACAGAAAAATCGTGGGCCCTATGTGAAGCTCCAACCTGCAATCACTTTGTGATGGACCAGTTCACTATCAAACAACCATTGGGAGCCAGTTTGGGCTCAACCTGGATTCTTTTGGGAAATCATTGGGCCCACTATGGATGAAATTTACCAAAGGTAGAATCACCTCATGTTTACAGCATAAGACCTTTTCAGTTGTTAAGTCAATAGATTATGCATTTGCCAAATGCCATATTTAATGTGGCTGTTAAGGAAACGGCCTATGTAGCTTCCAAACTTGGTCTACATTGGAACCTTCCACCTCACCCACCCACACAGACACCTGCACCCACACCCACCCACACAAAAATAAAAAGCCGCTCCACACCCCAACCACAAGTACAACTCCTAGATGTGTTGCACAAAGCAGCTGTTCTTACAACTCTCAGATGTGTCACATAGAGCAGGTTCTCACGATGATATCAAGCGGGTTCTACATGGTCATAATCCATCCCAATGGAAACACTAGTAATTACCAACTACCTGAAGTAATGGGGAATCTGAAATTCTGAATATATAGGCACTTCAGCAAGTTAAGGGTAATCCAATCACCTTTAGATGCTCATGATAGTTCTATTTATGGTAACAAGAATAACAGCAAGCAGCAGCAATAATGACAACATAGTTCTAATTTTCATAGAAGATATTGGACACCAAGCATCAAAATCTAGAAACAATTGAATGAAGGCTGGATGACATGCAGGGAAACACATCAAGAAGATCAGAAGTCGATACCACGTTGAGTCAAGAACGCTGTCATTATGCCACCTGGAGCAAGAACAATATTGGAATAAAGAAGCACATAGGCTAGGCTTGCAGGAAGAACAGGTTGTTGCTTGTATTCCATCCAACCACACTTTATGGCATCCATAACTTTTTGCACTGAATTATTTTGAAGATTATGTGAGAAAAACTACAGGAGAAACAGGTGTTTTCAGACTAAGCAAAGAGAGCAAGTTTCAAGGGTTCACCCAAATTCCCAAAATCCAGTACGGAGCTGGCATTGAGAGATTTATCACAGGCAGAGTAGAGTTTACAGCGATTGAGGACCCCCGTGGAGAGCTTGTTAGTCAACCAAACCAGAAAGATCTATGAAATGGAATAAGAATATTATCAGAAGTAACACAGTGAAGTAATACATAAAGAGGGATATCATCAGAAATAAAAATACAAAAACAAAGAAGTTACAAAATCAATTACTTACCATTACTGGCTGTGTGCATATCATTAGACCAGCAGCAAGCTTCAAGCAGGTGACAGGATCATATTTAGAAAGAAGAATGCCAAAGAGTGATGCACCAGCAATCTGCATCAATCGATGAGAATGAATAACATGGAGAACTGTTTATTCTTTTCAGAATTCACATGGAAAAGCAATTAGCAGTAGTAAAATGCACCAGCTTGCATATCATCACAGATGCTAGTTCAATTCTCAGGAACCCTGGTAATGGCATACCAGAGCTTCACCTATTATTGTAGTAACCAAATCCATCGTCTATCCTCACAACAAATTAAACAAGTAAAATTTTACCTCACAGAGAAGATCAACTCGACTGAGCATTGCATTTGCTTGGGCTAGTGCAATTGGCCTATTTGAGCCTGCCAACTGTATATATGAGAGGACACATTAGTCAGGAAAGAGGCAATAGATAATATAATTTAAAAAAAGGGGGGAAAGCCTGCAATACCAGTACAACCCAATCGCGCTCCACAGAAACTCCCAATGCCAATCCTGCAAGCCTTTCAACAGCCCCCGCTAATACCAGTACAACAAACCAGGGTTGAAGAAGAACCGATGATGCAGAAGTAGGGGGAGCATTACTGAGAGCATGTATGATCATTGCCGCAGATAATAACTGAGCAGCTGCCTGAAAGAATAGAAAGCACTATAAAGCCTCTAATACCGTAACAGAATATGAACAGCTGGGGAAAAATACTAAGATCTATCCACCTTGTAAAGCAAAATAAAAATAAAGATGACTACATACTAAAGAGAATGAGGTACCTGAACTAAATTCAAACAATTAAATGCAGGAACTCTGGGGAAGGAGTCCATCAAATTGCCAACCAAAGGGCCCGTAACAAAAATTGCAAGCTGTATATCAGGGAATTGATTAAAGGTTAATTATAGATTAATTATAATGACAAACAGGTGAGAGTGATATAAGTGTTGTATACCTTTGTAAAGAAATTCACAACAGCCACTGGCAAAAGGCTAGGATGAAGCAATGCAACAGCTGCAGGCCATGCAAAGTTCCATAGTTGTTCCACCAAATTTCCAGCTAAGAAACTTGCATACAAAGCTGAAATTAAAAACATTAAAAAAAAAAAAACAAAAGGTCCACTTAGAAGAATGATGTGACTGTAAGAAACCACAACATATACAACACAATCTATTCCTTTTGGGGACCAGTTGGCTTATTTATAACCGAGCAAATAACATCCAAACAGAAGAAAACCTCAATAATCTGAAAATCACAGGCAGTTTGAAAAGTCACAAAAAATCTTCACTAACAATAAAGACGGATCAGGGCTAAATGAACCCCAAAAATAAACAGAAATAAATGACATGGAATAAAAACTAGGCATTCAGAGAGAAACAATGTCCACAGAGAAGTGATTGTTAGGCAGGCTGTCGGGAACCGAAAGATGAACATTTTTGGATACTACCAATATGTGACCTCATTAATTTTCAAATAGATGTGTGTGTGAACTGATTGATTCAACAATAACATCATTGCATTGATCTCATCCAACTCTGGAGTCATAAAGGTCCCAACTTATAATTCTTGAAAATGAATCTCCTACCGTTTACAAACCACACATCCATATATGAAATTACTTTGTAGTTTGTATTCCTATGCCCGTAGCTAGCCAGAATCAAGTGCCTGTGGATATAAGCTAAGTTATCATGGTAACTTAGCTTGAGTATTTATCAAGGAGCTGACATGAACAGAGAAGACAACAGGTTTAATTTTGAACCCTGAACTTGCCAACGGCCTCTAGTACATTAGAGTATGGATTACTGCAAGTGACAAAAGAGCCTACCATATAAACCAGCAGGATGAGCTGGAGTGGCTGCTAAAGCTTCCTGCTCCTCATCAGAGAGAACCTGAAACAAATTTTGGACAAAAAAAGCAGTCACTATCTTAGAAGAATGTAACAATCCTGAAAAGAAGAAACCATTAACAAATTGAAGCAGATGCTGCAGTTGATTCCTTGTTATTGAGCAGCTACACTATTCCCTTTCTAGATTTTAGGGGCCAACATTCCCAACTAAATTAAAAAAGATCCAAAAGTCCAGAAAACGCTACTCCCAAGAGTGGCAAGATCCCGAGCCAGCTGTAACTAGACAATAAGCATTTACGATGATATAAGATATGAATAATTGACAACCAAGAATAGTACCGGCAATGTAGTGAACAGATTGCTTATATTGGTGGTATCTTCTGTCAGTAATTTTAAGGGACTCAGTATCAAGAGTATCAGAATTGAGATGAACAACTGGAATCGAACAACCAGATGGAATAGATGGAAGATCATCTAGAGCCTCATTCTCTGTAACTACATGATCACAATCTACTTCGGTGTTTGCAATTGAACACCTTGATGTCAAATTGTCCAACCTGAACCAAAACAGTAAACATGTCAAATTATTGGCTTTCTAAATTCTAACAGTGTTCTACAATATCAATGTAAGAAAAAACGGTCATTGTCAGTTTGAGCAAATGCCAAACATATCATCAATGCTAGCAGAAGATTATAAAGGTCTACCACTTCTCAAGTAGTACCTTCCATCAACTACAGGTTTAAAAAACTCGAAATGAACTGAAACTCACGCAGCTATGGAATTAAAAGCCACAGCAAAGGAGAATTTTAAATCACCTGAAAGATGCAATGCCACGGGGATTCAGCCATCGGCAATGAGGGAGAAAACGGTTGTGGAGGCGTATCTGAGTAGAAGAAGAGGGGCGAAGGGAGACAGCAGCGACGAGGAGAGAAGGGGAAGTGGAGTGAGAAAGGAGAGCCAACCCCATGGATGCTTCAAGAAGCAGGGATTGAAGGAGCAGCTTTCTTGCCTACTCATGCAGACTTGCAGCGAAGAGGAAAAGGAGGAGTAGGAATGTAGGATTACGGTAGTCCAGCGAGACTTTGACGAAAAGAAGAGAAGAGAAGGGTTAAGAGGAAGATGAGGTTTATTTTTCTCTTCTCTTGAAGGAAAGAAGTGACGGAGAAGATGAGGTTTTCTTCCTTATCCGCTTGCAATTGCTGCTGGCAAAAAGGAAAGAGACGGAGAGTTCAAAGAGAAGGCAGGTCTTCCTTCAATGGATCAGTTGAATACAATATAATTTTTTATTTATAATTTCTTTTTTCAATTTAGGCGTGTCAAACCACTGAACACCTGCGGGGGATTAAGAAACAAAGCACCCTACAGGCACACAGGTTAGGTTAGGTCACGGGGTTCGAACCGGGCATCTCCTGCTCTTCAGATATGAGATTGCCAGCTGAGCTGAAACTTCAAAATTAATAAAATATTAAGAATAGCCATACTCTAAAACGGCTAGTGGTTGTTGATCAAGTATGGATTTTCTCTGCTCAAGTTTTCAAATGAACATGTTTCTTGATCAATTTCTATAAATAAAGTATTAAAATTTATCTATTTTGAATAAATAAAGTATTAAAATTTATCTATTTTGAATTTTATGAACTCTGAAACTCATTTTAAGTGAAAATGGGTATAATTTTGGACTTAAAAAATCATATCTAATGAATTTAAAAATTAATAATAATTTTTCTCTTAATTCTTTGAATATAATTTTTAAAGTCCAAAACTATATCATTTTCACTTAAAATCAGTTTAAAAGTTCATAAAATTTAGAGTAGATAAATTTTGATAACTTATTTATAAAAATCGGTCGAGAAATAACCTCATTTTAAAACTCAAACCAAATGAGGAAAAAAGCCACAGTTGATGAACGAAACAGAACAGCTCCCCATTTTGGAGTGATCAGATTGTCAGTAAGTGCACCTATTTTTTATATTTTTTTTAATTATTTGTATGGCAGCGTGAAGGGTAAAGTGAGAAATTCACTCGTTCCCGTATTTGGTTACACAAAAATCCCGTGTGAGGATTGCTTG
Organism: Chimonanthus salicifolius; assembly: GCA_013350335.1. Lineage (NCBI taxonomy): Eukaryota > Viridiplantae > Streptophyta > Magnoliopsida > Laurales > Calycanthaceae > Chimonanthus > Chimonanthus salicifolius. Next base: position 7,222,103 of record CM023535.1, on the reverse strand, counting down.
CCAATATTAAAATCAAATTTAAGTCTAATCCATATTAAGTTAGCTTAACTCAATGCTAGTTTATACAATTTTTTTTTTTCAAAAATCCTAATAGCTCATTCTACAATTATTGTCTCTCATAAAGGAAAACAAAGTGTAATACCCTGCCCCGAATTAAGCATGTCTTAGCTAAATTTCGTGTTTTAACCGGTTGATCTCGAGGTTTTCAGTCAGGGCTTCGAGGAAAGCCCAAGTTTGGCCCAATCCGAGCTCGTGAGCTCAGAGATCCAGCCCGTTCAGCTGGAGGGGTATTTTGGTAATTTGCCGCTTGTTGTGATTATTTCTCTAAATTGTGTGATTTGATGATCTTTATTGGTGAATAATACTCTCTTTAATGAAGGATTGCATTTATTATTTTAAAATGATTTAATTTTCAGAAAATAATACTTATTTATCGCCCGTCGGAACCCCGAAAGAGAGTTTTAATTATTTTAAATAATTTCGGGAAAAAGATAAATTTTGAAAATGGTATTGGGTGTTAGACCATTTTAAGATTGATCTAGATATTTCATTTCATCTCAAAATAAGATTTACAAATTAGTTATTTTTACATTTGTTTAATTAAGCAATTATGGATAAAATATGATTTTTGTTTAAATCAAGGGTTTTTAGTGAGAGATAATTCACGAAATTTTTATGGTAACCTAAGTTTTAAAAACCCAACCCATCTGTAAGGATGGATCTGATTTTGGAGTTTTAAATTTATTACTCTTAGTTCAAAAATCAGTTTTTATTAATCTGAGTACCTTTCTGCAATTATAAAAATCTTCAGAGGGCTGATCTGCAAACTGCAGGATTTTCCTGCCTACGCCATGCAGGCGTGCACGACCGTTCGGCCGGATTTCCGGCCATCATTGAGATCTTCCGTCTCATCCCATCGAGCAGCAAGTTTTCCGGCCCTCCTTACCGTTGAATCATGAGTACTGGCCGTCCCGTCCCATCGCTGCTGCTAATTGTGCAGCTGATTTCCGGCGTCTCTCTTGAGCTGAATTTCCTATAAATTCAAGCCTCTTGGATCGGTTTCAACTCCCAGCAAATCCTTTGCATTTCTCTTCTCCCTCTCTGTTCTGTTCTCTGATTTTCCAACCAAGACCGAGAAACCTGCAGACAGAAACTCTCTGTTTAAGCTGCTGTTTTTAAGTAACAGTGAGCTTAGAGGAAGATTTTCCAAAAATCCAAATTTCAACCCAGGAATCGAAACCAAGGTATCCATTGTATTCCTTTTTAAATTCTAACCGATTTAGAATCAAACAAAACCGATTTTGACCCTGTTTTGATGGAGAAAAACCTGTTTTAAGTTTTAAGAAAAACCATGGGTTTCTTGTACCCGTGAGCTTTCACTGTTAAAATCAGATGACCCTTTGAGCTTTTGAGCTCCAAACCTCTCCCTATGGAAAAAGAACTCCCAGAGGAGTCCATCAGACCAGACGGATGTGAAAAACGAATCCAGGAAGCCCTCCCTTTCTGGAATCGCATTTCACCTGTTTTCCGCCGTGACTGTCTGCTGTTGCAGACAGTCGGAGAAGACGACTCTCGGAAGGTCCGAGAGCCGATCTTCGGACAGTCCGAACGTTCGGACGGTCCGAGCAGTGACCCTCGGACGTTCCGAGCTTCAACCCGAAGCCCAGTTCGCCCGAGGTGAGCCAGACCCACTTCGGAAGAACCGAGCCAGCTCGGAAGGACCGAGCCAGCTCGGAAGGACCGAGCATCCTCGGAAGGTCCGAACCTGTATTCGGATGTTCCGAGATCTGCAGACCCACGAGACTTCTGTTTTTCTGTTTTCTGGACTTCGGACGGTCCGAGACTCAGTCTTCGGACAATCCGAAGTCAGGCCTCAAGTTCCGAGGCCTGAGACTCAGTTTTGTGTGGTTCGGATGATCCGAAGCCACTGACCCAAGTTCCGAAGTAATGTTCCGAGGAACACTGTTTTGAAAAATAATAAAATATCGTTTGATGACAGTTTTAATCTTGATTATTATTTATCTAATGTGTTTGATTATTTGTGATGATTTATACCTCCCTGTTAATTAAAATTGTACTAACCCCTTTTCTCTTATTATTTATAGTGTAAATACTATTGTATACGCTTTCAGTCCGACACTAGTCGGGAACTGAGTGATTCACTTTCAGGACGACACTATAGTCGGGCACTGAGTGACCTCGAAGCCTACTCAAAATGTCAGCTCTGGTCCTATCCAGAAGACAACCGAGAAGTGACCCGAGGATCTAGACCTTACTCAATAAGTCAATCTGGTCAATGCCCAGAAGACAATATGAGTTTGGACTGAGCCCCTTATGTTTATTATATTATTATCTTGTGGATGATTTAAAGAGGATAGAAACCAAATAGGAGACTCATTCCATTAAACCCGGATATTTTGTAGGAAAATATATGATTTCCAAATCCTACGTATATGTACGTATTTGTTATGTATATTGATTGAGCACTTGTATGTTGTTTGACAGAGACCGCGAAACCACACAATCACGGTGAGGGAACTTAACTCTGCAGATTTTGTAAACAGGTGTTATTTTGAGCAATGAGTGGTTTCGGTTTTGATGAACCCACACATGTGCCTATACATGATGCACTATGGTAAGAGTGCTGTGATGATTTGATATTACGGTGTTGACCGTATGTGTATGTAAGACTGCTTCCACGTACCTGGGCTATTGAACCAATATCGGCCATATGAGAGATGGTTTATGTCTACTGGACCATGGGCGGACCATGCTGTCGTCAGTTGCTGACTTGAGGGTGTCAGTATCGGCTAAGTTTAAGAGCCGGAGATGTACTTGCAAGGATGTATTTTGACCGTGTCGGGACTTAATACTGGTCTCAGTGTAGTCGGCAGGCGTTACGGTGGATAATGGCAGTGATTGATAGTTGATGATGTTATTATCTTATTTGAGTTTATGCTTACTGTTATCAAGCATGTGATATTAACCGTTGTTAACCTGTTTTACTATTTGCTTAATGTGCACTGTTAATTATCCTTCACTGGGCTAGTTAGCTCACACCACTCACCTTTTCAGGCAATGAACCCGAGGAGGAGGACCCTCTCTTTCAAACTTAGGGCGTTTGAGCCAAGGCAGTGTTTTGGGATTCCCCCGGAGCGGAATGCCCTGATCTCTTTCTGTTGGTTCTCGGAACCGTTATTTTTGTATTAAGTACCGGATGTGGTACTTAATTTGTATTTGACTATTGTAATCGGCTATGTTGCCATTTGAGACAATGTTATGGATTGATTTATCAATGTTAATATTTGTTTGATCTTATTATTAATGGATGTTATTGTGTTGTTTTGCTATGTCTATGGGGCATGCTTATGGTACATGTTTGAGTCCTCTTAGCGGGCTGATGTGTAACCGCTGGGCCTAACTGTTGATCCGGCCCAGTAAGAGTGCTTGTGGATTAGTTTACTTTCCTTTCAAAAAAAAAAAAAAAATCAGTCGCGTTCCGGGCCCACTGGTCGGGTCGGGGCGTGACAGCTTGGTATCAGAGCGTAGGCTCAACTCTAGGACTGTGATGGGTTACTACCTAGTTAGACTTGTTTAGTATTGCAACTTGTGTGTTTTGCTTTGGTAAAAATCTTAAAATTGGTTAATGATGTTTACAAGTGTAAATAACAGATGTCAGGACCCAACGCAAACCGAGCCAACTTTCGTGGGAGGAGGACTGGTCTTCCACCCCGTAACCTACCTAACGAGGCGATAAGAGCGGCAGTAGAAGCATTTCAGCAGATAGCTGAAAATATGCGACGTCCGCCAGTCCAAACACCAGAGGAGAGAGCCACCTCGGCTCTGAAAGAGTTCAAACGTCTGAACCCGACTAGCTTCTCGGGAACAGAAGACCCCAGCGCTGCGAGGAACTGGCTAACCCAGATTAGCCGAATCCTCAATACCCTAGCAATCGCCGATGATTTACGTGTGACCTTGGCGACTTATCAGCTCGAAGGGAACGCCTACGAATGGTGGGAGGCGAAGAGCTTGGTTCGTAATCACGAGCCAATGACTTGGGAGGAGTTTTCTGCAGCCTTTCTGGCCCGTTACTTTCCAAAGACGGTGAAGGAGGCGAGGAAGAGAGAGTTCCTCAACATTCAGCAGGGTTCAGATACAGTGGCACAGTATGCCATGCGCTACATCGACCTGATGCAGTTTGTGCCGTGGATTGCAGCCAATGAGGAGGAGAAGATCCAGCATTTCGAGAACGGACTCAGACCCTTCCTGCAGCGGCAAGTGGCCGGCCTAGTGTTCAACACTTTGGAGGAGATTATCGATCGAGCTTCAAAGGTGGAAGCGGTTGACTCTATCAACCGGAGCACTGACAACTCTCAGAAACCTTCTTCTAACAAGAAGGCAAGGTTCAATCAGCAGAAGAAGCCTTTCTTCAGGAAGAGCCAACCTAGTATGGGCCAGTCCAGTCGGTCTGACTCTCGGCCGATCGTGTGCTACACCTGTAATCAGCCTGGGCACACTTCCAATTTCTGCCAATCCAAAGGAGAGAGGGCTTGCTTTCATTGCAAGCAGACCGGGCACCTGTTCAAGGATTGTCCTTTTTCTGGTAAAGCGGCACCTTCGCAAGGCGCCGGAGTTTCCTTCTCTGTGGCGCAGCCGTCTGTCGGCAGAGGTTCTCAGCAGGCTTCCAGAGGATCAGCGACACCGAGGAACGGACCACCTCGGAAAGATCAGGGGAGAGGACGAGGGCGTCCTCAAGGGAGAGTCTACTCTTTAGGGACTCAGAAGGAGGAACCGATGGAGAACACGGTGATGGAAGGTACCCTAAATCTTTTCAGTCTTTTGGCTCGAGTGTTGTTTGATACCGGTGCTTCGCATTCCTTTATCTCTAGAACTTGTTGTGTTAGATTGGGTTTGAAACCGGTAGAAGTAGTTAACCCGTTAATGGTAGTTTCACCTTTGGGTAAGAAGGCTTTGGCAAACCAAGAGTGTAGATCTTGTGTTTTGAAGATTAGTGGAGTGGAGTTGTCCTATGATTTTCTGGTTCTGGAAATGACGGACTTTGACATCATCCTTGGTGTGGATTGGTTGTCTGTTTTTGGAGTCTTGATAGACTGCCCTCAGAAGAGGATTCATGGGGTCTCCTCAACCGGTGAGAGGTTTGTTGAGAAGTTGATACCCTATGAAAGGATGAGAGTCACTTTCTCTGGACTCAGGGCGTATCCCGGTAGTGTGGTGGCAAGCATGGGTTGGGAAGATGTAGGTGGTGTAGGGTCTGTTGCTCCTCGGGTGGTGTGTGAGTTTATGGATGTTTTTCCTGACCAGTTGGCTGGGCTACCTCCACGCCGAGAGATAGAGTTTGTTATAGACCTACAGCCAGGAACATCTCCAATTTCCATGGCACCTTATCGGATGGCGCCGGCAGAGCAGAGAGAGCTAGCTACGCAGGTAGAAGAGCTTCTTAGTCTTGGTTTTATCCGTCAGAGCAACTCGCCGTGGGGCGCACCTGCTCTCTTTGTGAAAAAGAAGGATGGATCGATGAGGATGTGTATAGATTACCGGCGGCTTAACCAGGTAACTATTAAGAATAAGTATCCGTTGCCTAGAATAGATGACCTCTTTGATCTTTTGAGGGGATCAAAGTGTTTTTCGAAGATCGATTTGAGATCGGGTTACCATCAGTTGCGGATTCGAGAGGAGGACATTCCAAAGACTGCTTTTCGGACGCAGTATGGCTTGTACGAGTTTGTTGTGATGCCTTTCGGTTTGACGAACGCGCCAGCCATGTTCATGGACTTGATGAATCGGGTGTTTCGACCGTATCTGCGAGAGTTCGTGATAGTCTTCATCGACGATATCTTGATCTATTCGTCATCAGAAGAGGAGCATGAGCGTCATCTGCGGATTGTTCTTCAGACTCTTCGGGAGCATCAGCTGTTCGCTAAGCTGAGCAAGTGTGAGTTTTGGTTGACTCAAGTGCAATTTCTGGGACATGTAGTGTCTCCAGGAGGAATCTCGGTAGATCCAGTAAAGGTAGAGACCGTGAAGACTTGGGAGAGTCCCAAGAGCGTGTTCGAGATCCGGAGCTTTCTGGGATTAGCAGGATATTACCGAAAGTTTATCCCGCGCTTCTCTCAGATCGCGGTACCGATGACTCGGCTGACGAGGAAGAACGTCAAGTTCGAGTGGAGCGAAGCTTGTGAGAAAGCATTTCAGGAACTGAAGGAGAAGTTGACGACGTCTCCAGTGTTAGTGATACCCGAGCAAGGACGAGGTTACGATGTTTATTGCGACGCGTCCAAGTTTGGTTTGGGTTGTGTGCTGATGCAAGAGGGGAAGGTAGTAGCTTATGGTTCCAGGCAATTGAAGGGACACGAGCAGAACTACCCGACTCATGATTTGGAGTTGGCAGCCGTTGTGTTCTCGTTGAAATTGTGGAGACATTACTTATATGGTGAGAAGTTCAATGTGTTTTCTGATCACCATAGTCTCAAGTATATCTTCACTCAGAAAGACTTGAATATGAGGCAACGTAGGTGGATGGAGTACTTGGGAGATTATGACTTCAGTCTCTCCTATCACCCGGGGAAAGCCAACGTGGTGGCCGATGCCTTGAGCAGGAAGTCTCATAACGACGTGGCGAGGATGGCATCCTTGCAATGGAAGATGCTCGAAGTTCTGTCCGAGTACGATCTGGAGCTGATCGAAGGAAGCGGGTCAGCGAGAATCCATAGTTTGGTTCTGCAACCCGAGGTAGTTAGTTTGGTGTTGGAAGGACAACAAAGCGACCCAGAAGCAAAGGAGTTGGCAACTCAGCTTTCAGGAGGAGCAACTTTAGAGGATTGGAAGATCAAGGCAGACGGAAGTCTTACTTTCAAAGATAGACTGTTCGTGCCAAAATCGGACGAGTGCAGGAGGAAAGTGCTTGATCACTTTCATCGATCTCGCTTTGCAGTGCATCCCGGTGGTACAAAGATGTATCGTGACTTGCGGCGACTTTTCTGGTGGAAAGGTATGAAGCGCGAGGTAGCAGATTTTGTGTCCAAGTGCCTAACTTGTCAACAAGTGAAGGCGGAACATCAACGACCCGGTGGGAAGATGCAACCTTTGGAAGTGGCTGAATGGAAGTGGGAGCATATCACGATGGATTTTGTAACTGGTTTTCTTAAGTCTCCTAAGAAGAACGACGCTATTTGGGTAATAGTCGATCGATTGACGAAGTCAGCTCACTTTCTACCGATCAAGAAGACGGATTCCTTGGCTACTCTAAGTAGATTGTATTTGAAGGAGATAGTCAGATTGCATGGAGTGCCTGTATCCATTGTATCTGATAGAGACCCGAGGTTCGTGTCAAGGTTTTGGCAAGGATTGCAAGAGGAGTTGGGGACTAAGCTGTGCTTTAGCACCGCTTTTCACCCTCAGACGGATGGTCAGTCAGAGAGAACCATTCAAACTTTAGAGGATATGCTAAGGGCTTGTGTGATGGATATGCGGGGAAGTTGGGAAGATCACTTGCCTTTGATCGAGTTCGTCTACAACAACAGTTATCACTCCAGTGTGCAGATGGCACCCTACGAGGCTCTGTATGGCAGACCGTGCAGGTCACCTCTTTGTTGGACAGAGGTAGGAGACAAAGCGCTACTAGGACCTGATCTAGTGCGTGAGACGTCAGAGCAAGTTGAAGTAATCAGACAGCGTCTCAAGACAGCCCAGAGCAGACAAAAGAGTTATGCTGACAAAAGGCGACGACCTTTGGAGTTTGCAGTTGGCGACCGAGTTTTCTTACGTGTGGCACCACGTCATGGAGTACAGCGGTTCGGGCGCAAGGGAAAACTATCACCTCGATATGTTGGACCCTTTGAGATCTTGAAGAGGATAGGTGAAGTGGCCTATCAGTTGGATCTTCCTCAGGCTTTGGAGAGAGTGCATAGTACGTTCCACGTGTCTATGTTAAGAAAGTACGAGCCTGACCCGTCGCATGTGATCAGTTTTGAAGATATTGAGGTATCAGAGGACTTAACTTTTGAAGAAGCACCAGTCGAGATTCTAGAACGTCGGACTCAAGAGCTCAGGAGGAAGTCTATACCCCTAGTGCGAGTGCTGTGGCAACATCGCGACGTGCAACATGAGACGTGGGAACCTGAATCGACGATGCAGAAGCTGTACCCTGGCTTGTTCACAGGCCAAGAAGGTAGATTTTTGTCTTAAATTTCGGGACGAAATTTTCTTTTAGGAGGGTAGGATGTAATACCCTGCCCCGAATTAAGCATGTCTTAGCTAAATTTCGTGTTTTAACCGGTTGATCTCGAGGTTTTCAGTCAGGGCTTCGAGGAAAGCCCAAGTTTGGCCCAATCCGAGCTCGTGAGCTCAGAGATCCAGCCCGTTCAGCTGGAGGGGTATTTTGGTAATTTGCCGCTTGTTGTGATTATTTCTCTAAATTGTGTGATTTGATGATCTTTATTGGTGAATAATACTCTCTTTAATGAAGGATTGCATTTATTATTTTAAAATGATTTAATTTTCAGAAAATAATACTTATTTATCGCCCGTCGGAACCCCGAAAGAGAGTTTTAATTATTTTAAATAATTTCGGGAAAAAGATAAATTTTGAAAATGGTATTGGGTGTTAGACCATTTTAAGATTGATCTAGATATTTCATTTCATCTCAAAATAAGATTTACAAATTAGTTATTTTTACATTTGTTTAATTAAGCAATTATGGATAAAATATGATTTTTGTTTAAATCAAGGGTTTTTAGTGAGAGATAATTCACGAAATTTTTATGGTAACCTAAGTTTTAAAAACCCAACCCATCTGTAAGGATGGATCTGATTTTGGAGTTTTAAATTTATTACTCTTAGTTCAAAAATCAGTTTTTATTAATCTGAGTACCTTTCTGCAATTATAAAAATCTTCAGAGGGCTGATCTGCAAACTGCAGGATTTTCCTGCCTACGCCATGCAGGCGTGCACGACCGTTCGGCCGGATTTCCGGCCATCATTGAGATCTTCCGTCTCATCCCATCGAGCAGCAAGTTTTCCGGCCCTCCTTACCGTTGAATCATGAGTACTGGCCGTCCCGTCCCATCGCTGCTGCTAATTGTGCAGCTGATTTCCGGCGTCTCTCTTGAGCTGAATTTCCTATAAATTCAAGCCTCTTGGATCGGTTTCAACTCCCAGCAAATCCTTTGCATTTCTCTTCTCCCTCTCTGTTCTGTTCTCTGATTTTCCAACCAAGACCGAGAAACCTGCAGACAGAAACTCTCTGTTTAAGCTGCTGTTTTTAAGTAACAGTGAGCTTAGAGGAAGATTTTCCAAAAATCCAAATTTCAACCCAGGAATCGAAACCAAGGTATCCATTGTATTCCTTTTTAAATTCTAACCGATTTAGAATCAAACAAAACCGATTTTGACCCTGTTTTGATGGAGAAAAACCTGTTTTAAGTTTTAAGAAAAACCATGGGTTTCTTGTACCCGTGAGCTTTCACTGTTAAAATCAGATGACCCTTTGAGCTTTTGAGCTCCAAACCTCTCCCTATGGAAAAAGAACTCCCAGAGGAGTCCATCAGACCAGACGGATGTGAAAAACGAATCCAGGAAGCCCTCCCTTTCTGGAATCGCATTTCACCTGTTTTCCGCCGTGACTGTCTGCTGTTGCAGACAGTCGGAGAAGACGACTCTCGGAAGGTCCGAGAGCCGATCTTCGGACAGTCCGAACGTTCGGACGGTCCGAGCAGTGACCCTCGGACGTTCCGAGCTTCAACCCGAAGCCCAGTTCGCCCGAGGTGAGCCAGACCCACTTCGGAAGAACCGAGCCAGCTCGGAAGGACCGAGCCAGCTCGGAAGGACCGAGCATCCTCGGAAGGTCCGAACCTGTATTCGGATGTTCCGAGATCTGCAGACCCACGAGACTTCTGTTTTTCTGTTTTCTGGACTTCGGACGGTCCGAGACTCAGTCTTCGGACAATCCGAAGTCAGGCCTCAAGTTCCGAGGCCTGAGACTCAGTTTTGTGTGGTTCGGATGATCCGAAGCCACTGACCCAAGTTCCGAAGTAATGTTCCGAGGAACACTGTTTTGAAAAATAATAAAATATCGTTTGATGACAGTTTTAATCTTGATTATTATTTATCTAATGTGTTTGATTATTTGTGATGATTTATACCTCCCTGTTAATTAAAATTGTACTAACCCCTTTTCTCTTATTATTTATAGTGTAAATACTATTGTATACGCTTTCAGTCCGACACTAGTCGGGAACTGAGTGATTCACTTTCAGGACGACACTATAGTCGGGCACTGAGTGACCTCGAAGCCTACTCAAAATGTCAGCTCTGGTCCTATCCAGAAGACAACCGAGAAGTGACCCGAGGATCTAGACCTTACTCAATAAGTCAATCTGGTCAATGCCCAGAAGACAATATGAGTTTGGACTGAGCCCCTTATGTTTATTATATTATTATCTTGTGGATGATTTAAAGAGGATAGAAACCAAATAGGAGACTCATTCCATTAAACCCGGATATTTTGTAGGAAAATATATGATTTCCAAATCCTACGTATATGTACGTATTTGTTATGTATATTGATTGAGCACTTGTATGTTGTTTGACAGAGACCGCGAAACCACACAATCACGGTGAGGGAACTTAACTCTGCAGATTTTGTAAACAGGTGTTATTTTGAGCAATGAGTGGTTTCGGTTTTGATGAACCCACACATGTGCCTATACATGATGCACTATGGTAAGAGTGCTGTGATGATTTGATATTACGGTGTTGACCGTATGTGTATGTAAGACTGCTTCCACGTACCTGGGCTATTGAACCAATATCGGCCATATGAGAGATGGTTTATGTCTACTGGACCATGGGCGGACCATGCTGTCGTCAGTTGCTGACTTGAGGGTGTCAGTATCGGCTAAGTTTAAGAGCCGGAGATGTACTTGCAAGGATGTATTTTGACCGTGTCGGGACTTAATACTGGTCTCAGTGTAGTCGGCAGGCGTTACGGTGGATAATGGCAGTGATTGATAGTTGATGATGTTATTATCTTATTTGAGTTTATGCTTACTGTTATCAAGCATGTGATATTAACCGTTGTTAACCTGTTTTACTATTTGCTTAATGTGCACTGTTAATTATCCTTCACTGGGCTAGTTAGCTCACACCACTCACCTTTTCAGGCAATGAACCCGAGGAGGAGGACCCTCTCTTTCAAACTTAGGGCGTTTGAGCCAAGGCAGTGTTTTGGGATTCCCCCGGAGCGGAATGCCCTGATCTCTTTCTGTTGGTTCTCGGAACCGTTATTTTTGTATTAAGTACCGGATGTGGTACTTAATTTGTATTTGACTATTGTAATCGGCTATGTTGCCATTTGAGACAATGTTATGGATTGATTTATCAATGTTAATATTTGTTTGATCTTATTATTAATGGATGTTATTGTGTTGTTTTGCTATGTCTATGGGGCATGCTTATGGTACATGTTTGAGTCCTCTTAGCGGGCTGATGTGTAACCGCTGGGCCTAACTGTTGATCCGGCCCAGTAAGAGTGCTTGTGGATTAGTTTACTTTCCTTTCAAAAAAAAAAAAATCAGTCGCGTTCCGGGCCCACTGGTCGGGTCGGGGCGTGACACAAAGGGAAGCAAAGGGAAGGTCTATTATTGTTCATCTAGGAATATCCAATTTTTTTTATGCCCAATGCCCCATATATGGTTCGAAGTGTATAGGAACAATGATCAATTTTAGCTTGAATGGTTTGTAAGGGAACCCCGTCTTCTCTTATCCATTCGACATGTGCAATTTTTTTTCCGGCGATACACCCTGCAATTTGCACTTGAACTCATTTTGTGTCCGATTATTGAATTAATTCAATAGCTATACCTCTTCTAAAATTAGAAAAAAAAAAAAAAAACATAATAACTACTTTCATATCAAATGTTAAATATTTACTAATATATTCAAAAATTCTAAAGTCGATAGATCACAAAAAGTCTAAGTCTTTAAATCTATCTCATATGAGACTGTCGAGCTCGATTTCTACATCTCATACTAAACCACTCTAAACATATAATGGAGTCTACATGTATCATACTTTAGTTGAGACTCTAATCTCTAATGATAATATAATATTCTACTTTTCAACACCATTGGCTCAGTGAGTTATGAATCAGGAGTTTAAAAATCGGTATCGGCCGATACGATATGTCGACCGATAAATCGTTATCGACCGATATTTTTCTCTCTCCAGCCGATATAATACGGCCGATATTTCAGCCGATATTGTGAATATCAACCGATAACGATATATATCGGCCGATATTCACTCCTTCAAAACCGGTACATATCGGCCGATATTTGTATCCCTGTTATAAATCACTTTATTTGTAAGTTATAAATGGCTCAAGTTATAGTTTTAATGCATTTAATCACAATTTTCTATTTTCTCGTTTTGATATTTATATTTTTTTCATAATTAATTTAACCACAAATTTTATTTTTTTAAGTGACAATTGATAAAGAGGGATCGAGATTTTAGGTCTTGATTGAATTTTCTTTAAAAGCTTTAACATTTGTTATTATCAAATTAATTTATAATTAAAAAAAATAATGCTAATTGCTACAGTGAGATCAGTTGATGAAATCATGACCTTTCCTTATAAGGATTAAAATTAATGACTCAAACCACAACTATGAGTTTTTCTTTAATAGATGTTGGTTAATTATCCCTTTATTTATTGCATTTTTTTTATCTCATCTCACTGCATTTCTAATAATATCTTAGACTCTACAAGTTGTCTCTAATCTTTTAATTACATGCACAAATTACTTTAAATAGATTTTTCTCAATTTATTATCGACTAAAGTTATATCAAAACTTCACTTCCAAAATCTTTACTGTGGAATTGTTCAAGTGTTGAACTGTTTCCTCTCTTCCATTTTAAAATATTTTTCATCAACGAGACAATCATAAAAGAGGAAAAAGTTAAAATGATTAAATAAATAAAATTATCATACGATTAATTTACATTAATTTAGTTAATTGCATGAGCACTAGGGCGCGTTCCAGCCAACTCAAAAAAGAGTCCCAGCTTGTACAATTTAAGACCAGGAGTTATCTCCATGGCACATTTGCTATCAAGTGGCTGTTTCTTGTTGAGTCTATGTGGGGTCCATGGCTATGACAGGGTCTCTTTATTCTTTAAAATCATGGACCCGGTGGTCCGGGTTGATTGCAAAATTCCAGGCCCTACTAATTAAAATATGAACCTCTTAAAAAACCAAATAATACAACCCTCAAAATTAGTGCTAAATAATGGATCAGCATAGAGACAGTAAACAGTTCCAATTTCGGAACGTGTACCCAGCTGCGATTGGATGGAGGGTAAATTTTAGAGGAGTTAATCGAGATACCTCAGGTGATATGAAAATCCCTCTTTTGAAAAGGATTTTTTAAGAGAAAGAGAAAAGATTATTTTTATCCCTAGCCCTTATTACCCCCATTACCCCATCCAAATGCAGCCAAAGCTGAAATTTAGGGTATTTGGGGGTTTTGATTATGCCTAATCTAGGCTCTTTGATTAGCTTTACTTTTAGTATAATCTCTCTGTGATAATGAAATTTGACTTTTATTGTCTATTGTTATGTATTTTTTTATTTCCAATTTACATTTTAAGATAACCATTAAATTGTATATAGAGCTTGGATATTCAATAGCTGAGCCATTTATTCATATTTTACTCTATTTAATAATTATTTCTTATGTTCTTGTATATTTTTTGTTAGTGTTTCTTTGTCTCCCTTCTCTGCTCTTCTCCTTTTCCTTATATTTCCGGTTTTTTTTACAACGAAAGCCTTACTTATTTATTTATCTATCTATAAGCTTGAGGTTTTTGTTGTCTTCATCCTTACGACATCTCTTTTTTTTTTTTTTTTTTTAACGACAGATTAAGCTTCATTCAAAATTGGAGAGAAACCCATAAAGCATGCAAAAATGAGCTTCTATCAAGAACAAGAGGGAAGAAAAACAAAAGGAGCCTACAACCCGGACCAGACAAAGAGAAAACAAAGCCTCCGAGGGAGCAAGAAAAGATCTATAGATCAGCAAAAACTCCCGTACAAAAATTGGATAGTATGGGAACATTTAAACAATTAGTCCACTCTTTAAGCTTCAAAAAATGGGAGTCATTATTTTTTGCATACAAGTGTGTAATATTCAAGCGAGTGAGAAGGTCCGCTGCAACACGAGCGTGAGTCTTGAAACGACGCTGGCAGGAGGAGGGTGTAATGATTGCCGAGAGTGTTTCTTGGTCTTGAAGAAGAATACGGTCAACAAAAATCTTCTTATCCAAGCAAATACAGAATCTTCTGACAGAAGAACAGAGATTATCAAGTATTACACGAGTTAGTCGGCGAAGGAAAAACACACAAGCCGATGATCGAGGTCTGATCACTATACAATTGGGAGCAAAAGACTATGCAAGGCTGAACTTGAAAGGACCCAAAAGTTAGAGTAACAAGAAAGATATCAAGGATGCGAGGCAGAGAAAGAGGAGTTGTGTGTGGCACGGCACATAAGGAGGAAGGTTCCACTGAACATACAAAGCTCTATCAAGCCTAGAGGTCTTGGTCAGTGAGAAGAAAGAAAATCCCGTGCCTCATATCCAGGA